>CM062820.1:1714664084-1715077245 GCA_031772625.1 Pinus tabuliformis | reverse complement strand
CAGCACCACTCTATCGTTTCCTTATCCTTCTAAGTCGTTCCCAATCCATCTACTTATCTCCCAGTTAGATCATTTGCCTCCCAACTCTTCTATCATCCACATTGTTTTATCTTTTCGGCCTTTCATTGCCCCTACCCTCCTCTAGACCAACCAGCTTTACACACCCCCTCTCCATCTCATCTCACTGTCCACAAGCCATCACAAGCTCCCCTCCTACCGCCCTATCCACCCATACAGCTCATCCACTCATCCATCACCCAAAAATCCTATTGCAGAACATCCTGTAGAAATTAGCAGACTTCCTGTAGAAATCCTGAACTTCCTGTAGAATCCCCTGCAGACATCCTGTAGAAGCTTGCAAACACGGTTGCCAGGCATCTGAACTTTGTGAACTTCTGTGGAATGATGTTAGGGATCCCTTGGACCCTCTCAGAGTCCTCCTGACCTTTCCCAAGACTTCCTCCCCTTGATCTACCCCTGCACAGTCAAGACCTAGTAAGAAGCACAAGCATAATAGCTCCAACAACTTGAGCAAAAATACAAAAACATGTTCTCTTCAGATGAAAGTAGTTTAGACACATGCATCTCATCTCAATAGAAGTAATGGCATCACTTTTAGAAGTTGCATTCCCACCATTGCATCGTAAGGATTAAGCTGGTAAAATTAGGTTTTACTAGGGTTTCCATGTTTTGTTGGCTTTCAGTTCATTCTTGCAAAATAGGTTAATTTCCTTTGAGATAGCTTTCGTTCATCACTTAAAAAGCTTCTTCTGAGAACATATAGAAGTTGGCTTGAGCCCTAGCGGACTTGTGCCAACTGACCAAGTGACAGCTGCGACAAGAGCTAGTACTTGTGCATACAGCATCGTCGCTTCCAAGTTTGTTACGAACTACCGGGTTGATAAAATTAGAGAAGGAAGCTCCAGGAGTTGTAGCATTATTGCTACAATACTGGAGCCCACCAGGTGGCCTCTCTATTATGTCTTCATAGCAGAGTTTTTTATAATAGTGAGCTCAATTTGAGTCTCACACAATAGATACAAATCAGTAAGACAGTAATTGGATCCCCAAGTCTCTTTTGGGTACACAAACTCTCCTCACGGACTCTTGGTCTCTATTGATTATAATAGTATGAGCCCAATCTGAGACTCAATACATGATAGGTGTGCAGAGAAGTTCGCTTGAACCTCTCAAACCTTCTATAGAGTACACAGACTCTCTGACTCTCTCTGTCTTTGTCTTAACTCTAGCTCGGCATGGCCTTTGCTTCTTCAGGTCAGCTCCTAATTTGCTTCTTCTCTCTGCTTCTCTCTTCTCTCTGTCAATCTGTGGCTTTAAAGCCAATCTACTTCCTGACTGTTTGTTTCCGCTCTCCAGCTCTCTGGTTCCCTTCCTCTGTCCGTTCAAATCCCTTCTTTCGGTGTTTACAGTCATTGCATAATGCCTCACAGGGAGGTGGACACCTATTCTGTAATCGATGAGTGTGTCAACTCACTGTAAATATTTGAAATAGTCATTTTTTCCGTTTACTCCAAGAACACCTGCGAAACACAAATTCCTACCAACGCATTGTCCATATCAGACTTCAAATCTTGCACAATATGCCTTATAACCTCATCAAATCCAGTCATCCATCGGATTGCGTCTCCACCGTTGATCTACGGTCATTGTTCATATCGGGCAGATAAGTAGCATGATGTTTGCCCGTCCGATGTGAGTGGTTTTCTCTCTCTTCTACCGAGACGGGTGGTAGTCGCTGTATGGCATCGGGAGAGACTCGGCTGAAACCCCTTACTGCTCGAAGCCCCTCTGATATTCTGTAGCTCTTGTGGAATCCCGCTCTTGACGGAATCGAAACAATATCCTTTGCATTTGTTAATTATTTCGGTTCCGAGTGCTTGTGGTCTCACTTCTCTGAAAGGTTTTCCCTACGATATGCGATTAGCAACTTTTCGTTAATTGCATATCAGAAATGTCCCCCATTGATTGAAATTGTCTCTATATTTGCCGATTGTGACAATGCGCGTTACCATGGGACAACGCTCTGCGTGGTTGATCAACGGTCCTCGTTGATCTGCACTGATTTCAATTCGCAACTGTCATGAGGATTCCTCCTATAAGCTTGATCTTCACAAGATTTTTAATCTTTGGCATGATTTCTATAGAGTTCATGAAAACTTAGAGAGTGTTCTAGGATCCATTTGGATCACGCCTTCCCACTGAAAAAGCTTTTGGACCACCAAAAGTTGGTTTTTAAGCATCAATCAAGTGAGGATATAGATTCCTCGCTTGTCCAATTTCTATCCATCTTGCACTGCTTGGTTTTGAACCTTTGAGTCCAATCTTGAGGTACTCAACATTCCCTCTGCGTGTAGTTCTCACCTTCTTGTCCAGAACTATAATACTTCCTACAATTCATTGAGATATTTAGGCAACAGATCATCAATAGAAGGAAACTGACTCTACTCTTCAGGATCTTCAATCAATGAAGGTTCAAAGAGTCTCAAACTTTTTGCATTAACTACTGAATAGATGTGCATGTAAGCTGTCAAATCAAGGCGAAAATCATTCTCACCAATTTTCTCAAATATCTTGAAAGGTCCATACCTTATTGGCTTGAACTTCTTACCTTCACCTTGCATTTTGTCTTTGTTGATATACAGCTAGACTTGATCACCAACTTGGAAACTATGCTCAATCTGATGCTTATCATGCCTTGCCTTGTACTGGGCTTGGCTCTTTTCTAGTTGTTCCTGCACTGCCTGGTGAGTTTCTTGGATTTGTTCAATGAGCTTGGTTGCTTTGTCCACATCATCGTGTCCATCAACCGTTATGTCTTTACGAAAGACAAAATCCAAGGGAGACCTTGGTATGAAACCAAAACAAGGCTCAAAAGGAGATCTTTGTGTAGAAGAATGTTTAGCATGGTTGTAAGCATGTTGCAATAACACAAATTTTCATCCCAAAGCTTGGGATGCTTGCTACAATAACCCCTAAGCAACTGGATCAATATCTGGTTGACCGCCTCTATTTAGCCATCTGTTTGCAGATGAAAAGTTGTGATCTTCTTCAGTCTGGTGTCCATCAATTCCCACAGACTCGACCAAAATTTCCCAACAAATCGAGAATCTTGATCAAATACAATGGAAGTGGGTAATCCAAAATGAACCCATACATGCCGAAAGAACAACTTTGTTATTTGTTCAGTTGTAATCTGTTTGTTACAAGGTATTAAAATACACATTTTTTTGAACCTATCCACAATAACATATAAATAGTCATGACCTTTTCTAGATTTAGGCAATCCCCCAACAAAGTCCATGGAAACACTTTCCCAAGGATGAGAAAGAACTGGTAGTGGAGTGTATAAGCCTAGTTTTCTATTGTTGGGCTTGCTTTTAGCACACATGGTAAACCCTCTTACATATCTAGAAACTATTTCATGCATTTTTGGCCAATAACAAAATCTTTGCAATTGTGCAACTGTTTTACTTACACCAAAGTGACCTGATATTAGAGAAGTGTGTGCTTCTCGAATTATCTTTACTATTTCAGTTTGAGGAATGCATAGCTTTCCCAAATGATACAAGAGTTGGTCCTTAATATGATAATCCAATTCTTCTACTTGTTTTCCATGACTTAAAGTTGTGTATACATCTTTAAAATCTATATCTTAAGCATATTGTTCAATGTAGCTTTCATGCAATATTGAGTTATGCTTAAGTATAGTAAATGCAATTATGATTGGTCTGGACAACATATCTGCAACTTTATTGTGTATGCCTTTCTTATATCTGATGACAAGATGAAACTGTTGTAGAAAACCCATCCACCTATAGTGTCTTGATTGCTACAACTTAGTTTGTGAGTGTAAATATTGAAGTGGTTGATGATCAGTATGTATAACCGTCTCTTTGCCCATTAGATAATGTTTCCACTTTTTCACAGTCTGTACTAATGCATACAATTCTTTATCATATGTGGGATAATTAACTACTGCAGAATTAAATGTCTCAGAATGATAACATATGGGTTTAACATGCTATATCAACACTGCTCCCATGGCATAGTCACTGGCATCTATTTCAATCTCAAATGGTCTTTGAAGATCTAGCAATGCTAGTACTAGTGTTGTACTAATATTTTCTTTCAAGGTGTCGAAGGATTTTTGTTGTTTGCCTCCCCACTGAAACACCTTGTTCAATCCTATTAAAACATGTAAGGGAGTTGCAATCAAGGAAAATTTAGCAATAAACTTTCTCCAATACTATGCTACTCCTAGGAAGCTTCTAACTTTTATAGCAGATTTGGGTTTAGGCCAATTTACAATGACTGCAACCTTAGAGGGATCTATCTTCAATTCACCACCCCCTACAATATGACCCAAATAATTCAAAGATGTTTTGCCAAATTCACATTTTGATAGCTTAACATAAATATTTTCTCGTTTCAAAAAATCTAGAGTCTGCTTTACATGCTTCAAATGTTCTTCCCATTTTTTTCTAAATACAAGAATGTCATCTAGATATACAATGACAAAATCATCAATAAAAGACCTGAGTACATCATTCATTACTCTCATGAAAGTAGCAGGAGCATTAGTTAAGCCAAAAGGCATAACTAACCACTCATATAGTCCCTGCTTTGTTTTGAAAGTAGTCTTCCATGCATCTTGCTCTGCAACTCTAACCTGATGGTAGCCACTATGCAAGTCAAACTTGGAAAAGTAAATAGCTTCTTTCAACTGATCTAATAGATCGTCTATGCGAGGAAGGGGATAACAATTTTTTATCGTTATCTTATTCAGTGCTCAGTAATCAATGCATATTCTCCATAAGCCATCTTTCTTTCTCCCCAAGACAATTGGAGACCCACATGGTGATGTGCTAGGTCTTATGAACCCTTTCTCAAGTAGCTCCCATACCTGCTTCTTGATTTCTGCATTCTCTAAATCGGATAACCTGTACATTCCGATGTTAGGCAATGGAGCATCTTGCTGCAAATTAATATCATGTACTATTTCCTTTTTGGGTGGCAGACCTTTTGGTTCTTGAAATAGTATATCATATTCTGAAACAACTTTTCCTAAATCAGCTTTCTGTTTAGCATCACAGTCTTCAAATATATTGGTTTTATCAGGGTTCCTTTCCTTTACAACCATCAGTAAAAATTGCTTGCATGAATTTACAATTATTTTCATTTGCCCTGAGTTTATGAGAGTGTAGTTATTTTTTAGTTTGTGAGCTCTTACAATATATTCTATTCCATCTTTAACAAGTTGATACTTATTTTCTGCTCTATAGAAAATTTCTTTTCTATCATACAAGTAAGGACTTCCTAAAGCAATACCACATATATCCAAAGGAACGATATCTAACTCAACCTCATCTACAAAAGTTGACCCAATAACAAACCTAAGTTTACATTGTCTAGTCACTTGTAGTTTTGCTTTATCACATACCCAACCTAAGGGATATGGCTTCTCATGAGGTGTGTTTAGTATTCCCAACTTCTTTACAATTGCTTCAGAAATCAAGTTTACTTGTGAACCACTAACAAATAAAGTATCAATCTTTTGATGCTTGGAAATAACTTTGATATGAAAAATCTCACGTCTTTTCCTCTCATTTTCTTCATTATCAGTGGATTGTGCAGAATTACTAGTAGATGCTTCAAAATTTTCACCTTTTATACCTGTGGTTGCGGTTGTTGTTTCATCCCCTGAGTCTGACCCCAAATCCTTCTGAATAGTTGCAGCAGTCTTCTTCTTTTTGCCACCGAACTTCTTGGGTTTCATCTCTTGATGCAAAATCCAGCAGTGTTCATCATCATGTCCATCCTTCTTGCAGTGAGTGCAGGAAGGTTTGGTCTTCTGTACTACATTTTCCTTCCTCTCTTTCCATTTCTGCTTTCTCTTTTGCTTGTTCTTGCTTGCTGTGGGTTTTGATGATCCCCCAATCTCTGGGTTCACATTCTTGCCTCTAGCCTCTAGATGTGTAGCCTGAACAGATACCTCATCTATGCTAGTAGGATTAAACATGAGAATCGTGTGCTTTAAATAGCTGTGTAGACCACCTATATACTTCAGCAGAGTTTAAGGTGAGTCTAAAGAAATGCCTAGAATCAAAGCTCCTTTCTAAATTCTTGGGTGTAGCTTTGTACACTTTTCCCCTTATTAGCGAAGAGTTTTCCAACTCATCATAGCTTGTTGCATATAAGCTAGTCAATAGAAATTTTTTTTAATGGTATAAACAAATTCTTCCAGGCAGAAAGAATTTTACCATGCTTCTTCAAATCAGCTTGTGTCCTGCCTTCCCACCATACTAGGGCAATTCCTCCAAGGCATAGGCTAGCTAGCTGAATCTTTCTCCTTTCTAAATCGATTTTCTGCACCCTGCAATATACATCAATTTGTCTAATCCAGTTATCTAGCTTTTCTGCATTCAATTCTCCGTCATAAACTGGGAAATCAAACTTCACATCTAATTTAATAAAAGAAGGTTTCTTCTTTTTCTTTCAGGTCTTTCTTTATGTGAAGAAGATGATGAGTATGATGAAGGTGATGATGGGGGAGATGGTGGAGAGGGCTTTTCTTCTTTTTCTTTGCCTTCTGGGTGGGCAACTAGAAGAGGTTCTTCTGCTCCTTATCTTGTTTGGAGGTTGAAGAATCTTCACCTCTGCCTTTCTTAAATTCTCTATACATCTCTTCTACCGTGTCTTTCATGGTCATAAAGCTTTTCAAAAGTTGGGCTTCTGACTCTCGTGGAGTTGCTTCTTCCATTCTCTTCTGAGAATAGACTCTTCCAATTTCTGGGTTAGCTTCAACCAACTCTCCTTCTCCTAATTTAAGCCTTGTCTTAGTTAGCATTCAACAAAAAAAATCCAGCACAAGCTTGTCTAACCTTAGCAACCAAAAGCTCTGATACCACTCGATCTGAAATTGATCTAAGACAATTAATAAGGTATTACAGACTCATGTGCATGGATGTGCCTATGTTAGTTTTTGCAATGGATCGATAAGATTGCGAAATACACAGGCTATGAAGCATTAAAAGAAAACATAATAGGCAACACATATAAACACAACAAGTTTAATAAGGAGTTCACCCAATACTCCTGGGCTACGTCTCCTGGCCCAGCCTTCAGTGGTGGCCTCTCTATTGTGTCTTCATAGCATATTTTTTTACAACAGTGAGCTCAATTTGAGTCTCACACAACAAATAGAAATCAGTAAGATTGTACTTGGATCCCCTAAGTCTCTTTTGAGTACATAGACTCTCCTCACTGACTCTCGGTCTCTATTGATTACAATAGTATGAGCCCAATCTATGACTCAATACATGACAGGTGTGTAGAGGAGTTCGCTTGAACCTCTCAAGCCTTCTCTGGAGTACACAGACTCTCTAACTCCCTCTGTCTCTGTCTTAACTCTAGCTCGGTGTTGCCTTTGCTTCTTCAGGTCAGCTCCTAACTTGCTTCTCCTCTCTGCTTCTCTCTTCTCTCTGTCAGTCTGTGGCTTTAAAGCCAATCTACTTCCTGATTGTTCATTTCCGCTCTCTGGCTCTCTGGTTCCCTGCCTTTGTCCAATCGAATCCCTTCTTTCGGTGTTTACAGTCATTACATAATGCCTCACAGGGAGGTGGCCACCTATTCTGTAACGGATGAGTGCGTCAGATTCACTGGAAATATTTGAAACGGTCGTTTCTTCCATTTACTCCAAGAACAATTGCAAAACACGAATTCCCGCCAAGGCATTGTCCATATCGAACTTCAAATCTTTCACAATCTGCCTTATAACCTCATCAAATCTGGTCATCCATAGGATCATGTCTTCGTCATTGATCTATGGTCATCATTCATATTGGATGGCTAAGTAGCATGATTTTTTCCCGTCTGATGTGAGTAGTTTTCTCTCTCTTCCGTCGAGATGTGTGGCAGTCGCTATATGGCATTGGGCGGGACTCGGTTGAAACCACTTACCACTCGAAGCCCCTCCGATATTCTACCAATCTTATGGAGTCCCGCTCTTGACAGAATCGAAACAATATCCTTTGCATTTCTTAATTATTTTAGGTCTGGGTGCTTGTGGTATCGCTTCTCTGAAAGGTTTTCCCTGCAATATGTTTTCGCTAATCACATATCGGAAATGACCCCCGTTGATTGAAATTGTCTCTGTATTTTCCGATTGCGACAACGCGCGTTACCATGGGTCGACGCTCTATGTGCTTGATCGACGATCCTCGTTGACCCGAACTGATTGCAATTCGCAACTGTCATGAGGATTCCTCCGATAAGCTTGATCTTCACAAGATTTTTAATCTTTGGCATGATTTCTAGAGAGTTCATGAAAACTTAGAGAGTGTTCTAGGATTCATTTGGATCAAGACTGCAGGAATCCTTATAAAAAACCCCCCTAAGAACCAACCTCAAGATTAGGATGTGTAAATACTTCTGCATTTGGGCCTACAGGGGCTCTTCCCCCAGGGCATAAGCAAGACTGTAAGTCATATAATAGCTGATAAGGACTTCTGGCAACCTCCCCCATGGTTTTATGAAATGCAATATAGATGGAGCCTCAAAAGGAAACCCTGGCATGGTTGGTTATGGAGGAGTAATAAGAGATGAACAGGGTTTCATAAAAGCCATCTTTCACAGTCATTTGGGGAAGGCCACAAATAATATGGCAGAGCTCATGGCCCTTGAGCAATGCCTAGAAATCTTAAGAGACTCCAATTTACATAACACCATAATTGAAGCTGATTCTGAACTGATAATCAATTCGGTCAAGAAAATTTGCAATGGCTCAGCACCAGACAAAGTGTCAAAACACTGGAGGTTACTGCAAGTCTATCAACTTATTCAATCCCACCTGCGCACAATGAGAACCCTTAGTTTCATTCATGTGTGACGAACAACCAACAAATTAGCGGATATTTTGGCAAATGAAGGCGTACTCTGTTCCAAAAGCAATAAAAGATATGACTGGATAGGGACTCCCCAAGGATGACTGTGGGAAGAGTGTCACAGATAGGTGACCTTAGACAAGGAATACTATCAGAGCAGGGGAAATAAGCAGGGTGAAGCTTGATGAAAACAGAGGAGTTTTGGTCTACACGGGGAAGAAGTATGAGCAGGATGAAGTTTTACTCTGGTCTTCGGGCGGGAAAATGCACCCAGAACACTAAAATCCTATGGTTTCCGGGTGGGAAACTACTTACAGGACTAATCTTCGAATGTATCAGACATACATTAAATATGGCCCTTCAATGTTTTGTGACGAGTGCTTATTTAAAGAGTGGGTGGGTCGATGAAATCATAGTAATCCAATGATTTTCGCGCAACAAACAGCAAGACTGTTAACCTTCCAAACAGACCCGAAATGCAATTAGGTGGTGTCTTTATTATGTTTTGGGTCCGAAGGTGCAGTTAAGTTCCATGCAAGTTGAACAGTCCTTTCGAGATCGCGTGAATCCGGTGGATTTCGGGCGATAAACAGCCCGGAGGTTATCTCCCAAGTCGGACCTGAAATGGTTACTAGAGTTGGTACATTCTTTTTTCGGGTCCATGTATATGGTTAAAGGGTGAGCATGAAGGACACCCGATATAGCCTCTTGACCGCTAGATCTTTGTAGAACGATCGAACGGTCATGGAGAGTTCTGGTTCCACAAAGGTAACATTGAAAGGTTTTGTGGGCCCTCGGCTCGGATTGTGGGTCCATGGCCCAAGTATAAAGGCTTTGTGGGGCTTGACTTTCATGTGGGCAAGAGCTCCTTTATATGTATATTATGTAACTTTTTTCATATAGTTGAATAGAAGGACCTAATCTTACTTGAGCAAAATAGAAAATACAATTGCATCAGTTTCGCATCATTGGGCAAAGAAATAACATACTCGCGTAATTTTTAGTGTCAAAGCACTTACTGGTGGAATGGCCACTAGTAAAGATAATTACAAAGCTTCGATAATTAAAATAATAGAATTTGGATCTGCTCTCGTTTCCCTTTAAGTTTGAGGCAAGTAATCTTTGGTTTGGTCCGATGTTCGGTTCTCAAAATTATGCTCGATGGATTTGAGTGTGGAGATGCAGAGGAAGCTTAATTAAAACATATAACATCTCCTTACTCTGCATGTGGGAAAATGCATGTGAGGAAGAAATATTATGTGGGAGAACGGTTATGCGAAACAAAAAACAAAAACTTTTATCCACAATGTTTGTACCTTTGTGGGTGGCTTTTGGTGCAGAGGTGTGGTTGTGCACAGATATAGAAGAAACATAATGGAATCTTTTTTTGCATCTCCACACTCTAAATTATCAGAACATATAACACATTTCAAACTTTATAGAAACTATGTGCACTACTATGTTGATGTGGGTTCGTTTTATTTGATATCAGGATGTAAAAGAGCTTTGGTGAAATTGCTTTGCAGGTTTGGGTTAAATAAGGGTGAGATTAATTGCCAACATTACTATGTTGAAATCCTTTGATCATTTAAGAATGGTATCAACGTAAAAAGTGTCAATCTTGGTATTCATAACTTTTCTAATTCTATGTGCAATTCTATCTTTTTAATGTGTGTGATGAAGAGGTGTTATGCAGGAAAACAGTTTGTAGCCATAGGAAGCGACACAGTTTTCTTCGCACTCCACATACAACAATGAAATATCTCCATTGTGTGTACTCTACGAAGCATTTAATTGTTTTATTTGATATTGAGATGCAAATGAGATCTGTTGGAATTGCTTTGTTGTGCATAGGTATGAAAGGAGCATAATGAAAGCTTCTTTTGCACCTCCGCAATTGGTGCAATGTCTAGTTCTCAAAATTGTGTTCAGTGGCATTGAGTGCAGAGATGTGGAGGTACAATGGAAGCACAATTAAAACATATAACGTCTTCTTACTTTGTATAACTTTAAAGGATTAAAACATATAACATATTTCAAAAATTTTGGTCATGTGTATATCGGGTGCAAAATAAGAGTGATCGAATATGTATATTTGTGGGTGGCTTTGAATGAAGAGATGTGGTTTTGTATAGATATAGAAGAAGCATAATGAAATATTTTTTCTGCATCTCCACACTTTGCATAATTTTAAATGATTAGAAAATATAACATACTAATCCCTTTGAAATTGTATGTGTGAAATGCAGTTGTCCAATTACAAATGCTAAAATTATGGATGAAACTATCATTTATTGTACAAGTTGTAAGGAAAATTGTCATCATACATGCAAACAATAAGACTATGTCAACATACTATGTTCTAAGAGGTGTGGAACTAGATGAAGTATTACCTGAACTACAAAAAATTTCCTATCAGCAATATTGTGCAGACAAATTTGTTGTTATTGATTTGTTGTCCAGATTAGAGATCCATGGCACATTTAATAAACCATCAAAATGGGGAAAAGTCAATCTTGGAACATTACTTTTCATGTTTACTAGTATTTAATTATTCATGCTTATTGAATACATTATCATAAAATTTTTGTAAATTAAGTTTACTAAAACAATATACTTAATGAAAAAAATTCTCACAGAGATGTGGACTATGGAAGTGCATATAAATCTTTAGTGAAAGGGAGGCTTTGATTGACGGGATTCAGATCTACGAAGGAAGCTTTCATTTCACAAATTCAGAGAAATATTTCATTGTTTGAAATGTTGATATGCAAATGAAGCTTTCATTGTGTGGAAGAAGCTCAACAAACCCAAAAAATTGATATATAATGTCACACTTTGAAATAATCACATATCTCAAAATTTAGCTTTCATTGTGTTGACAATAGAGATGCGGAGATAACATTTATTGTGAGTACAAAGTTTTCAATGTGTGTTGTGTAGACATGCACTTTCATTGTGCGAAGAATAATTTAATTACGGGTACAAAGTTTTCATTTCGCAAAATGCAGAGATGCGGATGAAACAAATATACAATATTGCTCAGTATTTGGTTGATACAAATATTGAGACTCTGCACGATGTGTTAATCCGCATGTTCGCACTTCACACAATAATATGCAAAGCTTAATAATGTCAAGTCTTCAAATTGTCATCTTGTGCTTTATATTACATGAAAATATAACTAGAATTTTGTTCATGCTCTCAGATAATTTATATGGCTACGACCTAATCATCTACTACAATATTTGTCTATATAATATCTTATAGCTTTAGATGTCACGGCTACTTCTAATATTGAGTATAAGAGGGTGTTGGCAATGCTCTTCATAAGTGTGGTGGTTAGTATCCCATATCACTGCTTCTTGTAGTTTTGGTTGCTTTCAGAATGGTTGCGAAAATGACAATATCCTTTATAGCTTTAGAGATTTATATTTTTTTGTGTGCATTGTGCGCTTTCTCCTGGTCGATTATTTAAATGTTGAAGAAACGAAAAAGATTTCATTATGTGAAGTGTGGAATATCTGAGGAGGAAGCTTTCATTGTGTCGACATGCAAAAATGTGGAAATGTGGAAGAAATTGATAAAAATATTATTGAATGTGTCAGTCGCCTCCATTTAATACAACTACCTAATATGAATTTTCGAGTATTCAACTTTCATTATGCCTAATACAAAGCGACGTAAAAATATTTCATTCTATGTATCGCACATATGCGAAAGAAAAATTGTTTCTGCTAAGGAAGATTTCATTATGGGCGCAAACTTTTCTAGAATCAGTATTGCTAAGTATATGCTCAATATGAATTTTTCGCCTCTACACAATGTACGAACCTGCACCTCTGCACACATTCTCCTCCGTACAAATCTATGATAGCCCACCCTTTGTTCTGCACACCCATTCCCCTACACAACACATCTTCCTCGAACACTTTGTTTAATATTTGACAATAAGTACCAAGATGTGTTGTGAATATCAAATGTACATAGTATTCGAAATTTTTCAATACCAAGATTGGTTATTTCTACTTATATTCCATTATAATACTAAGATAGATTGTTGAGTGGCGACATGTGCAGAGATTTCATATGTCAACTTTCATTGTGCAGAGTATGGATATGAAAAAGAAGCTTTGATTGTGTGGAAGAAGATTTCATTGTGGACACCAAATTTTCATTAACGCACACAAGTGTCGAGGTGTGAAAGAAACTATTATATAACATTGCTCAGTATTTTCTCAATATGAATTTCCATACTCTACGCAATGTATGAACCCGCAACTCTGAACTTCACACAATGTATCAAAAAACCTTAATATTCTATTATAATTCTAACACGGATTGTTGGGCGGCCACATGTGTGAAGTTTGGATATGCGGAGAAAATTGTGTGGAGTTTCCTTTCATTGTGTGTAGTGCATAGGTGAGGAGGCAACAATAACAATAGATAGCAAAAAAAAATTCCGAAACAAAGAATTCTCGAATAATGACAAAATGTGTACCATGTATTGCCTTAATCAATTAATTAATAGTAGAGGTAGGGACTACGTTACGTTGTAGTTATCAGTCTTGTCTAAGTTGTAACAATTATAATTCTAAAATACTGACTTATCCATTTTAAAATTTCAAAAGGGATCAACTCTCTTAATAATTGTTTAAATCATTTAATTACATATAATGTATTAATTTTTTCATATTAAAAAAATGTAAACATTAACAAATTTGATCCCTCTAGTTGCTTGATAAATTCAAGTTTAAGATTGTTTTAAGCTTGTTTAATTTAGATGATGTTGTATAGATATATATGTATGTTATTATTTATTTTTATTTAATTCCATTTTATATTATGTAAGACAGAGCCTATGTGTAATTTTAAACTTTTATTAATGTAACATTATGTTCTTTATTTTATTTGTTCGTAACAACTTCTCCACCATAGTAGGTTATAAAGCACCTCAAATTCAAAAAATTATGGATATAAATTCTTTAATTTAAATAAGATTTATCTATTTTTCAAATTTAGTCAAATCTTGCTTTAGTTTTACCTTTTATTTATTAATAATTTCTCTAATTTAAATCAAATTTTATCTATTATTTTTAAAATCTCATTACCTAGCCATCATCCTCACTCTTTTTACTCTAATTTTACACTCACAACATTCGAAAAAATTTTGTATATCCCTCCTAATAAGTGAAACTTCCACCCTAAAATTCCATAATTTCCTATTATCTACCCAATTACTTTAAAAAAAAAATCTACTAAAAACATACTTCAAAAATTGAAAATTAATTTTTCCCAATTTAGATCACCATAAAACTTCAAGTGTGATTTGTTTTTCTAAAATTTTATAAGGAAAAAAGGAAAAAAAATAAATAATAATAAACCAAGTAGGTCGTGAATTAATTCTATTTTTTAAATTATTGAAAAAAATACCAAATATAATAACTTATAAACTGATGTCTCGCTATCAATATAAAACATACACCTACATTGTCATAACCACGTGCTTATGTCTCGCTATCCATATAAAATATACACCTAACAATTTCAAGTGTAAAATCTGGTGATAATGAATGAAATGTTTTACCATAGTTAGCAGATCATAATTATGCGTATAAAACACCCATAGTCAAATCATTGCCCCCACAAAGTATGGCAAAGCATCTAGCATCTACTACCTGCCCAATTACTTTCGCTTCACATATTATAGCTTACCTATTTTGAATGTTAAATTAATATATGCAAATACAATTTTGAATCATATATAGGTGGGGTTAATTATATAACTTGTTATATTTAATTCGTCAGCATAATTTAAGCTAAGATTTGTATCGGGCATTGTGTATAATAATGTTTTGTTTAAATATGAGAAATTGTGATAAAAGTAATTTTTGATAAATAATTTTGTATTTTTTAATGAATAAAATGTAATTGATACTTAAGTTATCATATTATTTTGATGTTTTTAATTTAAAACATTAGGGGAGCTATTTGTAAAATAAAAGTTAAGTTATTAACATTAAGTTGACATTAAATTAGTTTTATAATATATAAAGAGTTAGTTTTATTATTTATATAGATATATATCTGTCACATGACATGTATGTATTCAAGTATATGGATCTCGAAAAAAAGTCTTACATACATGAGATAATGTCTATGTCATATAAAGAATCTACAGTATCACATGCTTTCAATAAAGACTAATAAGCAGTATATAATATTATAATTGTGTTTGTATATGATAGCAGATAGACTAATGTCTCTAAAAAAATTCCTAAAAGAGAGCAGAAAACAACATATTAAGACCATGTTGTATATGTAGGGAGATTGTATGATATAATATAATTAACAAAAAAGAGCCAAAAAGTAGATTAATCTGCCATATACCTATCCATGAAGGGATGATGATAAAAGCATTATAGACTTCATTATGCTCCTCCGCAATCTGCTAGGTCCCAGGATCCATTGTTATGCCCTCTTTTGATAGACCTTCAACAACAATATTTAATTCCCTTTAAATGTGTGATATGGAGAAAATTTTGAAAAGAGTTTTTAACCTATTGATTTTAGTCACAATGGGCAGCAACTGGATATTATGGCATCAATAGTTTCCATTGATCCATTTGGATGCCAATTGAGAATCACCATAGACATGAAGGATTATGACATCATTCTCAAGAGCATAAATCAGAAGAAGCTTCAGAGCCAATAGTTTTGCATAATTGTTTGTGCCATCACCCATATCCATTTTCAGCCTACAAATATGTGACTCGTTGAGATGAAGAAGTTCCCCATATCCACAAGAACGAGGAAACCTTGTGAGGCACTGTCGAAAAAAATCTCCAAGGCACTGATTTTCCAATTGTGACCCCAACAATATCTCTATGGGACTATGTAGACTTCGTCTTTGGGAGAAGGTTGAAAATAGCTAAGGCCTTGTAGTAGTGATCATAGGGGGAGTGTACTTGTCGCAAAATATAGAGACGTTTCATGCAAGCCAGATACCAAACATCCTAATAATGGGATAACCTTAAAAGCTTTCGAATCTCGAATTGAGCACCATTGTTCCCATAATTCTATAAGAGAGTTCCCTTGCAAATGATACATTGGCCCTAACTTAGCAACAAAACATGACCAAACATTCTATATGTAGGAGCATGTTATAAACAAATGATGTGTTTTATTCTCATGTGATCTACATAGACAACACCATCTCAGACCATCTTTATTCCTTTTATGGAGAAAGTCCCAGGTGGGGACCTCATTCTCCAAGAAGCACCACATGAAAAATCTAGTTTTTGTTAGACCTTTTAGTCTCCATAGTGCTTTCCACCATCCAACTTGATGCTCTCGAAAATGGTCAACAATAAGGAAGGCATATCTCGATTTTGGAGTATACAGGCCATTCGCCTAATGATGCCAAACCAACTTATCCTTGGCATCATTATGTCCAATATTATGTTCAATCGATTGTCGTAATATAACCAGTCCATACAGCATTGTAAACTTGTTGAAGGCTAGGTTGATGTGACGCAATCCACCTTTGTGGCCTAAACATATTTACTTCCCTCCCTGCAATCTGTGCCAATGTAAAGAAACCGTATCCTGTAGCCAATTAATAAGCTCAATTGGTAATAAAAAAAAACTCATTGCAATTGAACCATGGGTAAATACCTAGCCTAAATTGTGAACCATTCCCAAGCTTCGATACCAAGCCATTCTCAATGGTGGGGAAAGAAGAAATAACAACTTTCCAAATTATTGAATAGTTATGCATGAATTTGTTTGGTAAATGGATCTAGTCCTCCATGGAGAGAAGGTGTATATACTTCCGAGTAACAATAGTCAACCATAGACCTGAAGAGAAAATGAGTCTCCAACCTACTTTGGTGGCAAGAACTTTTTAAAAACTTAGGTAAATTCTTCAACCCCTAACCCCCCAGGCCTTTGGGTGGGCAATACGATCTTATTTAACCCAAGAAAAGCAAAAATTGTCCGATGAACCGACCCATAGAAACTTTTATCATATTCTCCTCAAGTTTTTTTAAATTCTCTTAGGGATCCATGATAAAACCATCCACTAAACTAGAATGGCTTCCAAGAGTGATTTGACTAGTACCAACTTATTGACCCTTGATAACCAATGAAGGCTCCAAATGTTGATTCTCTTCTCTAGTTTGGCTAACAGTCAATTCCAATTTGATTTCTTATAAAAGTTTGGTTTAAGTCTGAAGCCAAGATACTTAAGGTCTTCATCCAATGCAGTCAGTTCAAATGGGAAAAGATTTTGGATGTGTGATAACCAATCTTCATTTAGATCGAATGGAGTTAAATAACAATTTAAATGGTTTATGATCATACTTGTAGCAACTTCAAAAGGGGAGAATGTGTCATTAATTTCCAAGATATCTCTATGTGAACCATTGCAAAAGATAAGTATATCATCAACGTACAATAAATGTATAATGTTTTAGCCTAGAGCCACAAATATACCCAATAGGATACCTCTACTTTTGAAATCGACTAGTGATCTACTAAGGCCTTCAATAATCAAGAGAAAGAGTAGAGGGGATAATCGACACCCTTGTCTGAGACAATGCTCAATTAAGAAAAAAGGATAGGCAGACCCATTTATAAGAACTAAGAATGATACCGAGGAGATATATCCCATAATATAGTTTATGAAGGAAAGTTTGAATCCCATATGAGTGAGGACCAGCTAGATATATAACTAATTATCCCTATCAAAATCCTTTATAGATCAATTTTTAGGACAACCCCTTTTAATTATTGATGTTTTAGGTTAGGAAGCCCCTCCTGAGCCACCCCTATGGTCTCATGTATTTTTCTACCCTGTAGGAAGGAAAAAATTTCCCCTAAGATCACACTAGAGAGTAAGGTCCATAGTCTGGACGTAATCAATTTTTTGATATCCTTATATATGCAGTTGAAAATGGATATAGATCGAAAGTCATCAAAAGAGGCATGAGAGTTCACCTTGGAGATAAGTGCAGTGAAGGTAGAATTGAAGGATTGATGGATCTTGTCTGCGACTCTCAAATCCTCATCCATGTGAAGAAGATCAACTCCAATTATGCCAAAATGACAAAGGAATAACTCAATCGACCAACCATTAGTGCATGGACTCTTATCCTTTTAAAAACTAGATAAAATTGCCAAGAGTTCTTCTTTGGTGACCACTTCCATTAGATGCTCATCATCAGCTTCAAATGCATAATGAGGGAAAATCATAACAGTCTATACCACTTTAGCGATACAAGTATCATGTGGTTCCTTGAATAGGCCACTAAAACATGAACAACCCAAATTTTCTAGATCTTTAAAAGATGTAAAATAATTTCCTTCATGATCCTTTAATTTCCATAATTTATTGCCCATTTTTCTACCTTTTATGATATTTTGAAAGAAATTAGAGTTCTCATCCCCAACCTCTAGCCAAACAACATGACCTTTAGGGCACTAAGTAACTTCTTGGTCATTTAGCAGTATCCCTTTCTGACCTTCCAACCCAACTGATCTTGCTTTAGCTTCCTCATATTCGAATCCCTCCTCCTCTTCCTCAAAGATAGATTTGAGAGCCTCTTCAATAGCCCTAAGTTGAAGTGTATCCTATGATATTATGGAAACCAACCAATCAATCATAGCCTATTGACATATTTGAGGTTGGTTGTGAACTGTGCAACCACGGAGAAGTCAGTCGTGGGATCATATATCTTCAAGGAGGATCTGGCCTATTCCATATAGGAATCATCCTTAAGCCATGTAGCATTAATATTGAAAGGGTATGAGGCTTTCCTACCCTATCCTTTTAGTTCCAAATAAATAGGTGAATGATCAAAACCCCCACCCTCACCTATCCATTATTGAATTAGGGGTAGGTCATCCACAAGCTATTTAGAAAGAAGAAAACGATCCAACCTTTTCGCGATCATATCTAGACCGGTCTTGTTGTTCCTCCATACGGGTCTAAGTTTAGTAGGAGCAACATTAATCAGCTAGTGAGCCCTTATATAGTTAAAAAACAAGGTTTAATTAGGAACAACATGTAATCTCAACCCCTAGCTCTCTACAAGCCTAATAGAGAAATTAAAGTCACTACTTATAATAAATTGTTATCTGAGAGAAATGTGGAATTAGTAAGAGCCTCCAAAAAACGAATTTTTTCATAATGGGGACCATAGAAATTGAGGTCCAATGCATGTTTATCCATATCAATAGAGCAAAAGGAATTCCATAGAACCGAAACCATTCCTCAAGAGTTAATCAAATTTCCAAACCATGGATTCCAACCAATTTCCAAACCACTAGAGCAACCATTGGCATCCAGATAAGAGAACTACCACCCACGAAATAAATTTTCCAAGCAATCTTGTATAATGATGCCTTGCCCTAGTGTCCCTTGAAGGAGAAGCACTGAAACATGATTGGTAAAAACTAATCTATGCAATTCATGTTGTTTGGATGGGTTTTACAAACCCCTGCAGTTCAAGGAAAGAAAGATCATGGAGGAACCATAATATGGGTTTGCATAAATAGAATGTTGTTTACCAAAATCTTGTTCCATGATAACTTTGTTTTGATATTTTGAGAAATTATTTTTCCTTCCCTTTTCTTTATGGGAAATTGCATTCATAGGATTGTGACTCAATCCCTTATTGATATCAAAATTGAAGGATGAGGAATGACAAGATCTGAGATGATATCGAAGACCTTGTGAGCCAGACTATGAGGAATCCTCATCAAAAGAAGCCACAAATGAGGGGAGGTAAATCCTATATATCAAAGAACATGGAAAATACCACAAACCATCTTCAAATATGACATAGACCTCCCATCATTATTTACAAATGGATTCCAACCAATATCATTTAGATCTAACTCTGTAACAGAGAAATTAATAACAAAATATGGAAGGAATGGAGTGGGATAAAAGGTACCTTGAATAGGTAAATCCAGTAAAGAAGCTAAAGGATCCAAGACCCTATTGGATCAGTGTCGAGTCACCACCGGATCAACTACCAATGAACCTGAAACTATGAGTGTCACATCCGGGTCTGAGGAGGAGAAAAGGGGCGCCAAAACCACCATTGTAGCCACTAGAGGATGTGAGGAAATGTTAAGATTCGCCCAAAGAGCCTTAACCGAGGACTTGTGCTCTGGAGAACACAAATTAGCCGATCCCATCCTCCCATGAAACCCTAACTTACAATTTACTGCATTATTCCCATGAGCATGGCGTCACCTGCAGCGGAAGGGTATCCCCTCATAATCCAAAGGATATGTCTGTGACAGCCCTAGTGAAAATTCCATGTAATAAAAGTAAATAAAGGCAAAATAATAACCACAGATGAGGGACACTTATTCCAAGATGAATGTTGGGCAAAATCCTAGTGATGGGGATCACCTGTGATTGTTTATGGCTAAGTAAATTGGCAAAGGCAATGGCTAAGGCTTTAGAAAGACAAAATGGAATTTTTGGCACATTTATTTATGAAAATAATGGAAATTGGGAGAAAAGGGAGGTGAAAGGTAATGGGTTGCATGTGAGGAGGAAATTGAAGGAAAATAATGGAAAATGAAGAAAATAGAGGCCTCATTCATAAAAAGGCTTATGAGGATCAATTGGTAAACTTTTTTTCAATTCAATTTTGGAGCTCTCTCATACTCTTGGAGACTTAGAGTTTTCTTGGAGCACTCTTGGTGGGTGTTGCATATTTGGATTCTTGGAGAAAGAATGTAAGGGAAGATCGAGAAAGTGCAAGAGGGCATCAGGATTAGCAGCTACATCAGATTTTCTTACAGGTACCGAGTTTCATGTATGTTTTATTCACTAGTTTTGGCATGCATGGCATGTGGATTCTTGGTCATGCACTGTCATTAGCATGGAGGATTACCTAGATTGACAGTGGATTGCATAGCCTTGCAATTTCTTGGATATCCATGGTGACTTTGGGCTTGCTTTCATTGTTTGTTTTGATTGGTTCTCATGTTTCCTTAGCTTGGGTTGAGTTATTAGTTCTTGGAAGCCCTAGTTGGACAAACGCTCTGGAAACCTTGTAACAACTTGGGTTGAGATACTAGTCCTGGAAGCCTTGGTTGGAAAAATGCTCTAGAATCCCTTGGTGCATTGAGTTACTAGTCCTAGAAGCCTTGGTTGGAAAAATTATCTAGAAGCCCGACGACAGTTGTGGGTTGAGTTATTAGTCCCGGAAGCCTTGGTTGGAAAAAATGCTCTAGAAGCCTTAGAAGGCTTGGATGGAGACCAATCTTATGATTGTTTGGTGATGTCTGACCATGAGGTGGAATCACTAGTTGATGAGTTGAGGTGGATGGCCTCTTGAAGCCCTAGATGAGTTTTGATTGATGTGTTCTATGATATCCCACATTCATGGTTGGAATATGGCACGGGGGAGAATGGATGAAAAGATATTTGGCTCAGCCATTCTATGGTCGGGTGGAACGTAGAAGTCCCATCCCAGGTTTGGATTTTGCATCATTAATGAAAGGTTATTTCTCCTTGTATTTCTATGAGAACTTTGATGGATTATATGTTGTCTATATGGCTGCACTTTCATCAGTATTTATGTCATTATTACAATGGTTATGTATGTGTTTTATCAAAGCATCCATGTATGGATTTGATCATGTTTTTACTTGTAATTGAATGATCAATGTATTTATGACGTAATGGATGGAATGGAAGTTGATTTATTGAGGCATCAATGGTTCTTAGCGATTATCAGCTAAGTATGAAATCCCTATGCTCAGAACTGTTATTTACACCTGTAGATTACATATTCATGATATGTTTGATGAAATGTCTGTCATAACTTATAGGGGCCTAGTCAAGGTCTTGAACAAGTATTTGCTTTAGTACTATCATTTCCATGTTATTTTACTGATCTAAAGAGATGGTTCAATTCTGGGTAGTGACTTGGGTTATGGGCCTAAAAACGTGGCTCAAATCTCAGATTCATTGGCATAGCACTGACAAATTTAGTCTCTAGTCGCTAGCAGGCAAGCCTGTGAGAGCGAATTCGGATTTCTGGTTGTTATCATACCTATAGTATGAGAGTGACTGAGGCTTAAGTCACCAAAAGTTCAGTGGGACCCAAGGGCAAGCTGTATAAAGTATTGGATTGGTTTCTGAGGGTCCTGTAGCTGATGTTGAATGTCTGTATGGTGTGTTTCCATTAGTTCCACTTCCTTAACGTGACTTAGGAGGTTGAATCATATCATAGTGGCCTCTTGTCACATGTTTACCCCAGCTGGTCAGTTTCTTGGGTAGATGTGGGAGGAGGGTGTTACAGAGTGGTATCAAAGCATGGTTCACCCCTCGAACTGGATGGGCTATGTGTTGATCATGCATGCATGTCAGTTGCATATGTGCCTCTCACCCTTGCATCCATGTGCTTGTTGCATTTACATGATTTTGATCATGGTTGTAGTGATGTCGACATGTGGAATTTGAGTTTGCTATTGTGGAATGAATCGTTGTGAGTGTATGACTGGATACATGTCAACTTATGTCACTTACATGTATCATTGTAGCATGCTTGGTTAAATTCTTGCATGTTTGGTTACATTCTTTTATGCTTGGTTTCATGTATAAATCTTGTGGGTTTGATTTCAAGTATCATTCACTCATGCTTGATCATATGTGCTTGTGCATATGTGTAGTTGGTTACATATTACTTATGCATGTTCATGTTTGCGCATGGTAAATTTTATAGTGAAGTAATGGTGGTGGTTGTCATGCATGAGGTTGTTGTTAGGAAACCAACTCACAAAAAGATAGAAACAATATATCAACGCCTTAGAATTCAGCCTCTTCGAGGGGGAAACCTCATTTACATTACAAAAATGAACAATTCTTGGATGATAAAAATGACTAAACCTCCCTTCTATATATAGGAGTCTAAGGGGTCACAATATAATCAAGCCAACGTAACAGTAATAACATAAGGGAACAAAAATAATAATAGTGGGTTTCTATGGAGCATACTAATAACAATATGGGGACAATAAGGGCACAATAATAACAATAAGGGATACAAAGACAATGGTAATGGGGGAATCACTAGTATTATAGGAGCCTAACATGCCCCTCTCCTTCTGAAAAGCGTTGTCCTCAACGCTTGAGTAGTTCTGGATGCTTTTATATAAAATTCTCATTCTCCCGTGTGGAATCTTCAACGGATAAGTTCTTCCACTTGATGATATACTCCAAAATTTATCAATTTCGTAGCTGTTGAGTTCTTGTTTAGGTGACTGCTTCCGGCTCCAATATGATTTTTCCTTCCTCGTCAAGTTCTGGCAATATTGTTTGAACTGGGATCTTTTCACCTATAACCTTCTTTAAACATGAAACATGGAAAACTGGGTGCACTCGGGAAGCTGTAGCAAGCTCCAATTTGTATGCGATAGTACCAATATTTTGCAACACCTTGGATAGACCATAATACTTTGGTGGTAATTTATTATCCTTCTTAGCTTGCTTGAGGGACATTTGTTTATATGTTTGTAGTCATAGGAATACCCAGTCACCTACATCAAAACTTCTTTCTTTGCAATGTTGATATGCCTGTTGTTTCATTCTATTCTGCGCCAACATGAGATTATCCTTTAAGAGTTGGAGAACTTGTTGTTGATGACCGATGTGATGTTCCACTGCTTGAACCTTAGAATTTTCTCTTAAATATGTTGTGATGGATGGTGGATGATATCCATAAAGTGCCATAAATGGGGTCATTTTTGCTGCAGTATGGAAGGAAGTGTTATACCACCATTCAGCCAAAGGCAACCATTTGACCCATTGTGTATGTTTATCAAATACAAAGCAACGAAGATATCCTTCCAAACATTTGTTTACTATCTCAGTTTTCCCATCAGATTGAGGATGATAAGATGAGTTATGAGCTAACTGAGTATCGAGACAAGAAAATAATTTTGTCCAAAAATTTCCAGTGAAAATGGGATCTCTATCGCTTACAATAATCTTTGGGTTTCCATGTAGCTTTTGAATTGTTTCCATAAATGCAGTAGAAATTATACTGGCTTTAAATGGATGTGATAATGCACAAAAGTGCGCATACTTGGTAAGTCTGTCAACTACCACCATGATGACACTCATTCCCTTAGACTTGGGTAAACCTGTGATAAAATCCATTGAAACCTCATCCCAACGTTGGCTTGGAATGGATAAAGGATGTAATAGACCTAGGGTCTTAATTGTTTCAACTTTATTTTGTTGGCAAACCAAACATTCGGCCACAAAATTTTGAATATATGATTTAAGGCCATCCCAAAAAAAATCCTTCTTAACCTTGTGGTAAGTTTTTAAAAATCCTGAGTGCCCTCCTAAGGGAGAAGTGTGCAATTCCATAAGAATCTTTTGTTTGAGTTGGGAATTCTTACATAGATATAAGCGATCTTTGTACCATAATGAATCATTTTTCTATATAAATGTATTAGATGTACTGGGGTCTTGTTGTAAGTTTCGAATGAGTGTCCACACTTCTTCATCATTCTTCCATTCCTCCCTTGCTTCATTTATCCAATCTAGTTGGATAATAGAAATGGTGCACAACAATGCTTCCACATCTTCATCCTTTTTTGAGAGTGCATCTACCACAACATTTTGCTTCCCTTTTTTGTAGATGATTTCAAAGTCATAACCCAACATCTTTATGACCCATTTTTGTTGCTCTTTAGAGGATAATCTTTGTTCTAAAAATTATTTAAGACTATTGTGATCCGTTTTTACCTTGAAATGTATTCCCATTAGGTAGGGTCACCATTTCTTAAGTGCATGTAGTATTGCCAACATTTCCTTCTCATAAATAGCTTTTTGTAAATACTTTCCCTTGATTGGATGACTTTCGAAAGCAATGGGTCTTTGATCTTGCATTAAAACAACACCAATTCCATTACCTAGAAGCATCACATTCCATAATAAAGGTTTTTGTGAAGTCCGGCATAGCTAAGACCAATGCTTGGCACATTGCCTCTTTAAGATGTTCGAAGGTCTTTGTTTCTTCTGGAGTCCATGAAAATGTATCTTTCTTCAATAATGTTGTTAGAGGTGCTGTTATTCTCCTATAATTCTTAACAAACTTTCAATAATACCTTGTCAACCCAAAAAATCCTTGTAAATGCTTTATGGATGTGGGGATTTTCCATTCCTTAATGGATTTAATTTTGCTAGGGTCTACCTTAACACCTTCATGAGATACAATATGACCCAGATATTCCACCTCTTGTACTCCAAAGAAACATTTGGAGCTTTTTGCGTATAATTGTTTCTCCTCCAATAGTTTGAGCACCCTGTCAACATGTTCAACATGATCCTTCCAAGACTTATAGTATATTAGTATATCATCAAAAAATACTAACACAAATATTCTAAGAAGGGTTTGAAAATGGAATTCATCAAACCTTGAAATGTAGAAGGTGCATTGGTAAGGCCAAAAGGCATGACCAAAAATTCATAATGACCCCCATGAGTTCTAAATGTTGTTTTCGGAATGTCTTCAATCTTCATTCTAATTTGATGATATCCTGAATGAATATCCCACTTGGTTAAGTAAATTGATCCATGCAATTCATCCAATAATTCATCAATGACAGGAATGGGAAATTTATCTTTAATAGTGAGCTTGTTGAGCTCCCTATAATCCGGACACATGCGCCATGATCCATCCTTCTTGTGCACCAAATACTACTAGAGCAGAGAAAGAAATTTGAATAGGTTGAATTATACGAACCTCTAGCATTTCTGCAACCATACGTTCAATTTCACTCTTTTGGGCATAGGGATATCCGTACAACCTGATGTTTGGAGGAACACTTCCTGGAATCAAATGAATAGCATGATCATGATCACGAATAGGTGGGAGACCTTTAGGATTCTCAAATACCTTGGAATGATTTTCCAAGACTTTTTGGAGATATGGAGAAATAGATGATTTTGATGTGGGAATCTCTAGCGAACATAATTGCGCAATTACACCTCGTTGTTCCTTCTTTAGAAGCTTTGTCATATCATTAGAGATGATTAAATTTCCTGGTTTCCCTGCAATACCCCTTAATTCAACTTCCTTTCCTTCCGCAAAAGAATTCATGAAAAGTTCTTGAAAATTAAAAGCTATTGTACCCAAGGATTGTAGCCATTGGACTCCTAGTACAACATCAACACCACCCATTGGAATGGAAAGAATTGGGCTATTCAATACATATTCTCCCATGGATAGCTTGATATTATGGCACTTTCTAGAGCAATTTATGCTTCCTCCAATTGTAACCATCACTTGACACTCTAGTGCTGGATATAGGAAGCAATTCAATTCCTTTGCTATCTTACAATGAATAAAATTATGGGTACTTCCCGAATCAATCAACACTATTACCTTTTTCTTCTTGATATGTCCTTCTATCTTGATAGTTTGAGGAGTGGTAATTCCAGCCAATGCATTACAAGATATGGTTGGATTCATTTCTTCTTTATCTAGGGTTTGTTCCTGGAGTATATCCTCTTCTTTTGACATTTCTTGTTCCTTTTCTTCCTCTTCTTCACAATCTATGTAGAATAATTTATTCTCAACACACTTATGACCTTTAGTGTATTTTCTATCACAATTGTAAAAAATCCCTTTTGCTCTTTTTTCTTCCAATTTTTGTGGTGTCAACATTGTAGGTTGTGGAAGGCTAGGGGCAACAACACTTCCATCTTTATAGTTGTGAGTGGTAGGCTTCCTAGTTGCCATAATTTTGTTTTCCATTTTTCTTGCTAACCTGAATGCCTTCTCCAATGAATCAGATTCCAAAAGGTGAACTTCATGTTGGATTTTATCCTTTAAATTCCCTATGAACACATCAACCCTATGCTCCTCTAGAATATCTTTTACCCTTATGTTCAATTTTTGGAAGTCCTCAATGAGCTCCATCATTGAACCCTTTTGTTTGAGATTTATCAATTGGCTAAAAAAAGTGTTTCTTTTTGTATCCTCATAATGTGCTATCATTACTTTTGTAAAAATTGCCCAAGTGACAATTTGTTTACGAGAGCAAAGCCATCAATACCATACAAACTGATTTGTTTCCAAATATAAAGTTGCAATACATACTTTTTATGTGTTTTGCACATTATGGAGATCGAAAAATTGCTCCATCTATAGTACCATGTTGCAGGATCCTTGCCATCAAACTTCCTCATATCAATTTTTGGAACATGATGGGTCTTCAATCCAACATTAGATTCTCCGAAATCATGATTAACATTTCTTTTGTTCTCATCATGAGTTTCCTTTACTACCCTTTCACCATTAGTGACCATTTCTTGTAGCAACTTATTCAAATTTATCTTCAATTCTTCCATCTTATCGTCCATGCCATTCATCTTAGCTTCCATGCCATCCATCTTAACTTGCATTCCATTCATATTAGCTTCCACGTCATTCATCTTGGCTTCATTTACCTTTAGTGAGAATGAAATTTGTTGTACTTGGTCTTGCAATTTTGATATATCATGTTGCATTTCTTCCTCTTCTTCACGAGTCATGCTAGAGCTTTCATGTTGCTTACTAGGTGTTTCCATTTTCTTTCTTCAGGGCATTAATTAATGCTAATAATTCTTCACTATTCCCTTTGAATTCCTTCAAACTAATTTTTCAAACCAATCTTATGCAAAATTTTAAAAAACTACACACCTTTTTTTGTTTTCACTTTGTAAAAGCTCGATATTGAATCTATTGTATCTCTGTAACTGTGGATCTCGAATATCTTAAATCTTGTCTTCCGGTAGCCCTTTGAGTCCTCTTTCTAACCCCGCAAGTCTTATCAAGATTGAATTCTCCAAGGAAGAGTTATGCCAAATCTCCCACGGTGACCTGATTATAAACTAGTTTAGTAGAGCGAACTTGTTCGACGTGCCATGTGTCACTATTTCGACCTAAGTATCTGAAAATGATACACAAAAAACTACAGGCCATCCTCTTTCTGAAACTTCTTATGAAATTTCAATCTGATGCTCAAAACAAAAGTTATGATGATTTTCCCCAGGTTCCCTGTTTGGAATGTAATTCGAGATTCTGCAAAAACCCTAACTTCCGCAAATCATATCTACGCAAATATACCGTGACAAGCTCTGAAATTTGGACCAAAAGTTCAAACTGATTTCGGTGCAAATGGGTTTTTGTTTTAGCTTCTGAAACGTTGCAAAAACAAAGTTATAGCGAAAATTCCACGATGACCTATTTGGAGCAACGAAACCCTAGAATCCAAAGCTTTAATACCAAATGTTAGAAAACCATCTCACAAAAAGATAGAAAATATAGATCAACACCTTAGAATTCAGTGTCTTCTAGGGGGAAACCTCCTTTACATTACACAAATGAACAATTCTTTGATGATACAAATGGCTAAACCTCCCTTCTATATATAGGAGTCTAAAGGGTCACAATATAATCAAGCCGACATAACAGTAATAACATAAGGGCACAAAAAAACAATAGTGGGTTTCTATGGGGCATACTAATAACAATATGGGAACAATAGGGGCACAATAATAACAATAAGGGATACAATGACAATAGTAATGGGGGAATCACTAGTATTATAGGGGTCTAACAGTCATGCTGTGTGTTGTTGTTGAGGTCATGCATTAATGGTTGGACCCTATCTAGAATGAAGGTTGCATGGTCATATGAATATGTATTAAGTTTCTATATACTGTCATGATCATGTTATACATGTATCACATTGATTTGTTGATCTTGCAAATAGGGTATGCTCCCCAAGCTATACTAAGGTACGTTGGTTTATTGTGATTTGGTTTAGCTGACATGATATACCTTACAGGAAGAAATATCAAATGGACAGCAAGATGGTTGACTACAAAGACTCTCCCTGTGAATCCGAAGAGCAGTGTGGTGTTGGTAACTCTTCTAATTTGGAATTTACACTGAGAAGCTTAAAGGAAGAAATAAGGAGTTGTAAGGTAGAAACTGACATAATCATGCAGGCACAAGAGAAACAAGCAGAGTTAAATGCAGTGATACTTCATAGTTTATCAAATTTGCAATGACCGGGACCACATCGGATCAACTATGAGCATGAGGATCTAACTAATGAGGCATATGGTAGTCGGTTGCATGGTGGTCATAGGTCAGATAGAGATGACACAATTAGAGATGGCAGATTATTGGACACTCCAGATAGGAGAGGGGATAGACACAGGTATTATTCTAGTTCTGATTCATATAGGCATCATGATCGTCATCGTTATCATCCTTATAGGAGGAGTGATAGGGGATATTTGTCAGATGAGTTTAAGAAAGAAAAGCCACCAACATTTTGTGGAGAGATGAAGAAATCGTTGGATGCAGAGGCATGGTTGCTTGGCATGAGGAAATTCTTCAGATTGCATGACAATTCAAAGAACATGAAAGATAGAATGGCTACATTTAGTCTCAAATGTAAAGTAGACATTTGGTGGGAAGATGTGAAGAACGTCAGATGCATTCATGAGGAGGATTTTACTTGGAGTGAGTTTGAGCAGCTATTAAAGAAGAAGTATTTTTCAGAGAGATACTTTGATGATAGGGTGAAAGAATTTTATGAGCTAAATATGGGTTCCATGACAGATGATGAGTACACTAGTAGAGTCTTGGAGTTTCTAAGGTATGTGACTTATCTCATAGAGGAAAAGGCCAAGACTCAAAGGTTCATTAGTGGGTTCATGGTTGTATTTAAAGACAATATTGAGTTTGATGAGCCTAGATCATTGGAGGAGGCCATTCGAAAGCTAAGGCATTGCTATGAACAATCGAAGCACAGAACTAAGACTAAGCCATACTAGAGAGGTAATGCAAATAACAAAGGAAAATGGGACAAAAAGCGAGCAAGGCCTCAAGATACATGTAACAAGGATAATGTTGCACCACCTAAGAAGTTCAATGCATCATATAGTAGACAAGGATTCTGATAAGGAGAACAGAACAAGGAGACAGGCTGGAAACCTATAGAGTGTTGGATTTGTGGCAAGGATCATCGCATGAGAGATTGTCCAAAAAATCGGGGTGGTAGACCATAGATATACAATGTGCAGGAGGCACAGAATGTTGGGGATGTTGGTCAGAGTATTCCACATATCTATGTAGCATTGGATAACAAATAGGAAGATCATCATGCATTTATCATTGAGATGGACGGTAAGCTTTGTGATCAAGTTATTTCTATTTTGATCGACCCTAGATCTAATTATGGCTATGTTAGTCCTGACTTGGTGGATAAGTGTGGTTTGAGTAAGGAATTGCATGCAAAGTATTGGTTAGTGCAGTTGTCTATAGGTACAAAGAAGTGAGTTTATCATCGGGTAAGAGTGTTTGCATATGATTTGAATGGTATGCCTACCACAACACATTTGAATGTATTACCGTTGGGATCATACAGTATGTTGTTGAGCATGGATTGGTTATATCTTCATAGAACTAAGGTAGACTGTTATGACAAATAAATTTAGTGCATTGATGACAATGGAGAACCAATAGTCTTACAGGGTAAGAAAAAAGCTACATCAATTAGGATGGTGACATCTATGCAAGTAAAGAGTAGTCTCAGAAAAGGGTGTAAGCTATTTGCAGTGCACATTTCTAGTAATAAGGGTAATGAAGTTGAGGATATAGATGTGTTGAGACGGTACCCATTTTTATAACAGTCCAAGGATGTATTTCCTGAGGACATTACAGATATGCCACCTCACAGGGAGGTAGACTTTTCTATTGAGTTAGTGCCATGGGTAGCTCCAGCATCAAAGGCACCTTACAGGATGAGCACACCTAAGTTGGTTGAGTTAAATTTGCAGTTGAAGGAAATGTTGGACAAGGGGTACATTAGGCCAAGTGTATCACCTTGGGGTGCACTAGTATTGTTTGTAAAGAAGAAAGAAGGTACTCTCAGATTATGCATTGACTAAAGGAAGTTGAACAAAGTGACCATCAAGAACAGGTATTTGTTTCCGAGGATTGATGCCTTGTTCGATCAGCTGAAGGGAGCAGCAGTGTTCTCGAAGATTGATCTAAGATTCGGATATTATCAGGTACACATCAAAGAAGAGGAAATTTACAAGACTGTGTTCAGGACTAGGTATGGACATTATGAGTTTTTTGTAATTCCATACGGCTTAACTAATGCTCCAACTACATTTATATGTTTGATGATTAGTTTTTTGCATCTGTATTTGGATAAGTTTGTTATTGTGTTCATTGATGATATATTGGTATATTCTAAAAATGAGGAAGAGCATGTCGAACATTTAGCAGCAGTGTTGAGGTTGTTGAGAGGGTATCAGTTGTATTCTAAGCTCAACAACTGTAGTTTCTTTTAGACTGAGGTACACTACTTAGGGCATGTTGTTTCCAAGGAAGGCATTGCAGTAGATCCAGAAAATATAAGAGTCATCATGGAGTGGGTAGATCTTCAGGATGTGGATAAGGTGAGATCCTTCATGGGTTTGGCAGGCTACTATAGGAGGTTCATCGGGAACTTTCACAGATTGCTTATCATGTCACATCATTGCAGAGGAAAGGTAAGATGTTTGAATGGATAGAGTGTGAGGTTAGTTTCGAGAAGCTCAAACAGTTGTTGACACATGCACCAGTGATAAATATTGGAGATCCAGACAAAGAGTTTGTAGTATGCACATATGCTTGCAAGAGAGGACTTGGTGGAGTCCTTATGCATGATGGATAGGTGGTATGTTATGAGTTGCAGAAGTTGAATGAGCATGAGTAGAACTATCTCGCACATGATCTTGACCTAGTAGTGATTATACATGCATTGAAGATGTGGAGACACTATCTTCTGGGTAGGAGGTTCACATTGATGAGTGATCATAGTGGTTTGTGATATATAATTGACCAACTGAATCTGAATGGTAGGCAGGCTCGATGGTTGGCTATGATCAATCAATTTTATTTTTAGATCAAGTATATCAAAGGTAAATAGAACAGAGTGGCATATGCTCTTAGCAAATGAATACAGGTAATTCACTTAGCAGCTATGAGCTCCTATGGGACAGATCTACAAGATAGGACTTTGCAGGAAGGTCAATGAGACATCAAATATATGGATATTATGCACAGGTTACAACAAAGTAGTGGTACAGGTACATGTACATGTGATAGTACAAGTATAGGTATAGGTGATGGTATATGTATAGTTACAGGTGGTGGTACAAGTGTAGATACACTGGATGTGGATTATTGCCTTACAGTAGATGGATTGGTCAGGTTCAGAGATAGGATATATGTGGAAGACAGAAGTGAGATCAAGAAGATGATCTTGAGGCAGTTTCATTCAAAACCTTATTCAAGTCACCCAGGTTATCAGAAGACACTGACAACAGTTAAGAGATTTTACTATTGGATGGATTTGAAGAGGATGTAGCAGAGTTCATGACTAGGTGTTTTGATTGTCAATGCTTGAAGGAAGAATGTAAGCATCTAGGTGGACTGCTACAGATGATCGCGATCCAAGAGTGGAAATGGGAAGTCATTTCCATGGACTTCATTACAGGGTTTCCAAAGACAGTTAAACAACATGATTTTGTCATGGTTATTGTGGACAGGTTGACAAAGGTTTCACATTTCATTCCAGTGAAGTCTACATTTTTCAGCTAACGATATAGCACAGGTGTTCATCCGAGATGTGGTTAGACTGCATGGTGTTCTGAAGAATATTGTGTCAAACAAGGATGCGAAGTTCATTTCTAAGTTTTGGAAGGATTTATTTGCAGGTTTGGGAATAGAGCTGACCTTCATTACAACTTATCATCCGCACAAATATGGACAGATAGAGAGGGTCAATGGGATATTGGAGGACATGTTGAGCATGTATGTGATGCATCAGTAGCAGAAGTGGGAAGAGTACCTCCCCTAGGTAGAGTTCACATACAACAATGGGTATTAGGAGTCATTGAGGATGAGTCCTTTTCAAGAATTATATGGAGGGAGTTGCAATACTCCCATCAGTTGGAGTGATCCAGTTAACAGGGTATTGATTGGACAAGATATGTTGGCAGACATGGAACAAGAAATGTAGGTTATAAAGAAAAATATAAAGTCATAGGCAAAAAATCTTTGAAGGTAGGAAAAGCTTGTTCAAGGATATCCAAGTTGGGGAACATGTGTACTTGCGCATCAAATTGAAGAAGAACTCCTTGTGGATTGGATCATGTTCCAAGCCGGCACAATGGTTTTGTGGACCCTTCAGTATCATTGAGAGGATTGGGCCAGTAGCCTATTGACTTGCACTCCCTCCAACAATGAAATTCCATGATATTTTCCATGTGTCATTGCTTAAGAAGTATTTAAATATGTTGATCACGTGATTGGCTAGTTTGTATTGCAGGTGGAACCAGATGGAGAATTCCAACCAGAGCCTCAGTGTATATTGCAGAAAAAGGTGCTCATGCTCTAGAATTAAGTAATCGAGCAAGTTAAGGTGCAGCGGAAGCACTTTGGGCCTGATGAAGCTACATGAGATATGGCAGATCAGATGCGGGCTATGTATCCTTCCTTGTTTGTCGATTGAGGCAAAGCAGTTTTGGCTTGGTGTTTTAGTGTGATTTTGGTATATGCTTTGTTATATGTGTTGGATATATGTTTTAATGATGTTGGTTTATGTACATATGTATATGGATGTAAATACCACCATGAGCTATGCTATAAAGCTCCAATAAGTAGTATGAGTGTCATGCCATTATGGTGTTTTGTTGTTATGTTTTCATGTTGGTTTATTTCTCAGCAGATTGATCATTCAAGTAAATATTGCATCAAGTTAAGTTATAAAGTTCCATTGACAATATATTTTTCTTACAATAGTTTTTTGGTTATAATTGTTGTTGAACACCGAGGATGGTCTTCTCCCAAGGGGGAGGGTTCTGTAATATCCTTGGTGAAAACTCCATGTAATAAAAGTAAATAAAGGAAAAATAATAACCATGGATGATGGAACACTTATTGCAAGCTGAATGTTGGGCAAAATCCTAGTGACAGGGATCACTTGTGATTGTTTATGGCTAAGGAAATTGGCAAAGGCAATGGCTAAGTCTTTGGAAAGGTAAAATGACATTTTTGGCACATTTTTTTATGGAAATAATGGAAATTAGGAGAAATGGGAGGTGAAAGGTCACAGGTTGCATGTGAGGAGGAAATCGAAGGAAAATAATGGAAAATGAAGAAAATAGAGGCCTCCTTCATAAAGAGGCTTCTGAGGATCAGTTAGTAACCTTTTTGTCCGTTTAGTTTTGGAGCTCTCTCATTATCCTCTCTCTCTCATACTCTTGGAGACTTAGAGTTTTCTTGGAGAACTCTTGGTGGGTGTGGCATACTTGGATTCTTGGAGAAAGAAGGGAAAGGAAGAGCAGGAAATCACAAGAGGGCATCGAGATCAACAACTAAATCAAATTAGCTTGCAGGTACCAAGTTTCATGTATGTTTTCTTCACTAGTTTTTGCATGCATGGAATATGCATGTGGATTCTTAGTCATGAACTGTCATTTGCATGGAGGATTGACTGGATTAATAGTGGATTGCCTAGCCTTACCATTTCCTGGATAGCCATGGTGATTGTGGGTTTACTTTAATTGTTTGTTTTAGTTGGTTCTCATGTTTCCTTAGCTTGGGTTGAGTTATTAGTTCCTGGAAGCCCTGGTTGGACAAATTCTCTGGAAGCCTTGTAACAACTTGGGTTGAGTTACTAGTCCTGGAAGCCTTGTTTGAACAAATGCTCTAGAAGCCCTTGGTGGGTTGAGTTACTAGTCCTAGAAGCCTTGGTTGGACAAACACTCTGGAATTCCGGTGGCAGTTGTGGGTTGAGTTACTAGTCCTGGAAGCCTTGGTTGGAACAAACACTCTGGAAGCCTTGGAAGGCTTGGATGGATACCAATTTGATGATGGTTTGGTGATGTCTAACTGTGAGGTGGAATCACTAGTTGATGGGTTGAGGTGGATGGCCTCTGGAATCCGTGGATGAGTTTTGATTGATGTGTTCTATGAGATCCCACATTCATGCTTGGAATATGGCATGAGGGTGAATGGCTGAAGAGAGATTTGGCTCAGCCATTCTATGGTTAGGTGGAACGTGGAAGTCCCATCCCAAGTTTGGATTTTTCATCATTAATGAAAGGTTATTTCTCCTTATATTTATATGAGCACTTTGATGGATTATATGTGGTCGATATGGATGCACTTTTATCAGTATTTATGTTTCTATTAATTTGGTTATGTATGTGTTTTATGACAATAGCCATGTATGGATTTCATCACGTTTTTAATTATAATTTAATGATCAATGTATCTATGACCTAATGGATGGAATGGTAGTTGATGTATTCAGGCATCAATGGTTCTTAGTTATTCTTAGCTAAGTATGAGACCTATATGCTCAGAACTATTATTTACACCTGTAGATTACATATTCCTGATATGTTTGACGAAATTCCTGTAATGGCTAGTAGGGGTCTAGTCAAGGTCTTGAACAAGTATTTTCTTTAGTAATGTCATTTCCATGTTATTTTACTGATATGAAGAGATGGTTCAATTCTGGGCAATGACCTGGGCTCTAGGCCTAAAAAAGCAGCTCAAATCCTAGAGTCGCTCACATAACACTGACAAATTTAGTCTCTCGTCATTTTCAGGCAATCCTATGAGAGCGAATTTGGGTTTCTGGTCATTGCCATGCCTATATCATGAGAGTGGCTGAGGATAGAGTTGTTCAAAAGTTCAATGGGACCTAAGGGAAAGTTGTCTAAAGTATTGGATTGATTCGTGAGGGTCATGTAGCTGATGTTGAACGTATGTATGGTGTGTTTCTATTGGTTCCACTTCCTTAACATTACTTAGGAGGTTGAATAATATCATAGTGGCCTCCCATCACATGTTTACCCTGGCTGGCCAATTGCTTGGGTAGATGTGGGAGGAGGGTGTTATAGTGTCGAAGACAACCCTTTGTGGGTCAACAACATCTCACTCCAAAGACCATCACAAATGTCCATAATCACAAGAACCCACTTTCATCTCATCAACATCATAGAAGTACATATCACCTGTAAACATTCCCCAAGACAACTTTCAATCACCTAAAGGGCTTGTTCTGACTAGAATTGAACTTTTAGACCTGGAATCCTAACCCGAATAGGGGATTTGTCCATATTTTGCCTCACATGGTCGAACATAAGGGAAAAATGCTTGAGTAAAGGGAAAAAGATCCAATGCTCCATTGTTTCTCAATGATCCACATTACCTCATGTGGGGAAGAGAGAAAAAAAGATGAACCAACCACGCATGAGCACCATGGAGTTTTTCAATTAGACCAATTCTCTAGGCATTCCATAAGAACCCAATCTTTTAGTGTCATTTCATTGTAGTATTTCCGTCAAGTACACCCCAAAAGAGAAGGACCACTCATCTTGACAACTTGATGCATCTTGATGTCTTTCATGTCCCCATTTTTATTTTACTCTATAGTACAACCATGGTGGATTTCCAGGGCACAGGATGGCCAGGTCATTAGAGCAGGTTTATGTCATCAGGGGTTCTTGGGGAGTTCCGAGGAGTTTTTACAAGATCCTATGGCATTCACTTAGCATATTCTATCATCCACACAACTTTCCTTTCGTTTCATTGCATTCTGAAAACTTTTGGAAAATAAGGTTATTATTAAGCCTAACTTAATTAATTTTTCTCGAGGTTGCATTCCAAGAGGAATATTTGATGGAATGCCTCAGTGTAATAGCTCATTGGAACTAGAATGAGAATATCTACAGGGTGGTATGATGATAAATGACTTCCAGTGGCCAGAGAGAGTATGGTGGGATATTTCCCATTTTCCCTGATTAAAAAATGGCTTTAATTAGTAATTTAATTAAGGAAAAATAATTAATTGGAGGAAAAAGGCCAAAAGTGACTTAAGTGAAATAAAATAAAAATAAAAGTCACTTAAGCTAAAGTCAATGGAGGAGATTCTAGAATAATAATAAAATAAGATGCTTCTAGATGCTTGGAGATCTATCCATCAGATCTATAAAGGAGGAGGAGGAGATCATTTTGAGACATCCTTGAGTTCAATGAAAAATTTTCTTATGGAGAGGTTTGGAGAACCATGAGTTCCCAACTTCAGCAATAGCCCCAAGAATGAAACCCTCAAGTGATTCAGTGAGAGTGGGAGAGTACCTAACTCTCCTCATGGTGGATTCATCCATAATTCTCAAGAGAGCTTAGCAGTTGCAGATCAATTCAGTTTTGGAGGACTAGTGCAGCAGTGGACCAGATTATTGAGGCCAACTTTTTCCATCTCAGCTATCTTAGTTGTATTAGCTTGTAAACCCCAATTTTCTATTATAAATAAAGTTGAAATTATTTTTGCTCCTCGTATTATTACTTGGCACTGCTCTATTTGTTACAATTTTACATGGCAATGTTTTGTTAAAAGCATGGAAATTTTATCTGAAGCATTTTAGCAAGTTAAATTCCAAGAATTTGTCAAATTTTTCTATTTGGGACATTATAGTGGTATAAGAGCAGGTTTTCCTGTTAGCCTAAGGGTTTAATTTTAGAGCAATTTGTGGGTTATTCCTCAAGTGCCAAAAGTACCCAAGTGTGGTTCATCAAATGGCTTGAAATTTCAGAGGTAAAGAACATATTCTTCACATGAAGACCAAGTGTATTCTTGTTGGAGCCAAGTATATATTTTGTAAATAGACCGAATTCCAAACAATTAGTGGGGCTGAATACTTCGTTTCTTAAAAGGTTGATCCTGGTTGTTAATTATGGATGAATAAGAGTGTTGAAGGAGCGCGTTATTTTGTGATATGTATAGTGAATTTTTGTATGAAAGGTCGAAAACACCCATTGGGAAGATCATAATATTATCAAGCATCCATTTCCAAGCTGCAATTGACGTGCATAAAATTTTGTTGAGCTAGTTCCATATCCCCATCTTACAGAGCGTGTGATTAGAGCAGTTTAACATCATCATCACATGTAGAAGTTTGTACGTGTGCAGAGGAATGAGTTTGTTACTAGGAGTTTAAAAGGGAGTGCAATGAATTGCGCATACATTTGAGGCGATTTAGATATAAATTCATTGAGGTGTGGCTGGAATAATCTGTCAACATGGAAAGTGCCAGTTGTCAAGAGGATTTTGAGTCACAATTGGAGCGATCATGGCATGCAAACAAAATAAAAGAGGCAGAGTACGTTGGTTTGTTGGAGAATGATAATGTGGATCAAACATACTCCATATGTGATGGATTGATCAGAGTTGTGTGCACCTGGTGTGACTATAAGCATGAATTAAGGAGTCTGTGAGAATAAGTGGTCAATCTCAGGTCGTTGGATGGTCATTCGATCACCATGCAAACGGATGCATGAATTGCGTCATAGGGTGGTGAAACACATTGGTGGTTGAATCCAATCATCATGAATATTAGTCAGTTGTTGGATCGACCTTGTGCATTATACTGATGCAACTAGGCTGCATGCACTTGTAGCAAGGGACCACTGGAGCTGAATTCCATCGTTAAGTTGAATCGCATGGGAAAGTGCATAAGTTGGTGTGCATCGAAGTGAAGTTTGTGAGAATTCCATTAAAAGGACCAATTTCCAAATATTAAGAAGTTGAGTACAAGCTGAGTCATTTTTGTGTTCCAACAGTGAATTTGTGTGGCCTATGCATGAGTTTTGGTAAAGAATATCACCAGAAATAGAGTATTGTGTTGGTACATGAAAATTTGAGCATGTATACCCTAGAATTTGTTGTGCATGATCGATCCTATGCATGGAGCAATGAGTTGTGTTACAAAGGAAAATAAGTCAAGTGTGATCGATTACTGATTATATGCCTGAAAGTTTGTCAATGTGTGCGAGAAATCCATGCATTAGATCTCACCAAGAGTATGTGATCAATGAGATTGAAGTGTTTTATTGTTGAACAAAATATTTATTTGATAATTAATAGGGGAGTGAATTTTGTGTATTTGAGGACCAAAGTTTCTTGTATTAAGTACAACATATCTATGAGCCAACATACTGTGCATTACAGTCACAAGTGTGAAGATCTATTTCTATATTGATGGAACTATTATATTTGAAGACCACAACATAAATCATTTCTATCTCTAATTATTTGTCTGGTATTTCTTACTTAGCTTTCCAAGTGTTTGGCAAAGAAGCTTGGTGCATTTAGCATGTATGGCTTGTTTGTTCTTGTGGTTTTTTGTGAACAGTGAGGGTCTTGTCATATATTTACCAACCTTGTGTATCCACTGAGGCGTATGAATTCCAAACCACATTAAGCCGAGTGTGACTTTGAATGTAGTTGTTGATGTTTGGGAAAGAATTTTGATGTCCCATGGTTTGATTTTATTGGTAGAGTTTGGTTGTGTGATCATATTGATGCCCTGTATAGTTTTTAAGAATTTTCATGTTGAGGGTGAGCCTTATGAGGTCAGGGTGTTGAAAATGCAGCAAGAAAATCTTAGTTTGACTTTTCCTTGGTCAAATTAGAGAAGATTCAAATTTCTATTTTAGCAAACATCTTAGAGGTAATTAACTAAGGTGACATGGAACTTGTCACTCAATAAACTCATTTAATTCGAGTTGGGGAAGCTTGAGTTCAATTTAATATGATTTATTTCTAATATGTAGCAATCTATTTCAATTAATTTGATTTATTGTTAGTTAAACTAGTTCTAACTATCATAAGAACTAGTGGAGGTCAAGTTGTGGAAATGGAACTTCAACCACACTCAGTGATCAACTAGTTAACTGATCAATCAACCCAAAATAATTGTTGCATGTAGAGAATTTTGGTTACCCAGTTGAGATGGTGATTCCAAGGTAGTGTACAATAAGTTGTAGCATATTCCAGTGTGTATAGGTGGTGCATGCAGTTAGAGGAAGCACCTAGAGGAATTGCGCAATTCAATAGTGGGAAATTCCTAAATAATAGGAGCTAATTTCCTAGAGGAACAATGCAAGGAAATAGGAGCTTGGAGTTGTTGTGGTCACCAACAACCCCCCCTCTTTGCTCGATATTAGCAATAACATCGAGCAAATGGGGGACCCTGAAAGAAAAATCCCAAAAATATTTTTTTTAATTTTTGTATTTTTCTCCCTAAGGCTTAAATCGCATCGCAAGGGAAGGCTGAAGCATTACCCAAGCACGGAAAACAAAACTGCGAAAGAGCGATGTGAAGTTCATCGCATCGCATGCATCCCAAGCGCTCTCTAAAAAGAAGACCTTCAAGAAATGCCGATCGCCGATATGCGACATCGCACATCGCAAACGTCGCACTAGGCGGCATAAACCATTGAATAAAATCTGCGATGACTGCGATCTGCGATTTGCGATATCGGCGAACCGCGATCTGCGATCTGCGATATGAAAAGACTCATCGCACGAATTCTCCGACATACCCGATAGACCCAAGATTAAGCGCGCGCCTTAAAGGAAATTAATGACCGCATGCTTGAGTATCAAGGAATGATTGCATCGCATTTTTCGAAGAGTCAAGTCATGATGAATGTCAGGATTATGCATTCATTAGAGTTTAATGCTTTCATGTCAATCTTTTCATTTCCCTTATTCTTTGCGTAGACTGCAAGACACGCAACTAATATAAATCTATATGCAGGAAATATCTAAAGGAAAAGGGAAAGCGCCAATCAGACAGCGGAGAGAAGATGCCTCCACAAATGGATGCCGCATGCAGCAGGGCCGCGGATTCCAGACTATAAGCCAACCGGCACTGATGAAATTAGACTATCCATGACTCAGAGTCAAAGGCGCACAAAAGCAGCATGTTCACAAAAGATCCTGAAGCTCAGACTTGGTAAAGCAGAGGAAGAAGCGCATGAGAAGGAAGATGCTCCAGAAAAGCCTAGAACAAAGAGCGGAAACAATTCTCGAAACAGGGGATTGTCCATACAGCGCGACTCCTAACCCACTCAGTCATCCGCACGACCGGAAACCGGAATAGCAACAGCAAAATCAGTTCGAGAAGAACCTGGGTTGTGCTAAGTATACACACGGCGAATACACCCAGCTAGAGAAAGGTTTTCGAAAATATCTTCTGGTCTGTCAGAAGGAAGTGCCAGCTCTTGTTATTTCCACTTTTATCTCCCGAGCGAAAGAAGAAGGCGGCCAGCCGACTGTTCCCAGGAAAACGTTGTGCTGTTGACAGCACTAAAGAGAATATACAGAAACGGTCAGAAATTAGATTTAAAGTTTTAGAAATAAATTTGCTTTTAGTAAAGGGTGGTCATTTGAAGCCGATTCCCTAATTTCGTGTAATTAAGATTAATTAGTTAGTAGTATTTAACCCTTCTCATGGAATTTGGAGAAGGGTCCGGAAATCTGTCAAAAAACTTGTCCTCAGAACATGCACTTCTGCACCCTCAGAGGAGGTTTTTGATGAATGGATGGATCGAGATTTATTTATGTTTGCATTTTAATGTCTGTTACTGATGTTGCACTTCTGTACTCTTAGCAGATATTAGAACAAGTAGAAATAAATCATTATTGCTTGAAGTTTATTAGTGAAATCAGTCATAAATGGTACTTTTATCTCTTGACTAAATTCTGCTAGTATTCCTAAAGTAATACACAGCTGAGTTCTTTATATGTTACTGTATGAATGTCTGTATTACCATTTGGCACTTCTGTACGGTGGGGTCATTTATTTATGCTTGACATATAGAAAACTGATTATGCGATATGCTGTTCACAACTACTCTACCTAACTTCTTATGCAGAATGGTTTATCTTTATCGATTTATATTCTGATAACAGTTGAATGATCTTTATTACCAGCTGTTGTTTGAAATCTTTCTAGATCGCATAACAAAAGAAAACACCCCGGGTTAGCGTAGACTAGATGTATTGTTTCTCTTCATTAGATTACATTAGCATAGAGTTAGTTTAGCAGTTAGAATTAAGACTAGTTTAGAGAAACCTTTAGATTAATACCATCAAACTCTACACACACACGCACACCCTTCACATTGGGAAACTGGTCCCATTACCCCCAGTCAGACCCGCTACTCCAAACGGGCAAGGAGCCGCCAACCAGGTTCCGGACCGGGTGGGTATCCCCCTTGTTGTCGACCCGACTTCGGGGCCCATCAACATTTCTGGCGCTAGAAGGAGGGCCGAGCTATGAATGGCGCATAATTCAAAATCCAAATACCATTCTGAGAGCAAATCACCCTCACCAACTTCCCCGACTTCCCCGGTACGACTAATCTCGGAACTAGAAGTCGCTCGGACATCCACCGCTGCTATACATACTGATACATCAGACCAACTTATTATCGATCCCCCTGAAGTTCAAACTTTGATCCGTAAACTCCAAGGATTCTCTATTTTTACCCAGAAGTCTGATAAATCTAAAGGCAGCCTGACTTCGCAGTACAATCCTGCTCATCCCCTGACCCGATTGAAGAGTGAAAAGTTTGGCGTCCAGCCAACTGAAATCCCTCTCCCCACTAGGAAAAGAGCAAGGAAAGCACTCCCAGAGTCTGACAGAGAGACTCTTTCATCCACTTCGTCCATTTCAACTCCCTCTCCGCGAAGTCAACCACCCACATCTCCACCTCAAGTCACTCATCCATCTTCCACAACCCTTCCTCCGCAATCGTCGAAGATCATAACATCTCCATCTTCTCCCATCTCCTACACTTTTTTTGACTAGCAACTCAGCGATGGCCCAATCTCCATGGAACAATCCTGGGGCGGTTTTAATGCCTCCACCCCTAAGTCCAATACCTTCCCATCCCGAGAAATGGCTACCAAAGTTCAATCCAGAAACAGGAATGCTAGCTGAAGAACATATCAATAATTTCATGCTTTCTGTTAATCTCAACGGAGTTACCAGCGAAGATGCTGTGGTCCAACTTTTCCCCTATACAATGCAAGGAACAGCCGGGTCATGGTACTTTTCGCTGCCCTCCGGATCTATCACCAGCTGGGACATTTTTCAAAATCAATTTCTCACCAAATTCAGCGATGATAGATCGAGAGCGACACTGATCAACGATTTATCCAATCTTAAAGCTGAGGATAGGGAACCCATTAAGGATTTTAACTTACGATTCAACAAGATCCTCAACAAAATCCCCGCTGCTTCTCAACCCAGCGAGGAAGTAAGATGTGAGTGGTACATCACGGCCTTACCTTCAAACTTGGCCATCTTCGTAGATAGGGCAAGCAAGACAACCTTAGTCGAAAATTTGGCTGAGGCGTTAGCAATTGAAAGACGCGTAGTAGCGCTAGAAAAGAGATCTACAATCGAAGAGCGTAAATCTAAGAAAATCTCTTTCAAAGAAGACACCAAGAAGAAGCAAACGAAAGATCCTTTTGACATGGAAGGACTACAAAAGGTATTAAAGGCCGTGTCTAATGAGATGATTGACATAAGAAAACAAGTAGCAGAATCGTCCCCAAGAAAGCCTTTTAGGAATTTCAAAAGAAACCCTCCCATGGAGACGAAGCCACCCAACGTGATCTCAAATGTGGAATCTGAAGAAGAAGAAGAGGAGAGCACCATCGAAACGCAGACTGACGATGAAGAAGTGGTGGAACTGCAAGGAATGTGGGATTTCATCCTCCCACAAGAGGAAGATCAAGAAGCACTTCCGGTTAGCACACGAAGCAGAAATCAACTTGATCCTCCTCAGAATACCCCAAAACAGAAGGGCGCAAGCCCTGCAGCAAAAGAAAAGGTTGCACCAAAGAAAACAATTGCTAAAACGACCTCATTTAGCCCAGTCCAATCAGAGCAATCACCCCCATCAAAGACAATAATAGTGTCGGATGAAATGGAGTATAACATCATCGATGACATGAAAAAGACTAGGGCTAATATCACTCTGTACGAGTTGAGCAAATTGAAACACCAACAGAAAATCATGATGAAAGAGTTACACGTCGTACCTACTACACCTTTACCTACAGCTGTAGCTTCCCATAATATAGGAAGACCTCCAACCAACACGATCAATAAAATTGATCCAAATGACATCGCTCTGATTGGAGGGATATCTAGATCTCATACTCCTCCTTTCCTCCTCACTTATGAAATCTTTAACCGAAACGTGCACAACTGCTTGGTCGATTCTGGTGCTTCAACCAATATTCTACCCAAGTCAATATGTGCCAAACTTAATGTTCAACTGCAAAAATCCGCAGTGCGCATAGTTCAACTTGATCGATTGCAAGTCGAAGTGATAGGCGAACTTAATCAAGTGACCATAAGACTGTCGTCTAACCCCAAGGTATGTCAGGTTATCGACATTCTAGTGGCTGACATCCCTGAATTTTATGGTCTGATTCTTAGCAGGGACTGGTCCAAGAAACTCCACGGATACTTTTCAACCGACTGGTCGCACATGTGGTTACCCTTAAACGGGAAACCAAATCAAATAAAGGTTGAACGGGAACTGCACCAAAAATACATAGTGACGGATTTGGAAGGAGAGAACGAAGCCATAGCATACAACAACAGCATCATAGGCAACTACTCGGTAGACTCTTTCCTCGGAAATTTCAATGCTCACATATCACCATATTTAGAAAATTCAGTTTTGTCCCAAGTTGAAAACTTTTCCGAGGCTGATGATTCAAAATCTGTTAGTTTCTTAGATAACCCTGTAAGTACTTCTTTATTTTGGAAATTATATTTTGATGGCTCTAAATCCAACGAGGGAGCGGGAGCAAGATACGTTTTGATTAACCCAGACGGAAATAAGACAATGCTCACATGCAAACTGGAGTTCGATTGCACGAACAACACAGCGGAATACGAAACCTTGGTGCAAGGCCTATATAAAGCAATCGGCTGCAACGTCAAATATATTCAAGTCTTTGGAGATTCTGAGATCGTCGTCAAACAGGTACGTAACACCATACACTGCCTGTCTAATCATTTAAAGCACTATCAATCTTTAGTACAAGATCTCACTGCACATTTTACAGCGTTCAATATTTCGTCAATCCCGAGACTTCACAATGCAAACGCAGACCTGTTAGCTAACGTCGCCTCCAGACTCATCCCCTCCGAAGACTTTAGTCCAGATAGGTTTTCGATAGAATTAATTTTTAAACCATCTATCCCTGACAACATCACCAACTAGAGAGTATTCAACGACGACCCAGACATCGTAAGTTTCCTCACCTCCGAAGGATCCTACTCAAACCAGATAATCGACGAAGACTGTCATGATCACCAGATACAACAAAATAGCACTGATAATGCTATACCCAAATCAGTGGTCAAACTAGAAGACTTATACGACTTGAAAAGTCGGTTCAAAAGGTCAGCTAACGCCAAACTTTACAGTTCAACTCTGACCTACGAATCAGTGAACCTAGGAACCGATGAGAAGCCGCAAAACGTTAATCTAGGTCAAGGCCTAGCTCCTGAAGAAAAATCAGCATATATCCGTCTTCTACGACAGTACAAAAACGTCTTTGCCTGGAATTACAATGAGCTGAAGACTTACAACACTTCTATCATTCAACACACTATCCCTATGATTGACAACGAGAAACCTGTCCGACAGAAGCTCAGAAAAATCCACCCCAACTTGGAAAATCAGATAAAAACTGAGCTGAATAAATTGTTGAGAGCCAGAATAATCTTCCCGGTCAAAAATTCCAAATGGGTATCCAACATGGTACCTGTTAGGAAGAAAAACGGAGATATTAGAATCTGCATCGACTTCCGGAATCTCAACAAAGCCTGTCAGAAAGACAATTTTCCCCTCCCACCTATGGAGCAAATATTACAGGCAGTCGCAGGCTCAGAGTTAATGTCTTTCCTGGATGGATTTTTAGGATATAATCAAGTGTTGGTACACCCAGATGATCAGTTAAAAACCACCTTCCGAACTAAATGGGGTACCTACGCGTATCAGAAAATGCCGTTCGGTCTGATCAACGCCGGCGCCACTTTTCAGAGAGCCATGGACATTGCGTTTAAAGGTTTAGTCAATAAATCGGTAGTGATCTACCTGGATGATATAACTGTATACTCCAAGAACCGAAACGACCACCTCAAAGATTTGAAACAAATCTCTCAAAGATGTTTAAGGTATGGGATCTCGCTTAACCCGAAGAAATCTTTTTTCGCGTTGAGTGAAGGAAAATTGCTAGGATTCATAGTGTCCAAATCTGGCATTCACATTGAACCTGACAGAATCAAAGAAATTTCCGAGATATCCATGCCTCATAACAAAAAGACCATGCAATCTTTCCTAAGACAGATCAATTTTGTGAAAATATTTGTCCCAGATTTTTCACGTATTATTTCTCCTTTACAAAAAATGATAAAAAAGAATTCAAACTTTAAATGGGGTCTAGACGAGCACGAAGCATTTAACTTAATCAAACAAGCCATCATCAACGCTCCATCTCTAGCAACCCCAAATTTTTCAGAGCCCTTTGTCTTATACATGTTTGCCTCAGAGAATTCTTATGCTGCGATTTTGACTCAAGCGAATCAAGAAAAGGTAGAAGCTCCGATCGCATTCTTTAAGTCAAACTTACAAGGTGCTGAGCTGAAATATTCGGACGTAGAGAAACAGGCATACGCCGTTTTCAAAGCGATTAAATATTTCAGACCTTTCTTGCTAAAGGCCCATACCAAGGTCATAGTACCATTCCCAGTAGTAAGAAACCTCCTAATACAGAAAGATGTGGGCGAAAAGAGAGCGAATTGGATCACCGCCTTGCAAGAATACGACCTGGAGATCAAGCCGGCACACATCGTAAGAGGCCAAGGCTTATGCAAGATGTTAGCTAGAGCATCGCAAATCCCCGAAAAAACATCTGATGAGGTACACGCGTATAAGGTAAGCCTAAACGACGCACAATCATTATATGCTGACACCATTTATTTCCTGAAAAACGGGCATGCTCCATTTCACCTGGATCACATCAAGAAGAGAGCCCTGAGATTAAAAGCTAAAAAATACCAGCTCGTAAATGATGTCCTGTTTAAAAGGAATTATGATTCTGTGCTTCTTAGATGTCTTGAGAAAACTGAAGCTGAAAAGGTTTTGCAGGAACTCCACGATGGACCAGCAGGTGGACACTATGCTGGAGAAGCCACCGCGCACAAAATCTTACGTGCAGGATACTACTGGCCCACGCTGTTCAAAGACTCGTACCATCACGTAAGGAAATGCCAAGTCTGCCAAACTGCTGCAGGAAAACAAAAGAAGTCATCCATGCCACTGCAGCCGGTTAACATCGAACAACCGTTCAGCCAATGGGGCCTGGACATAATAGGTGAGATCGTTCCTCACTCCTCTAAACAGCATAGGTATATTCTCACGGCAACTGACTATTTTACTAAATGGGTAGAGGCAGTTCCTCTCAAGACAGCTAATTCTGAAAACATTATTGAATTCATAGATCAGTTTATCATTACTAGGTTTGGATTGCCAACGGCCTTAATATTTTATAATGCTTCATATTTCTCTGGAAATACCATGACTGAGTTCGCGCTCAAAAGAGGGTTCAAACTGAAGTATTCTGCCAACTACTATCCCCAATGTAATGGGCTAGCTGAATCAACGAACAAGAACCTAATCAGGATTATCAAAAAGACAGTCGACCAAAACCAAAAGAATTGGCATAAAGCGCTGGTAAACGCCTTATGGGCAGACAGAATTACAAAGAAAGCCTCTATCGGCACTTCTCCCTTTAATTTAGTTTACGGGAGAGAAGCAGTTCTTCCTACTCACTTAGTCATTCCCTCCTTGTCCTTAGTACAATACATTGATGAAGTATCTACTTCTCCCTTACAGCTAAGGCAAATGGAAATAATCAAGCTAGAAGAACAACGAGAACAGGCCAAGAAAACCCATGCTCACCACCAAGCGCTGATAAAATCCTCTTTTGATTCGAACATAATGACGAGAAAAAACTTTCAGATGGGAGATTTAGTTTTGAAATGGGATAAGGCTCACGAAGAAAAGGGCAAACATACGAAATTCCAGAAGCTATGGCTTGGTCCTTTTCAGATCGTAGAGGTCATAGGCCCGTCGACTTTTGTGTTGCAGGACTTGACAGGCAGGAGAGATTCTCTGCCTGTGAATGGACAAATCCTCAAAATGTATTTTCCATAGAAGGTCATCCTTCTATTTTTGTAGGATAATTTTAGTTTTATTTTTTTTTATTTTAGTTTTTATTTCTTATAAATAAGGTTGGTTGTGAATGATCATAAATTATATTCATGAAGAAACATACCATTTCTCTATCAGATTTTGATTTCTCTTGTATAAATAGTAAAACTTTTCGAAAAAGAATCTGACTTTTATTATTGACAGATAGAGTTAACTTTAGCCTGAATATGATGTTAGTTTCAACTTCACAAAGAAATCTGGGATGAAAGTAACATTTGGCAAAAAATTGTTTTATGCCAACGCAATGAAAAGTATCATCAATAGCAAAATAATTATTCTCTGCAAAACTGCTGTTCTTAAACTCTATTATTGTCGTCCAGAGCTTTCTTAAGGAAAAACAATGACTTCCTCCCTGTTAAGGAGATCGCAGCATCCAGAGAAACAATCCAAGAAAACATTATATCTCGAAGAATGAGAGGTCTCATCACGAGCCGGCTTATCATGATCACAGATATTATAACTTGCTAACTTTGCCACTACTGTCTACCAAAACAGGGTAATGACTCAAGATTGTTGCAATCAAAAGACAAGGGGTCTCATCACGAGCCAGCTTGTTCAGCAAAAGTGTAAATCAAGTGAATGACTGTGTCATAATTTGGCCACCAAACCAAGACATTGTTCTTTAGAGAATAAAAAAAAAAAAAAAAATCAAAAAAGAAAGAAAAAGTGTCAAAAGGATTTTTCTCTGGTATGTTGTAAATAACCTCAAACAGGAAAAAGGATCATTGCTGGATAACATGGTAACCCTATCGAGGCTATGGACGCTTGCGGGCAGCAGAGGCTCTACCTACGACAAATGAGCATATTTTACAAAGCCAGTACGCAGAGAAGACCTTATTTTGTCTTTGAAAAGCACTAAGTAATGTCTAGGTGTGAATACAAGAAATAACCCAGAGGGAGCAAACAATCAGAATGAAATAAAAGTTGTGACGAAACATCATTGACGGGATAAGGGGTAATACTCTATCTGTCCATAACAAAATTTAGGCATAAGAAAAAATTTTCTGTTTTGGAAGTGAAAATGCAATAGAACAAGCAGAGATAACTGGTTCTTTACAGTGAATCGCCATTGTTGTGGTCACCAACAACCCCCCCTCTTTGCTCGATATTAGCAATAACATCGAGCAAAGGGGGGACCCTGAAAGAAAAATCCCAAAAATATTTTTTTCAAATTTTTGTATTTTTCTCCCTAAGGCTTAAATCGCATCGCAAGGGAAGGCTGAAGCATTACCCAAGCGCGGAAAACAAAAATGCGAAAGAGCGATGCGAAGTTCATCGCATCGCATGCATCCCAAGCGCTCTCTAAAAAGAAGACCTTCAAGAAATGTCGATGGCCGATATGCAACATCGCACATCGCAAACGTCGCACTAGGCGGCATAAACCATTGAATAAAATCTGCGATCAACGATCTGCGATGACTGCGATCTGCGATTTGCGATATCAGCGAACCGCGATCTACGATCTGCGATATGAAAAGACTCATCGCACGAATTCTCCGACATACCCGATAGACCCAAGATTAAGCGCGCGCCTTAAAGGAAATTAATGACCGCATGCTTGAGTATCAAGGAATGATTGCATCGCATTTTTCGAAGAGTCAAGTCATGATGAATGTCAGGGTTATGCATTCATTAGAGTTTAATGCTTTCATGTCAATCTTTTCATTTCCCTTATTCTTTGCGTAGACTGCAAGACACGCAACTAATATAAATCTATATGCAGGAAATATCTAAAGGAAAAGGGAAAGCGCCAATCAGACAGCAGAGAGAAGATGCCTCCACAAATGCATGCCGCATGCAGCAGGGCTGCAGATTCCAGACTATAAGCCAACCGGCACTGATGAAATTAGACTATCCAGGAGTCAGAGTCAAAGGCGCACAAAAGTAGCGTGTTCACAAAAGATCCTGAAGCTCGGACTTGGTAAAGCAGAGGAAGAAGTGCATGAGAAGGAAGATGCTCCAGAAAAGCCTGGAACAAAGAGCGGAAACAATTCTTGAAACAGGGGATTGTCCATACAGCGCGACTCCTAACCCACTCAGTCATCCGCACGACCAGAAACCGGAATAGCAACAGCAAAATCAGTTCGAGAAGAACCTGGGTTGTGCTAAGAATACACGCGGCGAATACACCCAGCTAGAGAAAGGTTTTCGAAAATATATTCTGGTCTGTCAGAAGGAAGTGCCAGCTCTTGTTATTTCCACTTTTATCTCCCGAGCGAAAGAAGAAGGCGGCCAGCCGACTGTTCCCAGGAAAACGTTGCGCTGTTGACAACACTAAAGAGAATATACAGAAACAGTCAGAAATTAGATGTAAGTTTTAGAAATAAATTTGCTTTTAGTAAAGGGCGGTCATTTGAAGACGATTCCCTAATTTCGTGTAATTAAGATTATTTAGTTAGTAGTATTTAACCCTTCTCATGGCATTTGGAGAAGGGTCCGGAAATCTGTCAAAAAACTTGTCCTCAGAACATGCACTTCTGCACCCTCAGAGGAGGTTTTTGATGAATGGATGGATCGAGATTTATTTATGTTTGCATTTTAATGTCTGTTACTGATGTTTCACTTCTGTACTCTTAGCAGATATTAGAACAAGTAGAAATAAATCATTATTGCTTGAAGTTTATTAGTGAAATCAGTCATAAATGGTACTTTTATCTCTTGACTAAATTCTGCTAGTATCCCTAAAGTAATACACAGTTGAGTTCTTTATATGTTACTGTATGAATGTCTGTATTACCATTTGGCACTTCTGTATGGTGGGGTCATTTATTTATGCTTGACATATAGAAAACTGATTATGCGATATGCTGTTCACAACTACTCTACCTAACTTCTTATGCAGAATGGTTTATCTTTATCGATTTATATTCTGATAACAGTTGAATGATCTTTATTACCAGCTGTTGTTTGAAATCTTTCTAGATCGCATAACAAAAGAAAACACCCCGGGTTAGCGTAGACTAGATGTATTGTTTCTCTTCATTAGATTACATTAGCATAGAGTTAGTTTAGCAGTTAGAATTAAGACTAGTTTAGAGAAACCTTTAGATTAATACCATCAAACTCTACACACACACGCACACCCTTCACATTGGGAAACTGGTCCCATTACCCCCAGTCGGACCCGCTACTCCAAACGGGCAAGGAGCCGCCAACCAGGTTCCGGACCGGGTGGGTATCCCCCTTGTTGTCGACCCGACTTCGGGGCCCATCAACATTTCTGGCGCTAGAAGGAGGGTTGAGCTATGGCGCATAATTCAAAATCCAAATACCATTCTGAGAGCAAATCACCCTCACCAACTTCCCCGACTTCCCCGGTACGACTAATCTCGGAACTAGAAGTCGCTCGGACATCCACCGCTGCTATAGATACTGATACATCAGACCAACTTATTATCGATCCCCCTGAAGTTCAAACTTTGATCCGTAAACTCCAGGGATTCTCTATTTTTACCCAGAAGTCTGATAAATCTAAAGGCAGCCTGACTTCGCAGTAAAATCCTACTCATCCCCTGACCCGATTGAAGAGTGAAAAGTTTGGCGTCCAACCAACTGAAATCCCTCTCCCCACTAGGAAAAGAGCAAGGAAAGCACTCCCAGAGTCTGACAGAGAGACTCTTTCATCCACTTCGTCCATTTCAACTCCCTCTCCGCGAAGTCAACCACCCACATCTCCACCTCAAGTCATTCATCCATCTTCCACAACCCTTCCTCTGCAATCGTCGAAGATCATAACATCTCCATCTTCTCCCATCTCCTACACTTTTGTTGACTAGCAACTCAGCGATGGCCCAATCTCCATGGAACAATCCTGGGGCGGTTTTAATGCCTCCACCCCTAAGTCCAATACCTGCCCATCCCGAGAAATGGCTACCAAAGTTCAATCCAGAAACAGGAATGCTAGCTGAAGAACATATCAATAATTTCATGCTTTCTGTTAATCTCAACGGAGTTACCAGCGAAGATGTCGTGGTCCGACTTTTCCCCTATACAATGCAAGGAACAGCCGGGTCATGGTACTTTTCGCTGCCCTCCGGATCTATCACCAGCTGGGACATTTTTCAAAATCAATTTCTCACCAAATTCGGCGATGATAGATCGAGAGCAACACTGATCAACGATTTATCCAATCTTAAAGCTGAGGATAGGGAACCCATTAAGGATTTTAACTTACGATTCAACAAGATCCTCAACAAAATCCCCGCTGGTTCTCAACCCAGCGAGGAAGTAAGATGTGAGTGGTACATCACGGCCTTACCTTCAAACTTGGCCATCTTCGTAGATAGGGCAAGCAAGACAACCTTAGTCGAAAATTTGGCTGAGGCATTAGCAATTGAAAGACGCGTAGTAGCCCTAGAAAAGAGATCTACAATCGAAGAGCGTAAATCTAAGAAAATATCTTTCAAAGAAGACACCAAGAAGAAGCAAACGAAAGATCCTTTTGACATGGAAGGACTACAAAAGGTATTAAAGGTCGTGTCTAATGAGATGATTGACATAAGAAAACAAGTAGCAGAATCGTCCCCAAGAAAGCCTTTTAGGAATTTCAAAAGAAACCCTCCCATGGAGACGAAGCCACCCAACGTGGTCTCAAATGTGGAATCTGAAGAAGAAGAAGAGGAGAGCACCATCAAAACGCAGACCGACGATGAAGAAGTGGTGGAACTACAAGGAATGTGGGATTTCATCCTCCCACAAGAGGAAGATCAAGAAGCACTTCCGGTTAGCACACGAAGCAGAAATCAACTTGATCCTCCCCAAAATACCCCAAAACAGAAGGGCGCAAGCCCTGCAGCAAAAGAAAAGGTTGCACCAAAGAAAACAATTGCTAAAACGACCTCATTTAGCCCAGTCCAATCAGAGCAATCACCCCCATCAAAGACACTAATAGTGTCGGATGAAATGGAGTATAACATCATCGATGACATGAAAAAGACCAGGGCTAATATCACTCTGTACGAGTTGAGCAAATTGAAACACCAACAGAAAATCATGATGAAAGAGTTACACGTCGTACCTACTACACCTTTACCTACAGCTGTAGCTTCCCATAATATAGGAAGACCTCCAACCAACACGATCAATAAAATCGATCCAAATGACATCGCTCTGATTGGAGGGAGATCTAGATCTCATACTCCTCCTTTCCTCCTCACTTATGAAATCTTTAACAGAAACGTGCACAACTGCTTGGTCGATTCTGGTGCTTCAACCAATATTCTGCCCAAGTCAATATGTGCCAAACTTAATGTTCAACCGCAAAAATCCGCAGTGCGCATAGTTCAACTTGATCGATCGCAAGTCGAAGTGATAAGCGAACTTAATCAAGTGACCATAAGACTGTCGTCTAACCCCAAGGTATGTTAGGTTATCTACATTCTAGTGGCTGACATCCCTGAATTTTATGGTTTGATTCTTAGCAGGGACTGGTCCGAGAAACTCCACGGATACTTTTCAACCGACTGGTCGCACATGTGGTTACCCTTCAACGGGAAACCAAATCAAATAAAGGTTGAACGGGAACTGCACCAAAAATACATAGTGACGGATTTGGAAGGAGAGAACGAAGCCATAGCATACAACAACAGCATCATAGGCAACTACTCGGTAGACTCTTTCCTCGGAAATTTCAATGCTCACATATCACCATATTTAAAAAATTCAGTTTTGTCCCAAGTTGAAAACTTTTCCCAGACTAATGATTCAAAATGTGTTAGTTTCTTAGATAACCCTGTAAATACTTCTTTATTTTGGAAATTATATTTTGATGGCTCTAAATCCAACGAGGGAGCGGGAGCAGGATGCGTTTTGATTAGCCCAGACGGAAATAAGACAATGCTCATATGCAGACTGGAGTTCGATTGCACGAACAACACAGCGGAATACGAAGCCTTGGTGCAAGGCCTATACAAAGCAATCGGCTGCAACGTCAAATATCTTCAAGTCTTTGGAGATTCTGAGATCGTCGTCAAATAGGTACGTAACACCATACACTGCCTGTCTAATCATTTAAAGCACTATCAATCTTTAGTACAAGATCTCACTGCACATTTTACAACGTTCAATATTTCGTCAATCCCGAGACTTCACAATGCAAACGCAGACCTGTTAGCTAACGTAGCCTCCAGACTCATCCCCTCCGAAGACTTTAGTCCAGATAGGTTTTCGATAGAATTAATTTTTAAACCATCTATCCCTGACAACATCACCAACTGGAGAGTATTCAACAACGACCCAGACATCGTAAGTTTCCTCACCTCCGAAGGATCCTACTCAAACCAGATAATCGACGAAGACTGTCATGATCACCAGATACAACAAAATAGCACTGATAATGCTATACCCAAATCGGTGGTCAAACTAGAAGACTTATACGACTTGAAAAGTCGGTTCAAAAGGTCAGCTAACGTCAAACTTTACAGTTCAACTCTGAACTACGAATCAGTGAACCTAGGAACCGATGAGAAGCCGCAAAACGTTAATCTAGGTCAAGGCCTAGCTCCTGAAGAAAAATCAGCATATATCCGTCTTCTACGACAGTACAAAAACGTCTTTGCCTGGAATTACAATGAGTTGAAGACTTACAACACTTCTATCATTCAACACACTATCCCTATGATTGACAACGAGAAACCTGTCCAACAGAAGCTCAGAAAAATCCACCCCAACTTGGAAAATCAGATAAAAACTGAGCTGAATAAATTGTTGAGAGCCAGAATAATCTTCCCGGTCAGACATTCCAAATGGGTATCCAACATGGTACCTGTTAGGAAGAAAAACGGAGATATTAGAATCTGCATCGACTTCCGGAATCTCAACAAAGCCTGTCAGAAAGACAATTTTCCCCTCCCACCTATGGAGCAAATATTACAGGCAGTCGCAGGCTCAGAGTTAATGTCTTTCCTGGACGGATTTTCAGGATATAATCAAGTGTTGGTACACCCAGATGATCAGTTAAAAATCACCTTCCGAACTAAATGGGGTACCTACGCATATCGGAAAATGCCGTTCGGTCTGATCAACGCCGGCGCCACTTTTCAGAGAGCCATGGACATTGCGTTTAAAGGTTTAGTCAATAAATCGATAGTGATCTACCTGGATGATATAACTGTATACTCCAAGAACCGAAACGACCACCTCAAAGATTTGAAGCAAATATTTCAAATATGTTTAAGGTATGGGATCTCGCTTAAGCCGAATAAATCTTTTTTCACGTTGAGTGAAGGAAAATTGCTAGGATTCATAGTGTCCAAATCTAGCATTCACATTGAACCTGACAGAATCAAAGAAATTTCCGAGATATCCATGCCTCATAACAAAAAGACCATGCAATCTTTCCTAGGACAGATCAATTTTGTGAAAAGATTTGTCCCAGATTTTTCACGTATTATTTCTCCTTTACAAAAAATGATAAAAAAGAATTCAAACTTTAAATGGGGTCTAGACGAGCACGAAGCATTTAACTTAATCAAAAAAGCCATCATCAACGCTCCATCTCTAGCAACCCCAAATTTTTCAGAGCCCTTTGTCTTATACACGTTTGCCTTAGAGAATTCTTATGCTGCGATTTTGACTCAAGCGAATCAAGAAAAGGTAGAAGCTCCGATCGCATTCTTTAGCTCAAACTTACAAGGTGCTGAGCTGAAATATTCGGACGTAGAGAAACAGGCATACGCCGTTTTCAAAGCGATTAAATATTTCAGACCTTTCTTGCTAAAGGCCCATACCAAGGTCATAGTACCATTCCCAGCGGTAAGAAACCTCCTAATACAGAAAGATGTGGGCGAAAAGAGAGCGAATTGGATCACCGCCTTGCAAGAATACGACCTGGAGATCAAGCCGGCACACATCGTAAGAGGCCAAGGCTTCTGCAAGATGTTAGCTGGAGCATCGCAAATCCCCGAAAAAACATCTGAAGAGGTACACGCGTATGAGGTAAGCCTAAACAACGCACAATCATTATATGCTGACACCATTTATTTCCTGAAAAACGAGCATGCTCCATTTCACCTGGATCACATCAAGAAGAGAGCCCTGAGATTAAAAGCTAAACAATACCAGCTCGTAAATGATGTCCTGTTTAAAAGGAATTATGATTCTATGCTTCTTAGATGTCTTGAGAAAACTGAAGCCGAAAAGGTTTTGCAGGAACTCCACGATGGACCAGCAGGTGGACACTATGCTGGAGAAGCCACCGCGCACAAAATCTTACGTGCAGGATACTACTGGCCCACGCTATTCAAAGACTCGTACCATCACGTAAGGAAATGCCAAGTCTGCCAAACTGCTGCAGGAAAACAAAAGAAGTCATCCATGCCACTGCAGCCGGTTAACATCGAACAACCATTCAGCCAATGGGGCCTGGACATAATAGGTGAGATCGTTCCTCACTCCTCTAAACAGCATAGGTATATTCTCACGGCAACTGACTATTTTACTAAATGGGTAGAGGCAGTTCCTCTCAAGACAGCTAATTCTGAAAACATTATTGAATTCATAGATCAGTTTATCATTACTAGGTTTGGATTGCCAACGGCCTTAATATTTGATAATGCTTCATATTTCTCTGGAAATACCATGACTGAGTTCGCGCTCAAAAGAGGGTTCAAACTGAAGTATTCTGCCAACTACTATCCGCAAGGTAATGGGCTGGCTGAATCAACAAACAAGAACCTAATCAGGATTATCAAAAATACAGTCGACCAAAACCAAAAGAATTGGCATAAAGCGCTGGTAAACGCCTTATGGGCAGACAGAATTACAAAGAAAGCCTCTATTGGCACTTCTACCTTTAATTTAGTTTACGGGAGAGAAGCAGTTCTTCCTACTCACTTAGTCATTCCCTCCTTGTCCTTAGTACAATACATTGATGAAGTATCTACTTCTCCCTTACAGCTAAGGCAAATGGAAATAATCAAGCTAGAAGAACAACAAGAACAGGCCAAGAAAACCCATGCTCACCACCAAGCGCTGATAAAATCCTCTTTTGATTCGAACATAATGACCAGAAAAAACTTTCAGATGGGAGATTTAGGTTTGAAATGGGATAAGGCTCATGAAGAAAAGGGCAAACATACGAAATTCCAGAAGCTATGGCTTGGTCCTTTTCAGATCGTAGAGGTCATAGGCCCGTCGACTTTTGTGTTGCAGGACTTGATAGGCAGGAGAGATTCTCTGCCTGTGAATGGACAAATCCTCAAAATGTATTTTCCATAGAAGGTCATCCTTCTATTTTTGTAGGATAATTTTAGTTTTATTTTTTTTTATTTTAGTTTTTATTTCTTATAAATAAGGTTGGTTGTGAATGATCATAAATTATATTCATGAAGAAACATACCATTTCTCTATCAGATTTTGATTTCTCTTGTATAAATAGTAAAACTTTTCGAAAAAGAATCTGACTTTTATTATTGATAGATAGAGTTAACTTTAGCCTGAATATGATGTTAGTTTCAACTTCACAAAGAAATCTGGGATGAAAGTAACTTTTGGCAAAAAATTGTTTTATGCCAACGCAATGAAAAGTATCATCAATAGCAAAATAATTATTCTCTGCAAAACTGCTGTTCTTAAACTCTATTATTGTCGTCCAGAGCTTTCTTAAGGAAAAACAATGACTTCCTCCCTGTTAAGGAAATCGCAGCATCCAGAGAAACAATCCAAGAAAACACTATATCTCGAAGAATGAGAGGTCTCATCACGAGCCGGCTTATCATGATCACAGATATTATAACTTGCTGACTTTGCCACTACTGTCTACCAAAACAGGGCAATGACTCAAGATTGTTGCAATCAAAAGACAAGGGGTCTCATCACGATCCAGCTTGTTCAGAAAAAGTGTAAATCAAGTGAATGACTGTGTCATAATTTGGCCACCAAACCAAGACATTGTTCTTTAGAGAAAAAAAAAAAAAAAAAATCAAAAAAGAAAGAAAAAGTGTCAAAAGGATTTTTCTCTGGTATGTTGTAAATAACCTTGTTAGCGCTTGAGATTTCACCCTAGGCTGAGGAAGGTAAACCTTCAAGGCAACATCAAACCATTTCACCTCGTAGCTAGCCCTACGGGGTATGAGAAGGCTCTCTCCGGTCAATCTCAGTAAAATATTCAATGGACAGAGATGACCAATACAGTGACACTGATATTAGGCTAGTAAACTGATTAAAAGGTTGATTTGGGGGTTTTTGGGGTTTTTTTGGTGGCAAATTGAGGATCTGCAATTTTAGGGTGCGGGGATTTGACACAGTTTCTGCAGGTGGGTCTTTGGGGCAAGGTAGGAGTTTGTGTTGATGCCTTTAGCTGAGATGGATGATCAAGGAAGAAAAAAGAGAAGCTAAAGAGGGCAAACAATGACTTTGAATCCTCTCTAGACAGTGGAAAACATAAACATTAAACAAATTTGAAAGTTGAGCATGGCAAGCATGAATTCAAACTTTATCACTTCATTTGTTTAATAAGCTGCAGTAAAGAAAGAGATGGAACACATAAACACACTTACAATTACAATAAGAGAACACACCATCAACACAAGAGTCCATAAGAATCCCAATGATGTCTGCAAAACCCTGGTCTTCCTTTTCCTCAAATTGCAGAGATACAAGTAAAATATACAATAGGAGCTTCTCCCTCAAGAGTCCAACCATGAAAATGAGCAAGAGAAGGCATAATATAGATGATCTAACTCCTTTCCCCACCTCTAGGGGTCGAGCTCAGCTTCCTAGGAGCTGTTTCAACTAATTCTAAACTGAGCACTAGATAATAGGCAGTCAAAACAACTTGCCTCTAAAACTTAGGTAATCTATCCATGCATTAAATATTCACTATTTACATCAAAGAAACTTCTAGAAGTGTCAAAGGAGAGTAAATGTATCCAAGTGCTATGAATATTACACAAAAATCCATCATTTACATGCCTCAAAAGTCAACCAAAGTAAAAACAGTGTTTTGCTGACCGAACTGGTCAAAACAGTGAAATTTCCCTGAGTGGTCGCGCCCCTCACTTTGACTGGTCGCGCACATTGACAGCTCTGTTTGAGGGCCTTCCCGGTGTCCAAAGCAGGTGCAAGATAACTCACTGGAAAGGTCTGTGAGTCTAATTTCCAACCCCACTGGAATTTCTGAATTTGGAGTTGATTTGACCCCTCAAAAGTCATTTCTCCCAAGGCCGCTTTCTGCAACTCAAAAAAGGGGCAGAAAGTCAAAATTTGCATGTATTTTGAGCTTTTGGAAGCCCAAATCTTCATAAAATCTGAAACCCATCCATAGGCAAGTGTATTTTTGCATGAAAATTCCAAAAATGTAGAGTTTTCCCCGTTCTGAGCTTTCCCCATGACTGGTCGCGCGCGGGGTGAGACCACTCAAATGGCCAAAACCTGTAAAATTCTCAAAAATGCCAAAAATGTCTCAAAACTCTCAAAATTTCATGGGTTTGCTGCTAGGAGGAGGCTAATGAGTATCATGGTGAGTGAGAGAGGCCTCAGCCAAGATACGGAGCGGGTTGGTCTTCTTCTTCCTCCTGCGGGCCTCGGACAACTTCCTTTAGAGTACCTTCATCTTTGCTTTGCAAACATGCATTCTCGCCCAATAATGATTTTTCATGTTCCGTAGCAGCCTCTTGTCTTGGTTGGCTTTCTCCAACAGTCTCTCCAAGTGTGCATTCACACGGATAAGCATGGATTCCCTCTCCTTGGGCAGCAAGTCACCGGGCCTCCTACGATTGATGACTCGGTCACTTCGAATCCTCCACAGCTCATCCAACTCTTTCTCATCCTCAAGTTGCTTGTTGCGCTGCTCAAGATAGTTTATTGTCCATTGGGCCATGTCGAGCTTCTGCTGTAACAAGCGGTTTTCCGCCTCTCTCTGTCGGATGATCTCATGCAAATCTGAAGTGGGGGAGCGAGCATCAAGGTCAATGAAATCATGATGTGTATCGCCAACTCTCTCGTCCTCAACCATGGGCTGCTTGCCCTCCCGTACTGCCTCTGTTGATGAAGAATGTGAGGCCCCTTCCACCTGATGTGGAGATAACACTCGCTGACCTGTAGATGATGATGGCGAGACCCCTTCCACCTGCTGTGGAGAAAGTACTCGTCGAGCTGCTGCAAACAAGGTCCTGTGACCTCTCTGGTAGGTGACCTGAGGTGAGGAAGCAACCTGTCTCGGAACAATGATCTCGGGTTGGTGAGATGGACCTCCCTCCTCATAAATGACCTCTGGCTCTGGGTGTAGCTGTGGTGGCACTGTAAAGAACTCGTGAGAAATGAAGTCTGCCCATGGAATGCCCTGCTGACTCAATTGATGGGAAACAATGAGCTGGATGAGACCATGATGGCACAAACTCCTATGCTGCTGAGCTGGGGACTACCTCTGAAACACGGACACCATCCTCTAAATGTCCTGGAAGAAGAAAACCGGGATGTTCATCATCCTCACTCGGGTAAAGTGCATCAACGGGCGAATGTGACAAGAGAAGACCTGTGAAAATCTTCCCTCACATGTGAAGTAATGCATGATAAGCCGCATGATCGGAGCATACTCCCCCCGGAGGAATCTGAAGGGAAAGACCCCTGACAAGTGACTCATGAATGCTGGCCTGACATATGGCTCAAAATAAACATAATCCAGCATTTTGCGCTTCGGCCACACCTCACCCACATTTGGTATCCCGGTAGCCTCTGAAATCACCTCCGGAGATAGTACAAAATTCACCCCTGCAAGAGTGACCTGGCCATCATGAAGGTGAAAAACAAATAAGCGGGCCAACTCCCTGTGGTGCTGAATCTGGGCAAACCTCTCACAGAACTGAAAACATGACATATAACGGAAACAATTCACTGCCATAGGACAGGCCTGCAATTCTGCAAAAGAGGTGGGTTCCTCTCTCCTATGATGACCACCTTTGCCACCCTTACGAGGCCTCTGCTGTACCTCGATCTCTGTGGAAGAAGACCGGTCATCACCTTGCTCATAGGTTTCAGTGGTTGACATGGTGCTTTTGAGCAAAGTGAAGCAAATAGATAGAGTAAACTGTTGCCCTTGCCTGCAAAAATGCTGAGAAGTATGCTCGATCAGTTGAGCAAGCAAGAGGGCGATTTAGTCGATTTGGAGTGGTTCTGTAGAAGACAGCTTGAGTGGTCACGACCCTGCTCTGAGTGGTCGCGCCCTGCCTGAGTGGTCGCGCCCTTTAGAAAAATACACTGCAGAGGGGTCGCTGAGTGGTCGCGCCCCACCCAACTGGTCGTGCACCGAGCCTGAGTGGTCGCGCCCCTGAGAATGACTCCAACTTTCTGCAAATCGCCTCTTTTGACCTCTCACTCGTTTTTGCAAGCTCTCAAATGCATAATGAGGTTGTTTAGAGGGAAATTTACTCTTTATAGGCCCAATTTGAAAAAATTAACTTACCAAACCCACTTTCTAATGTTTTTGTTTTGACATTCACTTTTAACACTGTTTTGAGTTCACTTTGTCCTGAATTTGATCTTTTGAGTGCTTTAACTCCGTTCTTTTTGCAGGTTGACCATCTGATGGACTCTGGCGAGGAGACTAGGGTTATTGCCGGCATTTTGAAGAATTTTGAAAATTTTCCTTATTTTTTGTAAATTTCACATGACCTTGGGTTTAAAAACAGGGTTTTTAAATCCAAGGTATAAATGAGTTGTACCTGATGAAAAATATCAATGGAACATATAAACATACCTCCTTCTGGCTTGCTGGGGACTATTAGACCTCTGACTCATGACCTTGCAGTGATTTTTGACCAAAACCCTAGACCTAAGACTTGGGACTTCAAGACAAAAATAAAACAAGTGTAGCACAAGCTCATTAAATGATATGACCTGATCCAGCAAAGCCAAGAAGGGAACAAGGACCAGCTCCTCCATCAGTTTTATGGCATGCCTAACGGGATGCAAAACTGATACTGATGAGACACCTACCTATGCACATGCAAAGAGCTTTTGATCACTGATGGAGGGCTCAAGACCGACACTAACATTGGCTCCAATGGGGATGGTAGCTCCTTGGAGGTGCCAAGAACCTCAGACCTCTGGGAGAGCAGACCAGTGCTTGCAACCATTGGGCGATGGAGTCATTATTTCGGCAAACAACACAAGACTTTGACTCATTTATTGAATGAAAACTTGACTGAAAACTGATTGAAACTTAACTGAAACTTGAATCAAACCGACTCGATGGCAAACTGAAATAACTTGAAAAACTCACTCAACAGACCAAACACAAATGACTCATGACTGACTTAACTAAAATAATAACTTACAAAGCTTTTGAAGGGCAGCAGTCCATCAAGATTTGGAATCATGATGACAACCACCTGTGTTTCTTTCAAGACAATATACCATCAAACTATATCATAATGCCAATGTAACCAATCAAGCAGATGCCTTCTTGACTGATTCTCCCAATCAGATCTCATGATCAACAATAGATACTGGTAACTGGGCATCCGAAAACATAGCTGACCATGATCTCCTTCATCACTGAACACAACAATAATCACTTTCACTGCTGACTGTAACAAATCTGCCATTGGATCCTGGAAAACATGAAGACTTGACATTGCCACCTCCTGCTGAAAGAACAAGGTATCCTTTGTTTCAAATTCTGATCTGCCTTCATCATGTGCTCCAGAAAGAGTATGTTCATGGTCTTCAAAAAATTCTGAACAAGTAGGTGAGCAAATCTCCTCTTGAAATAACATTTCAACACATGAGACATATGAAGAATCTGAAAGGTAATCCTGTATGCTATGATCTTCTGTAGTCTGACAATATGGTAGGTCATCTTCATATGATATGACAGCCGGATTATCATTTATTACTGAGTTATTGAAAGGAGATTCATCACTTACTTGCACAAAGATCTCACCTTGTTGTTCATGAACTGGCTGAATTACCTCCTCATGCAGGCTCTGTTCTGATGGCATAAGGACATTTGGATCAAGAACTCTGTCTATGGTCTCAACAACAAAACCCTCCTTTTCAAGATTCAGCACAAGGTATGCTTGGTCATCACAATCTGAATCTAGAACTGAAGTAGCTGTCCTGTCTTCTTCAATCTGCATGTTGTCTTCTTCTGTGGGCAGATCTGAAATAGGACCCTCTCTTTCATCATTTTCAGCCATATGGCCATCTTCAACCTGCTGATCTGCGTTAACTTGAGCCGGAACAAGACCTCTCAAAAGTAGATCTATCTCATCTTCAGATAGAGGAGATAATACCTTTTGTTTTCTTTTGTTCACACAGTGAGTGTCTTCATTGATTTCAAGTGAAGGAGTATACAGATTTTCCTCATACTGTTGATCCATTTCATGCAATTCCTGTTGACTGTCAAGATGCAAAATTGTTTCATTTCCCACCGTACTAAGATCTTGGTCCTGCTGCAAATTTTCATGATCATCTCTATGGGAATCCACTAGGTTCTCTTCATGTTGCTGAAATGGATTCTCATACAAGGCCTCCATAATCTCAACGTCCATAAAATTATCATCTTCATAAAACTTCTCAAGGCTTTCAATAAAACTATAAGCATGCTTGCAACAGTCTTGAACTAAATTCAATGATGGATAAGAGTCCTTATATCTTTCAATGAACATAGCATGAAAATCCTTTAAACAATAAATACAAGCAGGCGGCAAACTTTCATACCATGATTGAGCTGTACCTTCCAAAGTGGCCAAGAATATCTTCATCAAGCAATCTTCAGGAAAATCCACCTTCAACTTACGAATATGCATATGAAATCTAACTAGATGAAGAGCAGCATCCTTCTTACCATCATCATTAAATATAGGCAGATTCCTTGACCAATCTACCTTCGGAATTTTATTTGGAAAACCGGGAATGTGATCTCGGCTCAAGGGAGCATATCTTCTTGCAATCCGATCCATCTTGAAAATCTCAAAGCTACTGATCTCTCTGCAGTGAAGTCACCATGAAGCATTGATCTCTAGAGTTTTCAGTGAAGGAGTCGCCAGTGAATGATTTCAGCCTTTCAAGTGTCTGATCGTTGTCCACTATCAACAATCAGATCTGAACTTGATATATGTACAGGGGTAAAGAGTCAATGAAGCGCTACGTTCACAAGCTCACGGAGATTGACTGAAGCAGCGTTTATCTACTAACGTTGATGTAAAACAAGAGCGTTTTCGAAGGCTACCTGGCGTAACTTCAGGCTCCGTCTAAGACTTATGAAATAACACGTCAATGAGAAAACGATTAATTTGTTCTCCCCAGTATGGTCGCCAATATGTTAGCGCTTGAAATTTCACCCTAGGCTGAGGAAGGTAAACCTTCAAGGCAACATCAAACCATTTCACCTCGTAGCTAGCCCTACGGGGTATGAGAAGGCTCTCTCCGGTCAATCTCAGTAAAATATTCAATGGACAGAGATGACCAATACAGTGACACTGATATTAGGCTACTAAACTGATTAAAAGGTTGATTTGGGGGTTTTTGGGGTTTTTTTGGTGGCAAATTGAGGATCTGCAATTTTAGGGTGCGGGGATTTGACACAGTTTCTGCAGGTGGGTCTTTGGGGCAAGGTAGGAGTTTGTGTTGATGCCTTTAGCTGAGATGGATGATCAAGGAAGAAAAAAGAGAAGCTAAAGAGGGCAAACAATGACTTTGAATCCTCTCTAGACAGTGGAAAACATAAGCATTAAACAAATTTGAAAGCTGAGCATGGCAAGCATGAATTCAAACTTTATCACTTCATTTGTTTAATAAGCTGCAGTAAAGAAAGAGATGGAACACATAAACACACTTACAATTACAATAAGAGAACACACCATCAACACAAGAGTCCACAAGAATCCCAATGATGTCTGCAAAACCCTGGTCTTCCTTTTCCTCAAATTGCAGAGATACAAGTAAAATATACAATAGGAGCTTCTCCCTCAAGAGTCCAACCATGAAAATGAGCAAGATAAGGCATAATATAGATGATCTAACTCCTTTCCCCACCTCTAGGGGTCGAGCTCAGCTTCCTAGGAGTTGTTTCAACTAATTCTAAACTGAGCACTAGATAATAGGCAGTCAAAACAACTTGCCTCTAAAACTTAGGTAATCTATCCATGCATTAAATATTCACTATTTACATCAAAGAAACTTCTAGAAGTGTCAAAGGAGAGTAAATGTATCCAAGTGCTATGAAGATTACACAAAAATCCATCATTTACATGCCTCAAAAGTAAACCAAAGTAAAAACAGTGTTTTGCTGACCGAACTGGTCAAAACAGTGAAATTTCCCTGAGTGGTCGCGCCCCTCACTTTGACTGGTCGCGCGCATTGACAGCTCTGTTTGAGGGCCTTCCCGGTGTCCAAATCAGGTGCAAGATAACTCATTGGAAAGGTTTGTGAGTCTCCTTTCCAACCCCACTGGAATTTCTGAATTTGGAGTTGATTTGACCCCTCAAAAGTCATTTCTCCCAAGGCAGCTTTCTGCAACTCAAAAAAGGGGCAGAAAGTCAAAATTTGCATGTATTTTGAGCTTTTGGAAGCCCAAATCTTCATAAAATCTGAAACCCATCCACAGGAAAGTGTATTTTTGCATGAAAATTCCAAAAATGTATAGTTTTCTCCGTTCTGAGCTTTCCCCATGACTGGTCGCGCGCGGGGTGAGACCACTCAAATGGCCAAAACCTGTAAAATTCTCAAAAATGCCAAAAATGTCTCAAAACTCTCAAAATTGCTTGGATTTGCTGCTAGGAGGAGGCTAATGAGTATCATGGTGAGTGAGAGAGGCCTCAGCCAAGATACGGAGCGGGTTGGTCTTCTTCTTCCTCCTGCGGGCCTCGGACAACTTCCTTTGGAGTACCTTCATCTTTGCTTTGCAAACATGTATTCTCGCCCAATAATGATTTTTCATGTTCTATAGCAGCCTCTTGTCTTGGTTGGCTTTCTCCAACAGTCTCTCCAAGTGTGCATTCACACGGATAAGCATGGATTCCCTCTCCTTGGGCAGCAAGTCACCGGGCCTCCTACGGTTGATGACTCGGTCACTTCGAATCCTCCACAGCTCATCCAACTCTTTCTCATCCTCAAGTTGCTTGTTGCGCTGCTCAAGATAGTTTATTGTCCATTGGGCCATGTCGAGCTTCTGCTGTAACAAGCGGTTTTCCGCCTCTCTCTGTCGGATGATCTCATGCAAATCTGAAGTGGGGGAGCGAGCATCAAGGTCAATGAAATCATGATGTGTATCGCCAACTCTCTCGTCCTCAACCATGGGCTGCTTGCCCTCCCGTACTGCCTCTGCTGATGAAGAATGCGAGGCCCCTTCCACCTGATGTGGAGATAACACTCGCTGACCTGTAGATGATGATGGTGAGACCCCTTCCACCTGCTGTGGAGAAAGTACTCGTCGAGCTGCTGCAAACAAGGTCATGTGACCTCTCTGGTAGGTGACCTGAGGTGAGGAAGCAACCTGTCTCGGAACAATGATCTCGGGCTGGTGAGATGGACCTCCCTCCTCATAAATGACCTCTGGCTCTGGGTGTAGCTGTGGTGGCACTGTAAAGAACTCATGAGAAATGAAGTATGCCCATGGAATGCCTTGCTGACTCAATTGATGGGAAACAATGAGCTGGATGAGACCATGATGGCACAAACTCCTATGCTGCTGAGCTGGGGACTGCCTCTGAAACACGGACACCATCCTCTGAATGTCCTGGAAGAATAAAACTGGGATGTTCATCATCCTCACTCGGGTAAAGTGCATCAACGGGCGAATGTGACAAGAGAAGACCTGTGAAAATCTTCCCTCGCATGTGAAGTAATGCATGATAAGCCGCATGATCGGAGCATACTCCCCCCGGAGGAATCTGAAGGGAAAGACCCCTGACAAGTGACTCATGAATGCTGGCCTAACATATGGCTCAAAATAAACATAATCCAGCATTTTGCGCTTGGGCCACACCTCACCCACATTTGGTATCCCGGTAGCCTCTGAAATCACCTCCGGAGATAGTACAAAATTCACCCCTGCAAGAGTGACCTGGCCATCATGAAGGTGCAAAACAAATAAGCGGGCCAACTCCCTGTGGTGCTGAATCTGGGCAAGCCTCTCACAGAACTGAAAACATGACATATAACGGAAACAATTCACTGCCATAGGACAGGCCTGCAATTCTGCCAAAGAGGTGGGTTCCTCTCTCCTATGATGACCACCTTTGCCACCCTTACGAGGCCTCTGTTGTACCTCGATCTCTGTGGAAGAAGACCGGTCATCACCTTGCTCATAGGTTTCAGTGGTTGACATGGTGCTTTTGAGCAAAGTGAAGCAAATAGATAGAGTAAACTGCTGCCCTTGCCTGCAAAAATGCTGAGAAGTATGCTCGATCAGTTGAGCAAGCAAGAGGGCGATTTAGTCGATTTGGAGTGGTTCTGTAGAAGACAGCTTGAGTGGTCGCGCCCCTGCTCTGAGTGGTCGCGCCCTGCCTGAGTGGTCGCGCCCTTTAGAAAAATACACTGCAGAGGGGTCGCTGAGTGGTCGCGCCCCACCCAACTGGTCGCGCACTGAGCCTGAGTGGTCGCGCCCCTGAGAATGACTCCAACTTTCTGCAAATCGCCTCTTTTGACCTCTCACTCATTTTTGCAAGCTCTCAAATGCATAATGAGGCTGTTTAGAGGGAAATTTACTCTTTATAGGCCCAATTTGAAAAAATTAACTTACCAAACCCACTTTCTAATGTTTTTGTTTTGACATTCACTTTTAACACTGTTTTGAGTTCACTTTGTCCTGAATTTGATCTTTTGAGTGCTTTAACTCCGTTCTTTTTGCAGGTTGACCATCTGATGGACTCTGGCGAGGAGACTAGGGTTATTGCCGGCATTTTGAAGAATTTTGAAAATTTTCCTTATTTTTGCAAATTTCACATGACCTTGGGTTTAAAAACAGGGTTTTTAAATCCAAGGTATAAATGAGCTGTACCTGGTGAGAAATATCAATGGAACATATTAACATACCTCCTTCCGGCTTTCTGGGGACTATTAGACCTCTGACTCATGACCTTGCAGTGATTTTTGACCAAAACCCTAGACCTAAGACTTGGGACTTCAAGACAAAAATAAAACAAGTGTAACACAAGCTCATTAAATGATATGACCTGATCCAGCAAAGCCAAGAAGGGAACAAGGACCAGCTCCTCCATCAGTTTTATGGCATGCCTAACGGGATGCAAAACCGATACTGATGAGACACCTACCTATGCACATGCAAAGAGCTTTTGATCACCGATGGAGGGCTCAAGACCGACACTAACAAACCTCAAACAGGAAAAAGGATCATTGCTGGATAACATGGTAACCCTGTCAAGGCTATGGATGCTTGCGGGCAGCAGAGGCTCTACCTACGACAAATGAGCATATTTTACAAAGCCAGTACGCAGAGAAGACCTTATTTTGTCTTTGAAAAGCACTAAGTAATGTCTAGGTGTGAATACAAGAAATAACCCAAAGGGAGCAAACAATCGGAATGAAATAAAAGTTGTGACGAAACATCATTGACGGGATAAGGGGTAATACTCTATCTGTCCATAACAAAATTTAGGCATAAGAAAAAAATTTCTGTTTTGGAAGTGAAAATGCAATAGAACAAGCAGAGATAACTGGTTCTTCACAGTGAATCGCCATTGTTGTGGTCACCAAAAACCCCCCCTCTTTGCTCGATATTAGCAATAACATCGAGCAAAGGGGGGACCCTGAAAGAAAAATCCCAAAAATATTTTTTTTAAATTTTTGTATTTTTCTCCCTAAGGCATAAATCACATCGCAAGGGAAGGCTGAAGCATTACCCAAGTGCGGAAAACAAAACTGCGAAAGAGCGATGCAAAGTTCATCGCATCGCATGCATCCCAAGCGCTCTCTAAAAAGAAGACCTTCAAGAAATGCCGATCGCCGATATGCGACATCGCACATCGCAAACGTCGCACTAGGCTGCATAAACCATTGAATAAAATCTGCGATCAGCGATCTGCGATGACTGCGATCTGCGATTTGCGATATCGGCGAACCGCGATCTGCGATATGAAAAGACTCATCGCACAAATTCTCCGACATACCCGATAGACCCAAGATTAAGCGCGCGCCTTAAAGGAAATTAATGACCGCATGCTTGAGTATCAAGGAATGATTGCATCGCATTTTTCAAAGAGTCAAGTCATGATGAATGTCAGGATTATGCATTCATTAGAGTTTAATGCTTTCATGTCAATCTTTTCATTTCCCTTATTCTTTGCGTAGACTGCAAGACACGCAACTAATATAAATCTATATGCAGGAAATATCTAAAGGAAAAGGGAAAGCGCCAATCAGACAGCAGAGAGAAGATGCCTCCACAAATGGATGCCCCATGCAGCAGGGCTGCGGATTCCAGACTATAAGCCAACCGGCACTGATGAAATTAGACTATCCAGGACTCAGAGTCAAAGGCGCACAAAAGCAGCGTGTTCACAAAAGATCCTGAAGCTCGGACTTGGTAAAGCAGAGGAAGAAGCGCATGAGAAGGAAGACGCTCCAGAAAAGCCTGGAAAAAAGAGCGGAAACAATTCTCGAAACAGGGGATTGTCCATACAGCGCGACTCCTAACCCACTCAGTCATCCGCACGACCGGAAACCGGAATAGCAACAGCAAAATCAGTTCGAGAAGAACCTGGTTTGTGCTAAGTATACACGCGGCGAATACACCCAGCTAGAGAAAGGTTTTCGAAAATATCTTCTGGTCTGTCAGAAGGAAGTGCCAGCTCTTGTTATTTCCACTTTTATCTCCCGAGCGAAAGAAGAAGGCGGCCAGCCGACTGTTCCCAGGAAAACGTTGCGATGTTGACAGCACTAAAGAGAATATACAGAAATGGTCAGAAATTAGATTTAAAGTTTTAGAAATAAATTTGCTTTTAGTAAAGGGTGGTCATTTGAAGCCGATTCCCTAATTTCGTGTAATTAAGATTAATTAGTTAGTAGTATTTAACCCTTCTCATGGCATTTGGAGAAGGGTCCGGAAATCTGTCAAAAAACTTGTCCTCAGAACATGCACTTCTGCACCCTCAGAGGAGGTTTTTGATGAATGGATGGATCGAGATTTATTTATGTTTGCATTTTAATGTCTGTTACTGATGTTGCACTTCTGTACTCTTAGCAGATATTAGTACAAGTAGAAATAAATCATTATTGCTTGAAGTTTATTAGTGAAATCAGTCATAAATGGTACTTTTATCTCTTGACTAAATTTTGCTAGTATCCCTAAAGTAATACACAGCTGAGTTCTTTATATGTTACTGTATGAATGTCTGTATTACCATTTGGCACTTCTGTATGGTGGGGTCATTTATTTATGCTTGACATATAGAAAATTGATTATGCGATATGTTGTTCACAACTACTCTGCCTAACTTCTTATGCAGAATGGTTTATCTTTATCGATTTATATTCTGATAACAGTTGAATGATCTTTATTACCAGCTATTGTTTGAAATCTTTCTAGATCGCATAACAAAAGAAAACACCCCGGGTTAGCGTAGACTAGATGTATTGTTTCTCTTCATTAGATTACATTAGCATAGAGTTAGTTTAGCAGTTAGAATTAAGACTAGTTTAGAGAAACCTTTAGATTAATACCATCAAACTCTACACACACACGCACACCCTTCACATTGGGAAACTGGTCCCATTACCCCCAGTCGGACCCGCTACTCCAAACGGGCAAGGAGACGCCAACCAGGTTCCGGACCGGGTGGGTATCCCCCTTGTTGTCGACCCGACTTCGGGGCCCTCAACAGGAGTGCTTGAAAATTAGCTAAGTGTTGGCCAGAGTTAGTCAGTCAGGCAGAGGGATAGACTATACACTTGCAGGGTGAGTTGAGAAAAGCATATGTATTTCATCTCTATTCTCTGATTAATGCAATACAGATATGAAGGGGCTTTAAGCAGTTTCTTTCCCCTATAAAAATATTTGTGCATGTGTGATGTTTCCTTTTCCATGTCTATGATTTATGTTCTATATGGTGAATTAACTCCTGCATATCAGTAGATTAGCTTCGAGTGTTGTGATTTAGTAAATTTCATGAGCAGGTTCAAATAGACACATTAATTTCTACATGGTATTAGAGCCAAGTTCACTATAGAGTAGAGAATTCGTAGTATTCATTACAGGAGGAGCAGATTTGTAGGATCAAATCTTCAGAGCTAGAAGGATGGATTTATATGGACTAAATCTCGAGTATACCCTTGAGCGAAGGTCAAATTATGTTGCCTGGAAGGATTTCATGGAGGAAATGCTACAAAATAATGGACTGAAGGAGTTCATTGGTAATGATATCCCAAAACTAGAAACATTTGATGCTTAGGATCTACCAGAATGGAAGAAGTGTGTAGCCAAGGCGAGGAGAATCATATTGGAGGGAGTACGAGACCATATTGTCTCAAATTTCCATGGGAAAGAGACTCTATATGCAATGTGGCAAGCATTGACAAATATGTTCTAGAATAGTAGTGACCACAAGAAGATGGCACTCAAGGACAAACTTCAAAATATCAAGATGCAGAAGAATGAGGCTATTCCACAATACCTAAGCAGGTTCAAACAATGTCGTGATGAACTTTGTCAAGTTGGTGTTACTATAGCAGAGGATGATTTGGTAAGATTATCCCTTCTAGGCCTTCCCAAGAGCTGGCACAAATACCAAGATTCGGTGAACGGGAGGGAGAAAATACCAAATTGGGAACACCTATGATCTGAATGTGGTATAGGATGAAATAAGGCAGAATACTAGACACGAGACTTCATTCAAGGGTGAGGATGAAGAAAATTGTTCCTTGGATGGAAAGGAAAAGAAGGGGAAAGGGAAGAAATCCCAATCCAAAGTAGAATCTAGTCAAGGGGGCAAGAAGAAATACTTTTCCAAAATCAAGTGTTTTCCCTTTCATGAATTTGGGCACTATGCCACAAAGTGTCCACATAAGAAGACAAGCAATAAGACCTCAGGAGGAGCAATAGGTGAAACCTTGGCTTCACAGTTCTATTACACATCATTTTTTCACCATGACACTTGGATGTTAAAATGGATCTCTTGCCATCCATGAACATGTTACACTACACTCCCTTCGAAGTCAAACAATAAAAAACCCTTTAAAAAGATGTGAATTTTGGGTAAAATGTCTTTATGACTTGTTAAGTATGACCTACACGCTTTTCCTAGTCAGTTTCTACACATTTCCACATTTTATCCCTAAAAATTGTGCAAAAATGTGCTCTATCTTCCACTATAGACCACACACATAACTCAAAGAAAAGAAAAATCTAGAAGCATTTTTGGTCAAATATATCCCAACCGAAAGATTCTAGGCCATATCTATTTGATCCATACCCCTCAGATCATGGAGCTAGTTCCCTCTCATCAAGGAACCGTAATTCCCCAATTAGAGGATCTCATCCTTCTCTTTTGGATCTGAAACTTCTTCCTCTTGGCCTATAAATTGACTAGAGGATAGAGGGATTAGGAGGTTTAGAAAAGATACACTTATGTTGTTGGATTTAGATTGGAAGGCTTATCAGCTAAGGAGAGGTTTAGAGGCATTTGGGAGGAACCTCATGACATCAAGGCAGAGGTTGTAAGGCTCTTCTTTATCCTTGAATTAATACAAATGAATCATTTTTCCCATTGTATTTTCTTATTGAAATGATGAATGATTTATGCTTCTTTTGATATTCATTAAGATAATCTCAATTTCTAATCTCCTTGATCATTAGATTAAGCTTGTTTGAATTGTTATGATTTCATATGCCTTTGATCTCTCTTATGTCTATGATTGTAGTTATTTTTTAGCATTGGGAAGCTTCATCGAGACAGAGCAAGGATCTCCATCAAGCATTTCACAAATAGGTAAGAGGCTTATTCTCCTACTCTTGTATTTACAACTCAAACGAAATAAGCTTAGGGAAAGAGTTATTCAATTGTCTATTTGTTTCTAGTTTCATTTAGGATCTAGGGATATCGCTCTTGTTACTAAGAGGGATTTATCTTCCATGACAAATTGGCAACTCCGTTGGGGAACATTATTGTTCTCTTCTCTTTCCTTGGTTTTGCTTTCCGATATTTTTTGTTTAGCTAGACCCGAGTCTTGGTAAATTTATGATCTTTCAGATCTTCTGGTTTGATTTCTTTATTTTTTATTTTTTCTTGGACTTCCCAAATCTGTGCAATTTATGTTCACCCATGAAGAGCAGATATGTGCAGTTGTTGCCTCAGCAATAAAGTGCATGTTCATTGAACTATACTACTCGCCTGCATAATTCCTAGAAAGTTTTAAAAAATTAGGTTTCATCTCAGCTTGAGTCTGAATTTTGGTTTCTGAAAGTGTCATTATATTTGTTTTGACTGTCCAATACCTTTTCTAAACTTGTTTGAGTGCTTTGGTGAAGTCTTTTTGGGAATCAATCCCTTTTGCAAAATTGATTAGGGTTTTGTTTGGCTTGTTTGCTGATTGATCAAAAAGAGATAGGTTATCGAAAAGATCATTGTATTCCTATATTTTTCTATCAAATACACTAGATCCATTATCAATATTTCTTATTTGTGATGAAATTATTTGTTTAATCGCAAATTAGGGTTTCTATGAAATTGTTATGTTTTGTGAAGAATTGCTTTCATTGCTATATGAGAAAAAGGAAATCATTTATTTTCAATTTTGAAGTCTTTCGTAATTACATTCTGACTTCATTAAGTTAAATCATTCATTAAGAAAATTTCGTTTTTTCCAAACTCTTGATTGATTTTTGTGTGTTTCAAAATTTTGAGTGATGAATGATAAAGGATATTTTGAGCTTGTTTGATATATTAGGAAAATCTGAAATCTTATTTTATTTCTACATCTGGATTACATCAAAGTGAAATTGGCTATCTTATGAAAAGAATTTGGTAAAGTTGTGAGTTTTTCATTTTATTTGAAGAAAATCAAAGAAACTCTTACTTTCCCTTAATTAGGATTTCATTGAACAATAGATTACAAATTGCATGTTCGAGTACAGTAGAATTTCGAGTCGGGTCATAATATCACAAGTTTCACTCTCATTACCTATTGACTAAATAACAACTTAATAACACAACATTAATTAAAATCAATTAGAATTTTATATTTTTTAGGGCTCTTACCACCTACAGTAGCTTAAGTGTAGGGATTTGGAATAGGGAAGTGAGTAAACTTTCCAAAGCTACAAATAAACAATGGAATCTTGCGATAGGGAGAGAAATCCAATTATTTTAGTTTTGCTTTGGGAAGCTCTTCTAACACATGAGTTAAGCACAAGATCATGTCAAACCTGGTGAAGTGATCGTACTCACTTCATTGGCTATGATAGAGTGATTTGCACGTATTACAACAGTGTTGAAAGGTACTTGGGGTCACTTGAAAGTAAACCAACAATTGATCATGTTTAGGAGCTTTCAAGGGGATTGAGCTTTCTTACTCTGCCCTTATCTGTACATCCGATTTACCACAGTACCCCCAAGTAGAATTTTTGTAGTTGGTAACCTTAGTGACCATAATCCTAGGGCTTTTACCTAAGGTGACGATAGAGGGAAGATCTTGATGTACGTGGAACAGACGTTGGCTAGACTCATTTGGACTTTTTGGAGGGTAATATTTGCTCAGAATAGCATAAGCGAACTTACTTGCCGCAGATCATTTCATTAAGAAGGTTGTCAGTGCAACTGGTTTTAATCACTCATATCTATAAAAATTTCACCTTGATCTCTCTGACGTTGGATTTCATCACCAACTAGTTGCTTTCGCTGTGAATTAGTTCACATGGTTTGAATACATATATCTATTAGCGCATGTTACCTTGTTTGTTTTTTTACTTTTTAGAGGCTTTAGGTGTGATTTTGATATTATGTGAATTATTAATTTTAAAAAAATCAGCATGGATGAATTATGAGACAATCACGTAGAATGCTAGGCCAACCCCCTGCATATATGCCAATTCAGCTAGAAAATATTAAAACTAAAAAATCAAATTCAAAAGGATCTTAGACTACAGATGAAACTGAAACTTCTAGTATAACAGGAACTAAAGTGAATTAGCCAGAAACATCTACTATTCTAGAACCTAAAGTAAAAAAATATGAATTTGATAAACCTCAAACACTAGAATAACTTATAAGTAACTGATCTAATAATTACTTTACTTATTCAAACAGAATCAGATACTGGAGAGAGTTTAGATTCACAATTAATTGAATCAGATATCGAAGAACCTGAGTCTAATGTTTCTGAACCTGAGTCACCTTCAACTATTTTAGGCTGTACTCCTCCAAATTCACCATGAGTAAAAATTCTTACTATTGATAGTCTACCTCCTAGTCTTATTAGTATTGAAGAAATTATCTTAGACTAGGAGGAAGAATCGCTACATACACTAGTTTCTACTAGTGATCAGACATATATTCTAGAACTTCTCTTTTATGCTTTTCAACCTGACCCTTGGTATTTTACGCCCTTGAAATTTTTAGGCCAAGGCATTCCACGATACACTACTCCTTATTCTAGTGTACTAGGCATTGATATGTCTAGAATGACTTATGGAGAGATGTCATTAGATACTTCTATGTATTTTACTTCTCCAAAACCAATTTTATATGGTGGCCCATCAGTTCCTCCTGGATATCAGTCTCTTATGTGGACTTATTCAGGGGATTCTCCTTCAAATCAACCTTCAACTATGTCAACTGGTTTAACCAATTCTATTTTTGAAGCCTTGACATCTGATCAATATATAAATATGATTTACGTCAATGTAGGTAATCCTCAAGTTAACCCAGCAAGTGATTATTAGCCGCCCGGGGGGCAACCATCATATCCTCCTCCTGGAGGAAAACCTTTATTTCGATCTTACCCTATGGTTGGAGGGAAACCTCCTACCAGAAATTATCCAGGCTATGGCCAGACCTCAAGCTAGTTTAGGTCAACCTATCGTATCTCAACCCATTTTTGATACTTCGTTTCCTGAGATGAATACAAACTAGAATCCTTCATATAATCAACAACCAATGCAAGTTTCTCCTCAAGTGCCAATTTATCAATGTGTTCAACCTGTTGGATAGCCTATTCAACAAATGCCTATTCAAGGTATTCATATTCAAGTCCAACACCCTATCCAGGGTAATCCATCAACACTTGTTCAACAACCAATATAGAATCTTGTCCCAAGTTCTCCACAAACTCCCATCCCAGGAGTATCACAAGTAATTTTTCCAATTACCCCTCAAGTAACGGTGCAACCAACTACTCAAGTCATTTCTTATCTACTTATCAAATCATTCCTATGATTCATTATATACCCCAAATACCTGTGGTAGAACCTAGTATACCATATATACAGTCGTTGTTTCAGGGACAAACTATTCAAGGTCAACCCGAGAGTCAATTTTTTCAAGGCCAACCTTGTAAAATCAATTCTTCCAAGGTCAACCTTTGCAGAGTCAACCTTATCAGGGGCAATTTATCCAAGGTCAAATGGGTCAAGGTCCTGTTTTCCGTAATCAACCATACCCAAGTCATACTTTTCAAGAACCAATTCAACTGCAATTTGGTATGGCTCATCATGGATACCTTAGGGGTATGAAAATTCCAACTACTCAGGGTATTCCATGATATCCTGGTGATCCGAATTGGATCCTAAACACTCCCTAAGTTTCCATGACTGTTTCAAATTCTTATGGATGTCAAGCTTATCAGAAATAACCTCTAAACAATGGCAATTTGTGATCAGCACGGAGCAACGAGGACCCTCATTCAAAGCGCGTAGATCGTTGGCCCATGGTAATCGCGTGTTGGCACCAATTGACAAATGGGAGGTCAAATCCAGAAACAGGGGTAGTTTCTGATACGTGATTAGCGCTAAAGCATTAATCACATATCGCAGGGTGTCCCCCTCAGCAAAGGAAAGCCCCTAAGTGCTTGGTCCTGAGAAAAGCATAAAACCATACAGAAATCGCTAATTCCATTAGAAGGCGGGTCCCACACTAAAACCGGCAAGATGTCGGAAGGGATTCAAGCGGTAAGCGGGTTCGACCAAGTCCCGCGTGATTCCATACGATGGGTGACACACGTCGAGTGGATGAGAGAAAAAACCACTCACATCGTACATGTAACTGGCATGCTACTTACCCGCGTGATATGGACGAAGACCATAGGATCTGGAGGCTCCAGATCAACAGCGAAGGAACGATCCAATGGATGACTGGATTCGACGGGGAAATAGGCTGAGGCGGATAAAATTTGAGATCCGGCATGACCGATGAGTTGGCATAGGAATTAGTTTCACGGGCAATCTTGGAGCAATGGAAATAATGACCGTTCAAATAGAACTAACACTTAGTTCATGAGGAAACAGGTGGCCACCTCCTTGCGAGGCGTTACCCAGTGATGATGATGAAGAGAAGAGGAAAATGAATGGGCAAAGGCAGGGAATCCAGACAGCCGGAAAGCGGAAACGAACAGTCAGGAAGCAGATGGCCTTAAAGCCACAGACTAGCCGAGAGATAAAAAGAGAGATGAGAGGAGAGCGAATGGCGAGAAAAAGCTAAATGTGCAGAAAGTATTTGGAGTCACTCGGAGGTTGAGTGAAAATCCAGAGAGCTCAATTGACAGCAGCGTAATTGTTGCTGGAGTTGCTTGGAGGTTGAGCGACTCACAGAGGCACGTAGAGGCCGAGGGAAAGAACTCAGAGAAGCAAGAGCCAAGAGCTAGAGCGAGAGCCGAGAGTTGGAACTGGAGCTAGAGCCAAAGAGCCAAGGCCAGAGTTGGAGCCAAGAGCCAGAGCTAGAGCCAGAAAGCCGAGAGATTTAGATCCAGGGATGAGATGGTAAAGTAAGCCCAAATGTTCTGTGTGAACCGATGGAGTTGAGTCAAATACTTGTAAAAGAACTGTTGCCATAATCCCAGAGAGCCTAGTTGAGTTGACTAGAGCTCACGGAGATGTAGCCCAAGAGCTTTGGGTGAAATCCAAATTAATATTTTTGTTATGTGTGTTCCTTACTTGCTGTATTATTTACTGTTCTTTGTATTTAACATATCAGCATAAGCAACAGTAATTACAACGCTTAACAATAAAAAATAAACACAAGTATACACCCATATTTTCAAGAATTTATTAATTCTGCATTGGTTAATCATTAAGACTTGGGAAAATTTAAAGCTTTGGAAGTGGGAGAGGTTCTTGTAAGTTAGACAAGAAGCCTAAGAGCCCCGTTTTCATATCAGGTCGTATCGGAGCCTAAGTTTGGTTAACCCCACCTTCAAAGAAGGTGATATCAAAGCTGGTTATACTAGAACAAGTGGTATCAGCTCATAATGCTTGATTGACAGAGCAAAGATTACTTGTTCGAAAGGTGTTTGGGCAATCAAGGATTGATTGTCTGATTGATTGTATGGTTGTGTATAGACTGACTATTGTTTGAGTTTGTAGAGGTGAAGGGAAATCTATTGATAGCTCAGTCTGGGAAGGACAAGAAGGAAGAAGGGTTGAAGGCATTCTTCTATCCCAAAGGACCTTCAGGCAATCCTTGAAGCACAAGAGGTTTGTTGCAAAAGGGTGCTAAAATAAGCTCTTTATTAATCTTGTTTGAAGTTCTTTTGTTCATTGGCATAATGACAACTTCTACAAGTGTATCCTCAAATTCCTCCTTCATCATAAGACTCTTTGATGGAGACATGAAGCAAGACTTGTTCATCATGATGGACAAGGTGAGAGAAATGTATGAGGATGGAAGGAAGAGCATCATACTTAGAGAGCAGTTGAATTCCATGAAGGAAGAGAAGCAGTTGCTTTCTGACAAATTGCGGGAAATGGAGAGGCAACTTCATATTGCAAATATGAACCTGAAAAGGATGCATGAGTTGGAATCACAGCTCTTTGATGCCAAAGAAGCCTTGGTCAAGTATCAGCTTGAAGAAGAGGTAAACCATTCTAGTTTGTCTTCAAATTCTTCTAAGAACGCTTATATTGGTTCTTTTGAAAAACATACCAGAGGCATAGGTTCCAAGCTAATGTCTAAGATGGGCTATGAAGGAAAGGGCTTGGGAAAGCATCCACAAGGTATTGTTGAACCAATTATGGTTGAGGAAAGGCATAAGTCTTTGGGTCTTGGTTATGGACAGTCTTATGGAGAGAGTTCCAAAACTACCATGAAGGCCATTGAAACAGTTCCAAGAAGGAGTTTCATTACAGGACCCCTACCTCAGGAGTGTGAAGATTGTATTCACGAGGAATGCAATGGATTGAAACATCATTTGCAGGATGCAGGTGTTCAGAATCACACACTTGAACCAGAGAGTTGGGGAAACTCTGAAAGCCTTGAGGACATTGATGGTGATCCAAAGGGAGCCACTTCTTCATTTGCTTCACCTCCTCATGAAGGCAATAATGGTGAAAGTGGCAAGTACAAATCCGGTTCTAATCATATTCCATTTTATTTTGCAAAGCATGATAAATTTCCACATAGATATGGGAAAATAATTGCATGTTCCTTTTGTGGTTCGGATAACCATCATGTTTCTAGATGTTGGAAGAGGATGGACACATACAGGAAAATTTTGAAGGAAAAGAAGCAAGCAGCCAAAGGTCCACAAGACAAGCCAAATCATGCTATCAAAAGGATGCACATGTGTTGCACTTACTACCATAAGCAAGGACATCTTGCTAAAAGGTATTGGACTTTGAATCCAACACTACTTCCACCAAAGCTGAAAGAGAAGGTGGAAACAGAAAATGGTAGGAATGGAAATAAAGATTCCATGATTGATGTGTTTTAGGATGATTCACATATTGATGCTGATGTGCAAATAAAGGAGGTACCTTTGAAATGGATTGGTAAGAAATGGTTAGAATTCTTAGCCAATTAAATATTGCATGTTTATTGATGTATCTGTTTGCATTTCTTTGTGGAATAAATGCAAGTTGTAGGATTTTACCAAAATGGTAAATGGAAAGGTTGAGCAGGAGACTCACTTTGTTGTTGCAACATTATGTTCATTTCAGCTTCAAAAGTACATTGTACTTAAGTGAGGGTTGAAGGATGAAATGCATGCATGAGAATGGTGTGCATGAACACAGGGATGTTGATGATTTCCTTGTAGTTGAACATGTATGTGTAATTAAATTGCAAGCTTGATTACTTTGTTTTAAGTATGCATGTGATGCTGACTTAGGAGAAGTTAACTTGGTCTCCAAAATGGAGGTAATGATGAAGTGTTTCATCTTTTGGAAAAGAGTCCTAAAGGTATTTTTCCTACATTGACTTGAAGAGTCATTTGTTGTAAAGGCATGTTTTATTGGCTTGTTATTTAGTCAATCATTTGTATGTAGATATAAGACATGGAAGGGTTCATAAGATGTGAAATCTGTTTCTTTGTTGAAGCAGGAGTTAGTCCATCCAATTGTTGTTTGTATGCCTGCTATTGTTAACAACTGTTATTGGTAGCTTTTCAAATAGGTACAAATGAAAATTTTGTGGAGAAGATGTACTTCACATTCGTTGAGCCACCTTGGATCAAGGATCAAGGCAAAGAAGTTCAAACTACCTTTTGTAAATTTCACAGCAGAAGTTATGCATGAAGTCGAGGAGGAAAACAGTTCTTCCTGAGACAACCAACCCATCTAAGAAGGGAAGTTGTTATAGATATTGGTTCAAAGGCACTATGCAAAGGCAAGTGTAGGGAGGCTGAAAGAAGAGGGTGTTGTTACTCTCATTTACTGCTCAAAACAGTATATCAGTCTTTTGGTGGACCAAAAGTTCTTTTAGTGGGAAGGCGTGATCCGAATTGGATCCTAAACACTCTCTAAGTTTTCCATGATTGTTTCAAAGTCTTATGGATGTCGAGCTTATCAAAAATAACCTCTAAACAATGGCAATTTGTGATCAGCACAGAGCAACGAGGACCCTCAGTCAAAGCGCGCAAGCCGTTGGACCATGGTAACCGTGTGCTAGCACCAATTGACAAATGGGAGGTCAAATCTAGAAGCAGGGGTAGTTTTTGATACGCGATTAGAGCTAAATCGCTAATCACGTATTGCAGGGTGTCCCCCTTAGCGAAGGAAAGCCCCTAAGTGCTCGGTCCCTATAAAAGCATAAAACCATATGGAAATCGCTGATTCCGTCAGAAGGCGGGACTCACACTAAAACCAGCAGGATATCGGAAGGGCTTCAAGCGGTAAGCGAGTTCGACCAAGTCCCGCACGATGCCATACGATGGGTGACACATGTCTGATGGATGAGAGAGAAAATTACTCACATCGCACGAGTAAATGGCATGCTACTTACCCACGCGATATGGACAGAGACTGTAGGATCTGGAGGCTCCAAATCAACGACAGAGGAACGATCCGATGGATGACTGGATTCGATGGGGAAACAAACTAAGGCGGATAAAATTTGAGATCCGGCATGACCAATGAGTTGGCAAAGGAATCAGTTTCACGGGAAATTTTGGAGCAACGGAAATAACGACCGTTCAAAGAGAACTGACACTCATTTCGTGAGGAAATAGGTGGCCACCTCCCTGTGAGGCGTTACCCAGTGATGATGATGCAGAGCAGAGGAAAACGAATAGACAGAGGCAGGGAATCTAGATAGCTGGAAAGCGGAAAGGAATAGTCAGGAAGCAGATGGCCTTAAAGCCACAGATTGACCGAGAGATAAAAAGAGAGATGAGAGGAGAGTGAATGGAGAGAAAAAGCTGAATGTGTAGAGAGTCTTTGGAGTCATTCGGAGGTCGAGTGAAAAGCCAGAGAGCTTAATTGACATCAGCATAATTGTTGCTGAAGATTCTTGGAGGTTGAGCGACTCACAGAGGCACATAGAGGCCGAGGGAAAGAGCTTAGAGAAGCAAGAGCCAAGAGCTAGAGTGAGCGCCAAAGCGAGAGCCAAGAGTCAGAAACGAAGCTAGAGCCAGAGTTAGAGCTGAGAGCCAGAGTTAGAGCCAAGAGCCAGAGCAAGAGCCAAAGCCAAAGCTAGAAAGCCGAGAGCTTCAGAGCCAAGGATGAGATGGTAAATTAAGCCCATCGTGTTGTGTGTAAGCCGATGGAGTTGAGTCAAAGACTTGTAAAAGAACTGTTGCCATAATCCTAGAGAGCCTAGTTGAGTTGACTAGAGCTCACGGAGATGTAGCCCAAGAGTTATGGGTGAAATCCAAATTAGTATTGTTGTTATGTGTGTTCCTTACTTGCTGTATTATTTACTATTCTTTGTATTTAAAATATCAACATAAGAAACAGTGATTACAGTACTTAACAATCAAAAATAAACACAAGCATACACCTATATTTTCAAGCATTTCTTAATTCCGCATTGGTTAGTCATTAAGACTTGGGAAAATTTAAAGCTTTGGAAGTGGGAGAGGTTCTTGTAAGTTAGACAAGAAGCCTAAGAGCCCCATTTTTAGATCACCTGGGTATCCCCCTCCAGGAATAGGACTTGTCCCTCAAAGCTATCAATACCCGCAACATGATCCTAACCATCAATTACCATTTATTGCGACTTTGGATTTGCTGGATCTATCTCGATTAACAAAAGATCCCATTTTCTATCTACCATTTTGGCCACCAATCCCTATGAAGTTGCCCAGTGGCATTCTGAAATTTGAAGGTAAATCAGGAGAGAACCCATCAAATCATGTCATGACTTATCATATTTGGTGCACATCAAAATCATTAGTCAATGATTTCTTTAGGTTACAACTTTTTCGACGCACCTTAACTAGTTCGACAGCCAAGTGGTATGTTGAATTACTGTGAGCTTCTTTCAGTACTTTCAATGCCATTACCACTGATTTTTTGACACATTCTCAACTACCCATTTGATATAATAATGGTACTGGACTTTTAAATTCTTTAAAATAGTCAACACATTCCTATATTTCAAATCATATTCATGAATGGAGATGAAGACGTCGTTTAGTTAAAGTTTGTATCCCATATCAGATCTTAGATGAATGGTTTATAAAATCAATTTTGTTGGTAATTATTGAATATGTTGCCAAAGGTGGCGTTGTAACTGAAGAGCAAGTTATCACTCATGCCCAGTACTTAGATCTTTTTTATAATCAGTCTAGCACTTTGTATGAAAAAATTCCAAATTTTCCTCATCCATGTCAAACAACCTAGCTCTTATAGGATCACACGTCGCTAATGATGTGATTGGTTCTGTTAGCCAAAAATCTAAGACTAAAAATAAAAATTCTAAGAAGACTCATATTTTGGCCTTACCAGACTCGAAGAAAATCCTTCTCCTAAAATTACTTCCAAAATAAATGTTGTAGATTCATCTACTAGCAAGAACAAGCAATCTGGAGGTAAAAATAAAGGAAAGGGAAAAACCAAACAAGACACTACTCCCAAGGAGAAATCAAACAAGAATGAACCGTCTGATGAAAAGAAGAAACCTTGCTATCCTTGTTTAATCTATGATGATGATCATTACACCAAGGAATTCCCTCATCACGCTGAAGTTTCTAAATTCGTTAAGGGTTCACCTACTCCCATTATTTTGAAGGATCCATTTCCTTCTCAAGACAATAAGATGGTTTCCCATAACCCATCTTCTTCTTCCACATCGGCGGACATCATGATGATGTCTTCACAAGTTATGGTAGCTATGAGGTCCAAAGACTATGGATCTAAAATTCCTAGTGTAGATGGAAATGATTCTGGTTCACCTGGTCATTCTTCCACATCAGCTCCTCCTCTTTCTAAACCTTTACAAATTGAAAAACCTAATCCTGATATGGTAATTTAGTTGCCTCCTAAGGGTGTTCTTCGAAACTCAACTTTTAATCCTCATGCTAGAGCTGCTCAGAATTAAAATATTGTTGAAGATCCAACTATATCACCTTCAACAATGTTAGTTCTCGAAGTGTTGTAGACTTGTCCAGCACAAAGGAAATTACACTTATCAACCATAGGAGTAGTTAACCCCTAGAACTCTAATATAATCGTTTTTTATCTTGAAAATATGTACCCAGACTCCCACATCAACTGGCCTTCCAACTACCAATTTTTTTTAAGACCATAGGAGCATCTACATGCATTATGTATATCACTTGTTGGAGAGCTTTAGGTTCTCCAGATATCAATCAGTCTTCCATGACTTTGAAAGCCTTTGATGGAAGAGGTTTTTTACCTTATGGAATTTTGAACGACCTGCCTATAGAATTAGAAGATAAAACAGTTGTAGTTGAAGTTGAGGTCATTAATGCTCAACTTGATTATAACATGTTACAGGGCTGAAGTTGGACTTATGCTATGTCTATCATGGCCTCATTGTTTTTTCGAATGATTATGTTTCATCATAAAGGAAAAATTATGTGTTGTGTGTGGAGCATGATTGTTCAGAGGTCTTTGTTTCAACCGGATGTATACCCCAGGAAGTTTGTACACCCCTCCACGCGGGGGGGGGGTGCGGGGGCTCGGGGGCAGCGCCCCCGAAGCTAAAAACAAATGTAAAATCGCATTGTAAAAGTATAGTAATTTCTAGTCAATCTAGATCATTCATTAGGCAGATGATCTGACGGTAGAACTTATGTTTAGTTTAGGGTTTTTTTCCCTAGAAGGCAACCCCTCTCTTTGTATGAGGGTATTGTATTGGAGGCTGAGATATAGATGTGTATTCTGTGAGCGAGAAACAGAGAGGTGAGACTATGAGAGAAAACAGAGGATATTACAGCGGATTTGCTGTAGGTTGTGTCTCTTCATTTTGCTGGATAATAGAAAGGAAGGACTGGTTGTTCGGGGTGGACGGAGCCCAAACTGGGTGAACCACGTATATCTGTGTCTCTCTTGTTTTGTGCGTTTTCTGTGTTTATATTTCTGCAATATTTTTATGTGTTCCATTGCTCCATAATATATAATTTTCTAACATTATGAAAGTAAACCAACTATCCTATTACACTTCAGACCCTAACTCCACTGGTAGTGTTCCCTTTGTTGGAAAAATGATTACTGCATATGAGGATGTTAGTGTTGGTCTTCTTAAAGACTCATCTCTTATGGGAACTTTCATGTTCCCTCCACCAAATCTTCCTCATAATGTTTCCCAAGTCAATATGATTACATCAAGCACTTTTGAATCTTCGGATCCTTGAAAATTTCCTTCAAAGTCATAATTAGCCTTGTATGGTAGTCATATGCCTCTTAGTCCTTTTGAATTGGCTTATGAGGCATTTCAATCCTTTTCCAACCCATCACCATCTGAAAATGATTGAGTGAATATGATCATCGATGATTATTCTCATTTGTCACGTTTAGAACCAATATCAATACTTGATCCTTTTGATAAAGAGTTTATAATTGATGAAGGCATCATGGAGGTAATGACTTTGGATAAAATGCCATGGGAAAATTACCATCATCACTCATCTTTCTTAGCCTTCCTTGACAAAGTCGAGTGTTATAGCTCCAAATCTCACTCTTGAGGTTTGTGATGCTGCACTCATGGCCTAGGGCAACCCCTCCTTCCAAACCTGGTCCAGAATTTTTAAAAACAGTGTTTTATTCCCTATACGCGACATTGCGCTGAGCTAAACGTGTGTGTATGCGGGTCTGTGTATACCCAACCCGTGTATATGTATTAAAACACTTAGAAAAAATAAATCTCCTTAATTTTGGGCGGAGATCACGGGTTTCACCTGTTAGTGCCCGTGGCCCACCTGTTCCCAACGAATTCCCAACCAAAAAACTACTTTGGGAGAAGTATAAAAATATTCAATGGGAATGCCTAAGGGAGGAGAGAAGAGAGAGAAAGGTTATTATGTTGAGATTTCCCTGACCATGTCTGAAGATCCTAGTGCCTCCTGCACTTCCCCCATTTTACAGGAAACCCTTGTTTCCTTGCGTGATGATGTCTATCTATTACTTGAGATATCATGGAGTAAGTCATGGAAGGAGTTTGTTAAAGGCTTGAGACTGGACGAATCCGGAGGATGGTTCCACTTGGAGCCTGCGAAAGGATGAATCAGGTGAAATTATTCCTTTCTATACTTTATTTGTCTATAATAAAAGAAACACATGTCTTTGTTCCTGATATAAATATTCTTCATGTTCATGATATTCATGTTATGATTCATATATGAATGGTTGTTTAATTGCATAACTAACTACCTTTCAATATAATATGAAGATGGTTTCTTTATGATGTTTAGTCCATACACTGTTGTACTTTCTTGAATTGATTGTTTTGCAGGTTGAAGGAGCAAAAGGAACTCCAAGAAGGGTTTGGACCCTAGAAGGATCTTCTCAAACATAGGACCTCAGGGACGCCCCTTATCGTAGATTTTTCTTATATTAGCGTTATGGTTGTATGGAATGTGTGTTTCTCTATATAGACAACGTCTGATCTGCTAGGGTATCAACCCAAGACCCTAGGGGAATTTATCCCTCAACAGAATTGGCGACTCCACTGGGGACAACAGTATTGTTGTTCCTAGTTTGGGTTTATTCAAGCCAATCAGGGCTCAGCTATCTGTCTGCTTGCTGTCACTGTGTAGTCTGTTCCTGTAGGAACTTGAATTGTAAGTTTGATCAGTTTTTTCCAGAATATTTTTTGTTTTTTCTTGAAATCTTTTATATAAGTTGTTTTTTTCTATTTACAGAAGCGTATATACGCATCTTTCCTTAAGTAAACCTGTGTATACGCATGTTTCCTTAAGATTACTCGCGTATACATGCAGCTGTGCACAAACACAGTCGCGTATATCTTATAATTTTCAAGATTTTTCAAATCCTTTTCTTTCTAGAGGTCTGTTTGCTGGTCTGATTCAGTCCTGAACAGTTACTTTTTTGTGTTAGTTTTTGGTTTACAACAAGCATCTGATTTCAAATTATCTCTGATTGTGAAAAGGTTGGTCTTGTATGTTTTTCTTGCAAATTCTTAAACACGCAAGATTTCTTGTTAGGAATCTTGGCTGCTCAGTGCCTTCAGGGCAGAAAGGTTGAGTTCAATCTTTGTGTCAAGTTTCGTTTTGGTGACTTTTTGGTTTGCATGTTTAAACTATATCTTTATGACCCATTTGCTTTTCTTACTTTCTGAAAGTTGTTGGTTCACACTTTCTTCAAAGTTGTCTTTTCAATCTTTTGGTCTTTATTGCCAAGCTCGTGTTGCCGCTTTTTGGTTGTTAAGAGCATTTCGAAACACTTTTTTGTTGAGTTCTCACTTGTTTTGTGTTGCAAACTCGCAAACTGTTTCATTACCTATTCTTCAATCATAAAGTTTCAGTCTTGTCTACAGCACTTTTGAAAAGTCATTTTTGTTTTGCTTTTGAAGGAAACTTCTTGAAACTTTGTTTTGCTTTCTTGAACTTTGTTTTGATTTAGTTTTCCTTTTAGTGAGTGAAAGTGCATTTTTGTTTGTCTTCAAACTTGCTTTTAGTGGTTAGACGAAATAAGCAACAACAACTTATATTCCATCTAAACATTTTAAGTGGCAAATTAAAAATTGATAAACAAGTAACTTTCATTTCTTGATTTAAGAGTAGTTTTGAGTTTTGCATCAGCATGTACTTGTTGCATTAGGATAAATTTGTGCATCTTTGTAGGCATCCATAGTTTTGTTAACTTTTGTGAGTGTGAAGCTTGAGTAAAAGAAAAGAAAAGGAAAATTTGTTGCTTTATTTGAAGTTCCTCTAAACCTAGTAGAAATTTCTTTCATCGAAAAACAAAAACAAGTGCATTTGCATGTAGTTTGGTTTTTATTAATTTATTTTGCATTAAAACACCACTAGTTTCACTTCTGCTTATCCCTTGACTTAAAGAACAACCCATTTAAAAACAAGCGCTAATTAAAATATACTAGAACTTTTTATAATTGTCAATTTAGACACACCAACAAGTTTTAGTATATTTTAGGGCCTTGGATTAGGTGAGTGGAGAGATAACTCTCCAAGGCCATTTAAACTGTCAAACACAGGAGTCTGAATAGTGAGTGAAAATCCAATAGCGTTAGGAAGACCAGGAAAGCTTTAGATCTGGGAGTTAATCACAAGGGTCTGTGAAGACAGGGAAGAGAGATACCCCCTCTCCTACTTGTCTGATCTTACCTCACGACTGTTCCGCCTGACTTCTGATATGAGTTGATAACCTTAGTTGCTACTCCTAGGGATCTACACAGGTGGCTGTGGAGGGGAATCCCGTGGCACCTGAGGTCGACGTTGTATCACTCTCAACGGTACTATTGGAGGGCACCCTTGCGAAGCTTGGGGGCTTGCACCGGTGCAGGCTGTTGTTACCTTTGTTACCTTCGTTGGTAGGACTGGGCCGTCATTATCCCAGACTATCTTTGGAATGCCCCTTACTTCACTTTCTTGTATTTTGGTGTCCGGTCCTAATCACTCGGAGCGGAAATACTTGAAAGTTGTTTGACTGGCTGATATCTTTTAGGGACTTTTTAGTGTGTGCTCTGTGCTCCTAGTTGGACTAGCTTTCAATTTTTTGAGTCTTTAGTTAGATATTAATAAAAAATTCAAAGTGGTTGACCGATCACCTAGACAGTCTCGAATACTTCGTGGTCTTTCACCACCAAGTTTAGAGCCTTCTCCTAGAAGGCACAGAGGTAATACTGTCGGTGGGTTTCATCCCGTGGGAGCTGACGCATCGGGGATTGATCCTCTTCTCGGGGGCATTAGTGTTCAAGATAGACCTGGTACTTCCACAGAACAAGAGAGGAACACTCCAGTTCTTTCTTGAGTTCTCTTTCGGACGGAAGATAACATAGAGGTAGAAGAACTCTCAGATTCGTTAGCGGCTCTGAATTCTCCCCTACCTTCTAGTCATCTAGAAGTATTACAATATGTTGGGCCTTCGACGCATAGACCGTCAAGTCTAGGTGACGTTACGCACTTGCCATCGATGACCACTACTGGAAGCATGGCTTCTACTATAAGCGCTACAACTATGCAGACTCCAATATCAGTACAAGGGGGAGGAACTATTTCCATCCCCTCTACTTCCTTATTTAGGTCTTTTGCTAGCACATCCTTAGTTGGGTCTACATCCATTCCTTCGATGAGTGGAAATTCCCAGACCAATGCTTTTAGTTCTGGATTTTTCCCGTTTGGCACCCATTCACAGGGTATTCCATCAGTTTCGTTTAGTGCCTCCACATCCATGATGGGTGGATCGACTTCATTCTAGGGTTTTCCTTTTGGAAGTGGTCATATACCACATTCCAACCCAACAATAGGATCTATGCCTTTTTCTTCTATAGGACAAAGCAACAATCCTTTCCAAGGTTGGACTAACCCTGTTGTTAGTGGCATGGGAACTAGAAATCCGTTTTTCGGCCAATATGGGAATGGGCCGTACTCCACAGTTAGTTCGTTTCGAAGTGTTCCTCCCTTAGCTTCTGCTTGGAATCCTTATCAGGGGTTATCAACTCCTTATAATCCTTTAGGAGGAAGCTTTTCCGGTTATGGACATTTTGTGGCCAGAGTTGGTCAAACTCCAAATTTAGCTGGGCCACAAGGTTCGCCTTTTGGTTCAGTTGGTTCTGCTAGTTACTTCAAGCAACCTGGTGCCTTCCAAAATCCAGGCCAATCTTTTCAAAACTTTGGGACCTCCGCCCAGTCTGGGTGGAATCCCCAAGGTCCTCCTAGGCTTCCATTTCTCGCAAATTTGAACTTGCTAGATCTCACGAAATTTACAAACGATCCAATCAAATACAACCTGGCCTGGCCTCCGGTCCCAACTAAACTCCCTTCGGACATTCCAAAATTCGAAGGGAAGGGAAGTGAAGACCCAGGCGACCATGTAACCACATTCCATTTGTGGTGCTCATCAAACTCCCTTATTGATGACTCGATTAGGTTGAGACTTTTTCAACGCACCTTCACTGGCAATGCAGCCAAGTGGTATATAGAGTTTCCAGGGTGCAGCTTTACATCTTTTGCCGACTTAGCTAATATTTTCCTAAACCATTTCCAGTTTCCCACCTGTTATGACGCCGAAACTGAACTTCTGGTCACTTTTCGTCAGGACACGGCAACTCACATTTCTGACCATATTCAGGAATGGAGACGGAGAAAGAGGCTCATTAAAGCCGAAATCCCTCCAGAGTACCGTCTCGAATGGTTTTTGAAATCTTTACAACCTGAAATCTCTAAGGATGTCTCCATGTCCGGAGTCTATTCTGAGGAAGAAGCTATTTTTAGGGCCCAGCAATTAGAATTGATTTACTTCAGTTTGGGATCCTACAAAAGATCTTGCCAGATGCTCCTAGATCTAAGGTTGATATAGCCAAGTCGAAGCCAGGTCCCCATGCGGATGGTATCGTTGGATCGGTTAGGGAAAATTTTAAGAACCCCCCCTAAATTTACATGTATAATAAATGGGCGAATCTCCATGGTATATAGGAAAAATGGAAGGCGATTTTATCAATAATATGATATGCATATATAATTTTTTGGCGAATCTCTCACGAGGCATGGCGAATATTTTACTCAATTATAAAATATTGTGTTTATTGAATACACAAATGAAATCATTGCATTTCTTTAAAATATCTTTTGAAATCAAAATTACTGAAATTACATATCGATAACCTAGTGGGTGTAGGATAAAATTCACCCGTGCCATTCACAGAAAGCATGAGAAAAAACCTAATACTATATATAAAACCAAGAAAAATTCAAATTCATCACTTCTAGGGACCTCATAACCACCCTGCCAATACACAAGTATGTTCCTGTTTGCAATTAGAAAAATTACCCAAATTACAATCTGTTTACTCCAGCATATGTTGGAAAGTTATAGAAGGAAGACTAGTGCAATCAATCCATTTACCCAAATTACAATCTGTTTACTCCAGCATAGCATATATGTTCCTGTTTGCAATTAGAAAAATTACCCAAATTACAATCTGTTTACTCCAGCATATGTTGGAAAGTTATAGAAGGAAGACTAGTGCAATCAATCCATTTACCCAAATTACAATCTGTTTACTCCAGCATATGTTGGAAAGTTATAGAAGGAAGACTAGTGCAATCAATCCATTCCTTTTAGCCCTGGATTTGTTTTAGTTTAAAACAGAAGTATACAAATATACTTGTCCAATGTCTATGCTTTAACCCTTCACCTTAAGATGTTTTTACAATATAATTTCCTAAGTCTATTTAATATCTTCATTATCATAAAAACCAACCTATGTCCATCTTAACTCCACATCTACCACTCTTAGGGGCATGAAATCTATTTATCCCTCTGAGCACTTGGTAGACCCAAAATTAAGATGGATCTAAGATGATAGAATTTCTCCTTTAAATAGTCTATGCTCACATGAATACCATGGTATTACCATGGGTCAATACCATGAGTTATCATAAACCTGGAGCTTAAAAATTACTTTTAGTAATTTATAAATATTAATAAAATTAATAGTTGATTTTTATTTTATTTTTTATTTTAACCAAGCTAAAATGTTTAACATACATTAAATTACAACATCCATTTTTACTCTTGATCGGATCAAATATTTTTTCACTCTATGCTAGTTTGCATATCACGATATTTGATACCTCTTGGGCATTAGTAGATCTAGAGTAAAGATGGATCTATGCTCGTTTAATTCCCCCATTTAAATAGGCTACATTATAGGTGAATACCATGGGTCAATACCATGTGCCATTTTGGCTAATACCATGGGTCAATACCATGTGCCAATTTTAATTTTTATTAATACTAATATTAGGGTTAATAATGTCTTTTTGCATGGTATTAATAACAATCTAGTCCATGGTATTTGTCCCATAGTATTTTTCCCATAGGTTTCACCTAAATATAATGCATTTTTTGAGTGTTCGTAAATATAAGGTGACTTATGGAGTATATATAAAAAAATGTTTTATTTGTTTACCATATCTCTTGTTTATTTATATTTTTATTAATTTACCGTACCTCTTTTACAAATATGGTATTTGGCCCATAGGATTCACTTAAATAAAACCTCTTTCTTGAGTCTTCATAAATAGAACGAGGGTTATGGACTAAATATAAAAAGAGGTTTTATTTATTTACCATGTGTCTAGTTTATTTATATTTTTATTTACTTACCATACCTTTTGAGTAAGTATAAAAAGACGTTCTATTTATTTACCATACCTCCACTTTACTTATATTTTTATTTGTTTACACCCTTGCATGTATATAAGGTGACTTATTGAGTAAATATAAAAAATGTTCTATTTATTTACCATACCTCTCATTTATTTATATTTTTATTAATTTACCATACCTCTTTTATAAATATGGTATTTGGGCCTTTGGCCCATAGGATTCACTTAAATAAAACCTATTCTCGAAAATCGGCGAATGGATTCACTTAATAAAACCTATTCTTGAAAATGGGCGAAAGGAAGGTTGTAACTCCTAATTTCAAGGGCTAAATTTACCTTTCTTACCCTCTCCCTTAAAATAAGGTGGGCTATTTGAGGTGATTTGTAAAAATGTACTATGATACAAAATATTCGCCCACTAAAAATTTAAAACCCCTTAATTTCGCCAAAGGGCGAACATTCGCCCCTAAAATTTTCTATGGGATCGGTAGACACAAATGCGGTGAACTTGTTGAGCCAATTGCAGCAGTTGTCTATGCAAACTGCTCCTAACAACCAGGTCACATCGTCTAACCCTTCATCTTGCCAACCCTCTTCGATTAATGCCATCCAATCTGATAACCCCAAAGGTAATCAAAATTACAATGGGAAAAAGAAAGGACGAGGTAAGAAAAAGAATCAGGATGGGAAAGCTGACGCAAATAAATCTGACAAGAATGTTGGTGGTGATAGGAATGAGTCTAGAAAGAAAGTCAAGTTTCCATGCAAATTGTGCAGTGGAGACTATTTAACTCATCTCTGCCCAAAGATTCAGGACGCTCAGCGCTTGTTAGGGCAGCAAGGGGCTTCTAGTTCTCAAGTTGTGTTGACCAACCCTTTTCCCCAAGGGCAACAATTGCTTGTTAGCGCAAGTTCAAATCCGGGTACCTCCGTAGGGGGCAACCAGGAAGGGGAGAAATCATCAAATGTTTTCATGATGGGTTCTAATGTCCATGTGGCCACTAGGTCACATGATTATGGTGAAGCCAAAACTTCCAAGGATAAAGCTGCTCCCAGAAATACCGACCTTCATATTGAGTGAACCCCTGTCGAGACTATACCACGGATACTGAAAGGTTCCGCTAAACACGCGACTCTTAATCCTAATGCTAAGGCCACCCAAAATTACTCCATTATTGAGGATCTGGCTCAGAGTCCGTGTGCCGTGTCTGCTTTAGAGGTTCTCCAATCATGTCCGGCTCAACGAAGTGCTTTACTCTGGGCAATTGGGGTAGTTGATCCAACTAACTCTTTAGTGCTCACTTTCGACATGTTAAATGTCAAAAAGTGACTCCCTCATCATATGGCTTTCCAAATAAAGTCTACATACCAGAAAATTAACATTTTTCATACCATTATTGATGAAGGAGCTTCCACATGTGTCATGTCAATGTCTTTCTGGAAGGCCATTGGATCTCCTTCGGTTGTTCCTTCACCTACCCTCCTAACTGCATTTGATGGACATTCTCACAAGCCGCATGCGATTATCCCGGCCTTCCCTATATGTGTTGGGGGGAAGGTCATCAATATTGAAGTAGAAGTCATTAATGCTAACCTAGACTACAATCTCCTCTTGGGAAGGAACTGGGTATAAGAAATGGACGTCGTTGTTTCGACTCTATTTCGTGTCATTTTCTTTCCTCATGAAGGGAAAATCGTTAAGGTTGATCAATTGGATTATTGTCCAGTCGATCCTCAAGTAACTTCTGACTCTATTGTTCCTTTAGTGGATAACCCTCGCCTGCCTACTGAGAATCTAGGAGTTGGGATGTATTCCTCATTGATGGGTACCTTTGATTTTCCCTCTCCTATCGCTAGAATCAATGTAGTTTCATCATCTAAGGAGTATCCTCAAAAATACTTCTTCCAAACTCATTATTTTTCAGACCCTTGGACCTTGCCTTCACCTACGACCACATTAGCTGAAGGACAAGTTAATGGAATGGCATTCCCTATGTCTGCAACTGAGCTTAGATATCTATCTATCATTAACTCTGCAAATGACCACTCTACTCCTTTTTCTGAGGAGGAGTTAGATGGTGATGTGGCCCCGGCCTGGACCCTTGATTCTACCTCCACCTTGGACTACTTGGATACGGTTTTACCTTCTGAAGGCAATCCTCGAAGTAATGATGGGTGTAGATTGACCTTGGGAAGACTTACACCATTGTTCATATTTTCTTCCTCCATTGCAGGAAGTGGAATCTAGGTTCTCCAAGCTCTTTACTAGTGATGTTTGTACGATATCAAACCCTTTGGCTCCAGCACACTTTCATGCCGAAGGTAATATGTCGGTGATTTCAAAAACAATATCTATAAACATATCTAGGGACCCTAACGTGATCGAGAATCTCTTCATCGGAATTGAATGTTCCCCTGAAGAAATTCAAATTTACACCGACCTTTTCAAAGAATTTCGAGATGTATTTGCTTGGTCTTATGAAGAAATGCCTGGCATTGATCCTTCTATAGTTCAACATGAGATCAAGATGTATGAAAATGCCAAGCCGGTTCGTCAAAGGCTTCGACCGGTTAATCCTAGGAAAGCAGCAGCCATTAAAGCTGAAGTAGAGAAGCTGCTCAAGGCGGGTTTTATATACCCTGTTCCTCTTACCGATTGGGTTTCTAATCCAGACCCTGTAGATAAAAAGCAAGGAACAATCCGAGTATGCATCGACTTTAGGGACTTAAACAAGGCTTGACCGAAAGATAATTACCCCACACCATTCATCGATCAGATTATTGACGAGTGTGCGGGTAATGAGATTTTTTCCTTCATGGACGGTTTTTCCGGTTATAATCAACTCTCTATCCGTCCTGAAGATCAACATAAGATGGCTTTTATATGTCCCTGAGGTACCTTTGCATACAGAAAGATGCCTTTTGGTCTTAAAAATGCTGGAGCTACTTTCCAGTGGGCCATGTCATATGCTTTCCACGACATTAAACATATCATCGAAGCATACTTGGACAATCTCGTTGCTCGTTCTTGAAAGAGAACTAATCACCCTAGTCATCTTCGATTGGTTTTTAAGCGATGTCATTTTTATAAAATCTGGTTGAACCCCAACAAGTGTGTTTTTGCGGTTACGTCCGGTCGGTTATTAGGGTTCATTGTGTCAAATGAAGGGATTAGGGTTGATCCCTTCAAGGTAGAGGCAATAATTTAGTTGCCTCCCCCGTCCTCAATTCGAAAACTTCAAAGTCTTCAAGGGAAGGCTAATTTCTTAAGACAGTTTATAACGAATTATGCTAAGATCACTAAAGGGTTCATGCATTTGCTACAGAAAGGAGTCCCATTCATTTGGGATGGCTTTGCGTAGCGGTCATTCGATGCTTTGAAAAAGGCATTAGTTTCTGCCCCGCTTTTGAGTCCACCGGATTATGGTAAGGACTTCCTTTTTTATCTTGTTGCAGCAGAATCAACCATTGGTATGGTTCTAGTTTAGGAGGACGATGCTCTCACCGAGCATGTGATTTATTATTTGAGCCGAGGCTTGATAGGTCCTGAACTTCACTATTCTCCTGTTGAGAAGTTAGCCTTGGCAGCTGTTCATGATGTCCAGCGGCTCCGTCATTATATCTTGCTACACAAAACTTTTGTCTTAACAGCGGTCAATCCGTTTCAGTTTGTCCTCAGTAGGCGAGTGATTAGGGGCAAATATAATCGATGGATAGTCATTCTACAAGAATTTGATCTCGAGTTCTTGTCTGCCAAGTCTAAGAAATCTATGGTTTTTGCTGAGCTAATTTCCGAGCTGCCTTGCGGAGAGGATACTATTTATGAGGAAAGTTTTCCCGATGAACATTTATTCCTCATCTCTTCACTCAACCCTTGGTATGGAGATATCATTGTCTATCTCTAGACTTCGAAGTTTCCCTCTACTTTATCTATGGATGAACGTCGAAAATTACATCACCTGGCTAAAAATTATGTTATCATCGATGATACATTATATCGTCGAGGGGTTGATTCAATCCTTCGGTGTTGTTTAACCTTAGAGGAAGCAGAGTCAATGCTAAATGACTGCCACAGTGGAGCTTGTGGTGGTCATCTATCAGGGCTTACTACAGCTTAGCGTATCTTGCATGTCGGCTATATTTGGCCTTTGCTCTTCAAAGATTGTGTTGAAGCGGTCAAACGCTGTCACCCGTGCCAAGTTTATTCTCAGAAGATGCGTGCACATCCAGCTCCTCTTTTTCCTGTTGTCACTGTCGGTCCTTTTACCAAGTGGGGTATTGATTTTACAGCTTGTAATCTACCTTCAGCAGTGAATCACAAGTATTTTATCGTGGTCGTAGACTACTTCACTAAGTGGGCTGAGGCCATGCCCACTTATAAAAATGATAGTGAAACAGCAGCATTATTCCTTTTTAATTAGATTATCTCAAGGTTCGGTATCCCGAGAGAGATTGTCACTGACCATGGCAGTCATTTCCAGAATCAACTAATGTCTGAATTGGCTCTCAAATTGGGTTTCCGGCAGGAACATTCGTCTCCTTATTTTCCTATGGCCAATGGACAGGTCGAGGTGAAAAACAAAACTCTTAAGACGATCCTGCAGAGGACAATTGACAAAAATCGATCCAATTGGCATCTTATGTTGTATCCAGCTCTTTGGGCATACCGAACCTCCGTCAAGACTGCTACACGTTTTACTCCTTTTCAGTTAGTTTATGGGATGGAATCTATCTTTCCTATTGAATGTGAAATTCCATTTTCAACTGAGATTGTGAATAATCCCGAATGTCTTATGTGTATCCTTCATTCTGAATCTAAAAAGAATTTAGGAAACATATCGGAAACTGTTCCAATAAACATCTCATTCAAACCAGGAATTACTAAAAATATTCATATAGGTGCTTCTTGTTCTTTGAAAGAAATTCAAACATATAAAGCCCTATTACAATAATTTCGTGACATTGTTTCTTGGTCTTACGAATAAATGCCAGGAATTGATCATAGTATTGTAGTGCATGAAATTAAGACTTATCTGGATGCCAAACTTATTAGACAAAGATTGCATTCAGTGCATCCGTGAAAAGATGCTGCCATAAAAGCTGAAGTTGAAAAACTATTAAAAGCATGATTTATTTACCTCATTCCTTTGACTGATTGGGTATCAAATATTTTACCTGTTAATAAAAAAACAAGGAACTATTTGAGTATGCATCAATTATAGGGACATTAATAAAGCTTGTCCAAAAGAAAATTACCCAACCCCGTATATCAATCAAATTGTTGATGATTGTGCTGGAAACAAGATTTTCTCTTTCATGGATGGATTTTCCAGTTACAACCAAATAAACATACTCCCTACCGATCAACATAAGACTACATTCATCTACCCATGGGGAACTTTTTCTTATCATAAACTCCCATTTGTCTTGAAGAATGTTGGCACAACTTTTCAAAGAGCGATGTCTTACGCATTTCATGATATCAAACATATTGTCCATCCCTACCTAGATGACCTACCAACTCACTCACAGAAAAGGTAGGACCATCCATTGCATTTGAAAGCAATTTCATTAGATGTAGGCACTACAATATTCATTTAAATCCGCACAAATGTGTTTTTTGCGTGCAATCTAGTCAAATTCTAGGATTTTTTGTTTCGAAAGAAGTCATTCGTGTTGATCCTCTTAAGGTAGAGGGAATCCTAAACTTGCTTGCTCCTTCTAGTCTTCGTCAACACCAAAGTTTGTAGGGGAAAGCAAACTTTTTACATAGATTCATACCTAACTATGCAGATTGAACCAAAGGTTTTACCCGAATTTGAAAAAGGGCATTCCTTTCATTTGGGATGAGTTTGATGAAAAATCATTTGATGTATTGAAATACGCATTGACCCATGCACCATTATTGCATCCACCTAATTATCATCGAGATTACTTTCTATATCTAGTCGTGTCAGATGCCACCATTGGCATGGTATTAGTACAGGAAGATGAATCTAACAATGAACATGTGATCTATTACCTAAGTCGAAATCTCACCAAAACTGAGATGAAGTACACACATGTGGAGAAATTCACTTTGGCAATCGTTCAAGCTATCCGTTTTTGTCACTATATACTTTTGTGGAAAACGACAGTCATTTCAGATTGCAACCCTATGATGTATATTCTTACCAAACAATTTCTAGGGGGAATACTCCAAATGGATAGTCATTTTACAGGAGTTTGATTTGGAATTCGAAAGATCTAAATCAAAGAAATCATTAGTTTTCACTGAATTATTATGTGACTTTCCCTATACTGACACAGAAACAGTGCTAGAAGATTCTCTAGCATATGAATCTCTCTTTCTAATCAGTACATCTGATCCTTGGTATGGAGATATCATCACATATCTTCAAAGCCAAACTTTTAAGCCTGAGTTATCTCAAACTAATTGTCGTCTCATCTGCTACCAATCCTAGTAATATCATATTGTTGGTGATACTCTTTCTCGTCACAGTGTTGAATCTATATTTCGACGTCGCTTAACTCTTCAAGAGGATAAAAGAGCACTAAATTATTTTCATTCTGGAGCGTGTGGTGGTCATGTCTCTAGGTATGCCACTTCCCAAAAGATATTGCACACTGGCTATTTTTGGCCTTCCATGTTTAAATATTGCATTATTGCAGTCAAAAAATGTCATAATTTCCATGTTTATGATCGCAATATGTGAGCGCCTCCAACTCCTCTTCACCCTATTATAGTTGTCAGTCCATTTTCAAACGGGGCATAGATTTCATCACCTGTAACCCTCACTCAATTAGGGGGGCGCATGGGTATATTATCCTTGCAGTTGATTATTTTACAAAATGGGTCGAAGTGATGCCTACATACAAGGACGAGGGTGAAACTGCAACAAATTTCATTTTCAATCATCTAATTTCTCAGTTCGGTGTCCCACGGGCCATTGTTACGGACCATGGTAGTCATTTTCACAATTTTATGATGACTGAACTATCTACACAACTCGGCCTACACCCACGGGGGCTTCACTAAGGGAGAAATATCATACCATGTGGGTTCATATTGGGGGATATATATTGAGGAAAAAATGACATAATATATTAGGGGAGATATAAGGGGTAAAGGGCTTTTATATTGGCAAATATAAAAAATGGAGCTTTAAGTTAATGAAAAAATATAAAGTGGTATAAAAAATGTTAATTAAAAAATGGATACCTACAATATCTAGTGAAAGTAGGGGTTTTTTAAATTATGAAGTTGTAATGGGTTCATATTGGTAGGGGGTTAAATAATGTTATTTTAGAGGGATTTTCCAATATGTAGTCAAATTAAGGGTATTGTTTAATATGCCATGAACACACGCGATATGTCATAGCTTCACTGAGTGAATCCTCCGTTCCTACGCCATGATATCTCTACCCCTTATTATCCACAAGAAAATGGTCAAGTCGAAGTTGTTAACAAAGTTTTAACAAACATGATTAAATAGATAGTTGGCATTCATAAAGGAAACTGGCATACCATGCTTTTTTCAGCCTTGTGGGCATACCATACTATTGCGAAAACATCTATAGGTTTCACTCCCTTCCAACTTGTCTATGGTTTGGAGGTAGTTTTACCAATTGAATGTGAAATTCCATCTTTGAAACTAGCCATCGAGTTATTACCAGCTACCTCTACAGAGGAAGAGTGTTTTTTGCACTTAGCACGTCTAGATGAAACTCACCATGAGGCCGCACTAGCTAGTGAGGCTCATAAAAAATGAGTCAAAGCTCAATTTGATCAAAACGTGAATCCTCATTCTTATGTAGAAGGTGACCTAGTCTTGGTCTATGATCAAGCACATGACAAATTAGGTGCAGGTAAATTCGAGCCTATGTGGCATGGCCCTTACATTGTAAAATGTGTATTAGCTAAAGGAGCCTATGAGTTGGTCGATTATGATGGTGTTTCTTTAGGAAAGCCCAGAAATGGCCTTTATCTGAAGAGATATTATGCATAAAATATTTCATGGAGATTTGTACATTACTTGTATTATATTTTTATAGGTGTGTACGGTAGGTTTATCATTTTTTTTACAGTTCACTACTGCTTATCCCATTTTACACCTGATTTTCAGATGTCGATGTCCCCTCAAACTTGCATTAGCTTTGCCGATGGTGCTAGTCATGGTACTCAAAACTTGTCTTCTGTAGCCTGGTTCATTTATTCGCCCAGTGATGAGTTAGTTCCCATTCACGGGATATGCCTTAGTCAAAAAAAGAACAACATAGCAGAATATAGTGCAGTCATTGAACTGTTATATGACACCATCCCATTTGGAATTTAACGTTTGATTGTTACATTAGATTCGGAACTCATAGTATTACATTTAAACAATGTTTACACAGTAAGAAGTTCATCAATGTTAAGAATATTTTTACAAGTCCATCTTTTGGAAAGGAAGTTTGATTACATTGAATATCAACACATTCCAAGAAATTTAAACATATTAACTAATGCATTAGCCAATCACGTGTTAAATGGACATTTGCAACATTTGTAAGTAAAAACAATATCTATCCATATATTGAACAAAATAAACTGAAACCAAAAGTAGTAGTCTCCATTACATAAAGTTTGTAGAGTGCGTGTTATACAAAAATATGTCATCCAAGGACATAAGGCCTCATGTCATTTATTATCTGAATATGTCGATTAAAAAAAATGTAGCCCTAGAAGACTAAGAAACTAATCATGATGATAATTATGATAGCATACTATAGCACGAGCAACCCAGCGTAATAATTGCCTAAGCAGTCCTGGAACCCAAACCACATGCCTCTAGTACTGGAGAGGCAAATTATCAATCCCAGCCTCTGGGATATCTATAGTAGACCTCTCTAGGTTGTGTTCCAGCTCGGTCAGTGCCTCTACTGGATCTGGGTTTGGTGTTGCAACTGCTATAGGCTGGTTACCCTACCTGTCAAAACGTCGTAGCCCTGTTGGTCAAATTGGGCCCACATCTGTATATGCATTTTGAATAATTAGCCTTGAAAGAAGAAAACACATGAAAATTAAAAACTTAAAAAGAAACATCAAAATGAGAATTTTTTAACTAGGTCACCCCACTGTGTCCCTGCTAGAAGTGGGATATCTAGGTCACCCCTGTAGTCCATCCCTACATATGGGAAATACTCGATTGAGATGATATGTTGACCCATCCATACAAAAAACTTAGGAAATACTCGATTGAGATGATATGTTGACCCATCCATCCACCTCAACATCTGTGGATCTCGAGGCCCTCCCTCATCCACCAAAATCTGTTCTGGCCTGAGTGGAATCCTCTCTAGAGCAAAAGAAATTAGAAGTGCACCATAACTGAAATTCTTCAGTTTACCATTCTTAGCTCTGGTCAATTGTCCTTTCATATTGACAACCACTGCCTCACACTAGTTAAAGATCGTGGACTGCCAACATTCCACGACAGTTTGCATCTGGGCCTTTGTGGCCAAGTGAAGAGTTGCTGCCACACAGTTTTCTAAAAGTGAAATCTATGGTCCTCAAGGGCAGGTTCCCAATATTTTGAATATCAATCTTGTCGTCCTTGAGTTGTGCATTCCCACAGTATCATCATAAGTATCCAACAGTTGTATCTACACCCGGTCTTTGCCCATATAAAGAAATATCAACCCCTCTACAAGAGAGCCCAGTCAAAAAGTATATATCATAGACATCAATGGTGAGACGATGATCCCCAATAACGAAACATTGATCCTAGACATCCCAGGTTATCACCAACCATGTCATGAGCTCTGCCTGAGCTTTCATCCCCAGAATAATCCAATATTTGTAGAGGCCACAATTTCTCAGAGCCTGCAAAGTTGTCAGATCATCCAAAGTTGTTGCATCTTGATTTTCATGTTCTCTCTCCCTCCATTCCATTTTGAATGGTCAAAAATCCTAAAAATGACATTTAAAAGGAGTTAGCTTAACATTTGAAACAAGTTTGCAATTTTTTTGGGTGGAATTTCTGCATTTTGAAAACGCTCGGCACTTGCACACCTGCTTTTTGGTAAATAGAGCGTAGATGTGTGGTTCCTCGGGAAAGAAACTGCACAGACTACATTTCTCAGTACACCAAAAATTACCGGACCACGCGGGCTCGATGAAGAGAAACCGCGCAGGCCTGAGGGCAGATTTTTAAACATAACCCGCCCCCCCCCCCCCCCCCGGCCCCCCAAAAAAAATTTAAATGAAAGCTTAAACTTGAAATTTAAACAGACAAAAATGTAGACATTGAAGAGATCTCTTACCTAGACGAAATGGTTCATGATTTTGTCCACTGGTTTTCTTGGAATCAACCTTAGAAGTTTGGTTGTAAAAATCCCTCTTTCGGCTCTCAAACTACTTAAAAAGCAAATGGTAAAAATAAAATACTTTTTGAAATTTTGTAAGTTTTGGGTGTTTAAATATTATTTTGTATGCCTAGGACCTTTTAAAAGTCAATTTTTAGTGTTTTTTACCCTAATATCGATCATTTATGATAATTTATTGAGTGTAATGTGCATAACATATTGCAACATAAAAATGGATAATTTTGAATGTGAGCAGACTTTTATCACTTTTCATGCTCTTAAAAATCACAAAAAAAATGAAACCCTCAAGTCCTCTTTTAATCCGTTTTTAGACTCTCGAAACATGATAATATTTTCAAGCACTTGATTGCCTGAACTCATAAAAGTAAATGAACAACCATCCACTCAGTATAAGTTTACCCCTTTTACGATTGAATTGGACTATTTACAAAAAATGTATACATTGACTAATTATGGTCAATTGACTTCTCTCGTGTGAATCATCCCTGAGTCAGTCCTTGTAACTATTCTTCAAAACTCGACATTGTGTTTTGTGTCATAGGCCCTCCTGTGACGAGTCGCTTCCTATCGACATCAGCTCATTATCTAGGAAGTTGATCTAGAAATATTCAGTACCTTGAAACCTGCATGCCTTAATGGAAGGTTTCTTTCCTTCGATGATAGGTTCTCATCATTGGCCTTTGATCGAACGATTCTATGAGTGTTCGACTTCATATCATCTTTTCACACTCTATAGATTGTACTAAGAGTACCTTGAGTGCCATTGTCATTATTGGTGGTTTCTCTTAGGCTTGTTAGTGGTTCATATCATTTACCAGTAATCAAGTGGTTTCTACCATGTTTGACTTCGAGACATTCACTCGCATGGCTAGATTCGTACTACAGATCGAGAGATGGAGATCAAGACCCTAAATCTAGTTTCATCAATCCAAGTTGCAAGGAGATATATATTCATGATTCTGTAGAAAAATTCATAGCATATGGTTACGTCCATATTGTGTCTACTATGGATATGATTTTTGAGTTTTTCCATACTTGTTCAATGAGTTATTTTTACTATGAGTATGGGAATGCATACCTCAGTAATGATTATATATTGCACTGTAATCCTTGAAATGTTTCTTGCAGGTTTCCAACCTTTGTCTCTAATCCAATTTTTGGCATGAAAAAGCACTTCAATCTTTAAAACTTATTTAAATTTTTAGACTTCGCACTTTAGGGGGTAGTCTTTTACACGTCATTTTGCCACCATGACACTTGACCGTTAAAATAGATCTCTCACCATCCATAAAGTCATGTTCCATTACACCCCCTTAGAATTCAAACAATCAAAATCTTTGAAGAAGATGTGAATTTTGGGTAAAATGGCTTTATGACTTTTAAAGTATGACCTGCACGCTTTTCCTAGTCAATTTCCACAATTTGCATATTCTATCCATGAAAACTATGCAAAATTGTGCTCCATCTTCCACTATAGACCACACACATAACTCAAAGAAAAGTAAAAATAAAAAGTGAATTCTAGAAGCATTGTTGGTCGAATATATCCCAACTGAAAGCTTCTAGGTCATATCTATTCGAGCCATACCCCTCAGATCATGGAGCTAATTCCCTCTCATCAAGGAACCCTAATTCCCCAATTAGAGGATCTCATCCTTCTCTTTTGGATTTGAAACTTCTTCCTCTTGGCCTATAAATTGACTAGAGGATAGAGGGATTAGGAGGTTTAGAAAAGATACACTTATGTTGTTGGATTTAGATTGGAAGGCTTATCAGATAAGGAGAGGTTTAGAGGCATTTGGGAGGAACCTTATGACATCAAGGAAGAGGTTGTATGGCTTTTCTTTATCCTTGAATTAATATAAATGAATCATTTTCCCCATTGTATTTTCTTATTGAAATGATGAATGATTTATGCTTCTTTTGATATTCATTAAGATAATATCAATTTCTAATCTCCTTGATCATTAGATTAAGCTTGTTTGAATTGTTATGATTGCATATGCCTTTTGATCTCTCTTATGTATGTGATTGCAGATATTTTTTAGCATTGGGAAGCTTCATCAAAACAAAGCAGGGATCTCCATCAAGAATTTCACAAATAGGTAAGAGGCTTATTCTCATACTCTTGTATTTACAACTCAAACGGAATAAGCTTAGGGAAGGAGTTATTCAATTGTCTATTTGTTTCTAGTTTCCTTTAGGATCTACGGAGATCACTCTTGTTAGAAAGAGGGATTTATCCCCCATGACAAGTTCGATCTTGACTTTACTCTCATTGCATGCATGGTTAGCATAGTGATGGGAAGCGTGTTGTACCTGGATAGTGGTGCCTCATTCTATATGATGAGGAACATGGATTTTTTCGATGATTTAGAGGAGAAAGATCTCCATATGGACATCGAAATGGGAGATGATAGAAAGTACAATGCGACTGGGATTGGTAAAGTCACCTTTCAGAGGGAGTCGGGCTCCCCTCTTAGACTCAAGGAAGTGATGTTTGTTCCAATTCTAAAGAAGAATCTTGTCTCCATTGTAGTTCTGGAAGACCATGGTTATGATGTGATCTTCAACAAGGGAAAGGAATTTCTGAGACACATAGCCATGGGAAAGGTGAAGCAAATTGGGGTTCATGTGAAGAACCTTTACAAGCTAGACGTGGAGGATTATATTGCATTTAGCACAAAGGTAGAGAAGGTGCAGAGCCGCGATGTCGATAAACTTTGGCATAGAAGACTAGCCATTTGAATCATGATGCTTTGAAGATTGTGCAGTAGATAACCACAGGCCTCCCCAAAGGAGCACTAGAGCAACAAGATACATGCAAAGGGTGTACCTTGGGGAAATACACAAAAGCCACTTTCCCTAATTGGGACATCATAGCACATGAAGTCCTTGAAAGGATTCACTGTGATGTTTGTGAACCTTTCTCGATAGCCTCCACTGCTAGGCACAAATATGTTTTCATTTTTATTAATGGCTTCTCATGGAAGTGTTGGATCTTCTTCATGCAGAAGAAGGATGAGACTTTCCCCAATTTCTTTTAATTCAAGGAATTGGTTGATAAATAAACATGCAAGAAGGTGAAGGATCTCAGGAGTGATAATGGAGGTGAGTATGTGTCGAATGATTTTAAAAATTTATGTGCAAAAGAAGGCATTCGACGAGATTTGACAGCACTGCACAACCCACAGTAGAATGGGGTGGATGAGAGGAAGAACTGCAACATTGTGGGAGCAATGAGAACGATGTTGCATGACCAAAGCCTACCTCTACAATTGTGATTGAAGCATGCAACATTGTGGTCTATTTATAGAAAAGGAGTCCTCATCGTATTATTGGCATGATCACATTAGAGGAGGCTTTCTCGGGGAGGAAGTTGGGTGTGTCACACTTTAGGATTTTTGGAGCCTCTATTTACTACCCTGTCTCTACAGAATCAAGAAAGAAGCTAGAGTGGACAACATAATTGGGGTTATTTGTGGGTTACACAAAAACTCCCCACAACTACCCTGTGCACTTGCCATCCCTTAGAATGGTAGTTGTGTGAAGGGATGTAAAATTTGATGAAGACAAATCCATGTGGTGCTCTCTTGAGAGGGAGTCTCGGATCCCACTAAAGGAGGATATTTTAGCTCCAAAAGAGGAGCCTCGGGATGTTATGGAGCAACCACAAGTTGAGAAGTAGAGAGTGGAGATATCCACTCAAGCAGAACCATCCAAAGAAGGCAAGAAAAGTACCAGGGAAGCTGAGAGACTTGTGTAGGATGCAAGGGATAATGTGGGTGCTCCTTCAAATCAACGTAGGTAGAGAAGGTCACAAGATTGGTACAATGGATACGTGGCTGTAATGATTGAGGTAGTAGAGACTAAGCCATCCTCTTTAAAGGAAGTAGTAGAGAAACCTGTATGGGTTGATGAAATGGTAGAGGAGTATGAATCCATTGTAAAAAACAATGTTTAGGAAGTGGTCCCAAGACCAATAGACAAATCAGTTGTAGGTTCAAGATGGATCTTCAAGGTGAAGTATGCAACATACATAATCATAGAAAAGTACAAGGCAAAATTTGTGGCCAAGGGGTAATCTCAAGTTGAGGGGATTGACTATGAGGAGACCTTTTCTCTCGTAGCAAGGTACTCATCCATTAGATCAATCCTTGCTTTAGTTGCACATATTGGGTGGAAAATCCACCAGATGGATGTGAAAATAACATTCCTCAATGGAGTTATTAAGGAGGAGGTGTATATCGAGCAACTAGAAGGCTTTGAGACCTTTGATCAAGAGTCTCATCTTTGCAAACTCAAGTGAGCATTGTATGGTCTCAAGCAAGCACCCCATGCTTGGTACACCAAGATCGATAGCTATATCATAGTTTGGGCTTCACAAAAATTGAAGCAAATGCAAAACTATATCTTATTTTGGTAGAAGGTAAATTGTCGATTATTGTTTTATATGTTGATGACTTGATTTTGACTGATGATGAGAACCTGATAAAATATTGAAAGGAGGACCTTGCAAGAGAGTTTGAGATGAAGGACATGGGTCTCATGCACTACTTCCTTGGATTGGAAGTGTGGCAAGGTGATGAGGAATTGTTTGTCTCTTAGGGAAAATATGGCAATGAGATACTTCAAAAGTTCTGCATGGACAAGTGCAAATCCATAGTGACTCCTCTAGCAACCAACTAGAGGAAAGAGGATGCCACTTTAGGTGAGGAAGTCAATGCGAATGTTTACCGACAGTTGGTGGGTTCACTCATGTATCTTGTGAACACATGACCATACATGTATTTTGCAATCAACCAGCTAAGCCAAGCTATGGTTAGGCCTAACAAATTGTTATGGAGGGAAGTGAAGCATGTTCTACGGTACCTCAGAGGCACTACCCAGTTTGGACTATGGTACATATGGAGAGAGGGAGTGAAGTTGTGTGACTTCATAGATGCAGATTGGGTGGGAAGTGCATCAAACCAGAAGAGTACATCAGGTGGAATTTTCAGTATTGGGTTTGAAACGGTTTCTTGGTATATCAGGAAGCAAATATCTATGGCACTCAACTCGGCAGAAGAAGAATACATGGGTGAAATTCAAGCAACACGTGAGGCGATCTGGATGAGAAATATATTTGTTGGCTTGTTAGTTCAGATGATGGATCCAACTATGATTTAATGTGATAATAAGAGTTGCATAAATTGTAGAAATTTGAATAATATAACACTTATTCAAGGAGATTATCGTGATTATACACTATTTGCGGAATGCATGCATAATACATAACCTCGTCTACCATTGATCATCAATTTGCGGAATTAAAAAAACAATCGCATGCGCACATTGAAACATCAATCACACATATCAACACAATATGTAATGGGGAAAGCATATAGCTGAAAACCCCCAACTATTTGTATATTATAATGATAGAGAACATGTAACAATACATAGTACAATACTCCTCGCAAGTACTCAGTACCATCTCCACATGCTACACACAAACTAGCTCAGATTTGAACAAGTCACAGGTTCAAATCTCCTCCGTTGTTTGCTTGCCTCTACTACGAAATCCAAGTTGAGAATAGAATTGATCCAAGTTCGAATTCCCTTGGCTTTTACTGCGCAATCCTCATTGGCAATCTCAATAAGTGATTGTTCAAATCTCATGCACAGCTATAGTCACGACTGATAGTAGTCTCACCCTTTCACCCACCTCTAACACTTGTCTCCACTGAAATGTCCATGCACTGAGTTAACGGATGTATTCTTTAGTTGATTTATGAGTTAATAATTAGTGAATTAATTAATAATTAATTCACACCACTCATCACTAGTGTATTTGTGAGTTAGACTAAATACAACTAGTTCAACTAAGTCAAACTGAACACAACTCCATCAACTCCTCAATCAACTCCACCAAACTCAATCACTTGAGTTCTAACTGAAGTCCATCATGCAATAGCTCAACTAACCCATAGGAAAAGCGTATTTCCTTCTGGCAGTTGCATGTGCCACATCCGTAGCTCGAACTGAAGTGCTGCAAGAGGATAAGATAATGTTTATAGTCCAAATATTATTAAGAGCTAATAATATTCGACTGTTCTATTTTTGACTGGTAGTCTAAAAATAGACTCCGCCCATATGTCTAAAAATAGAAGTCCATCTATTTTTACCAACATGACCAATCATCCATAAATAGCATCCTGCAACTCATAGACCATGATCCACATAGTCTAAAAATAGACTTTGCGCCAAAAATAGCCTGCGGGCCCACTTAGTGAAGGTGACTTCTTTTCACTAAGCTCCATCATCTTGTTGCATTTTCAACACTCCCTCTCAAAAAGATATGGATTATCTGCAACCCCTATCTTGCCTCTGTGGTATTCGAATTTGCTCCTGGTGAGTGCCTTTGTCAAGATATCAGCATCCTGATCCTCCGTGGGAATGTATGAAAGTAACATGATTCTCCGCTGCACACAATCTCTTATATGATGGTACCTGATGTCAATTTGTTGTGACCCGAACAACCCGACCAGGATCTTCCTCATCCATATAGCCTCGCATGCAGCCAAACTTTCTGCCATATACTCGACCTCTACTGAACTGAGTGCCACGGATCTCTGCTTCCTGTTGTACCAAGAAACTGATGTCGACTCGATACTAAAGATCCCTCCAGATGTGCTCTTTCTGTCCGTTGGGCTTCCTGCCCAATCTGCATCCATGAAGCCACATAACTTCACCTCATCCTCCTGTCTATACCACAATCCATATCCCGATGTGTACCAAGCACGAGGTGCTTGTTTTAACCCATACAATGCTCTCTGAGCCTGCACACATGCGACTCGCTACTGAAGATCTCGAAACCTTCGGGCTACTCTGTGTACACCTCCTCCTCAATGACTCCGTTGAGGAACGTAGTCTTCACATCCATCTGATGGATGTGCCACACCATCTGCGCTGAGCGAGCAGGAATCGTCTGTATGGAAGAATACCTTGCCACAGGTGCAAAGGTCTCTTCATAATCGATCCCCTCTATCTGTGAGAAGCTTCGAGCAACAAATCTTGCCTTGTACTTCTCCAAACTCCCGTCAGCTGCCTGCTTCACTTTGTAGATCCATCTCGAACCCACCACTGATTTCTCCTCCAGTCTTGGGACAATCTACCATGCATTGTTTCTGACAATCGAATCATACTCTTCCACCATGGCATCTACCCATGCGGGATCCTCCACAGCTTCCTCGAAAGAGGATGGCTCAGTCACGACACATTTTATCACAAGAGCCATGTATCCAGTGTATCGATCAGGTGATTGTCTCTATCTGTGTTGTGTTGTAGGTGGTCCTACAACCTTCTCTGCATCTTGAGCCAGTCACTCAGCTTTTGTAGTGCGCTTTCGCCCTCTAATGGTTGGCGCTGCATGAGTGGTCTCTTCCACTCCATGAACTCCATCTTGTGGTTGATCCACATCCTGAAGCTCATCCTTAGGAACTAATAGCTCCTCATCTGCATGCAAGTGTGGCTCCCTCTCAAGCAAACACTTCATGGCTTTCTCCTCCTGAAATTTGATTTCCCGCCGCACAACAGTCTTGCGACTGTTTGGAAAATACACATGATAGTTGTGGGGCATATCAGTGTACCCCACAAATATCCCAACCTTTGCGGTCGAATCCAGCTTCTTCCTAGCATCCTTCGTCACATGCATGTAAACAGGAGAACCAAAAATCCTCAAATGGGAAATATCAGGCCTCTTACCAGAATAAGCCTCCTCGGGTGTACTCATGCCAATTATCTTGTGAGGACAACGGTTCTACACATACACTGCAGTATTGCATGCCTCCGCCCACAAGTGAAGGGGTAGGCCCTGATCATGCAACATCGCATGTGCAACACCCACGATCGTTCTGTTCTTCCAATCAGCAACCTCGTTCTGTTGTGGGTTATGGGGAGCTATGAGCTCTCTTCGAATCCCTTCTGCGCTGCAGAAGTCCTTGAACTCGTCAGAGATGAATTCACCACCATTGTCGCTCCTAAGAGCCTTCACCTTCTTCCCCTATTCCTTCTCGACCAGTGCTTTGAACTCATAGAACTTTGAGTATGTCTCGCTCTTCTTCTGCATGAAGAAGATCCAACACTTTCGAGAGAAATCATCAACAAATATCACATAGTACTTGTGCTTTGTTGTCAAAGCTACTGAGAAAGGTCCACACACATTTGTGTGAATTCTCTCAAGGATCGTCGCGGGGCGACTATCCTTCTCGTGAAAGGTGGCTTTCACAAATTTTCCCAAAGTACACCCCTTGTACTGATTTGACTGCGCAAGAGTGCCTTTAGGAAGCCCAGTAGAAATCTGCTGCAGTATCTTCAAAGCTCCATGGTGAAGGTGGCCCAATCTCTGGTGCCACAGCTCGCCATCATCCCGGCTCACCACTCCTTCTGCCTTGCATGCCATTGATGCGCAGCCATCTACATGCAATTGATAAAGGTTCTTGACTCGAACCCCTATCTTACGGGTTTCTCTAGTTATCTTACTGCGCAGGAAAGCCTTTTCCTCGCTGAAGACAACATCATATCCCTTGTCTTCTAACATCGCCACAGAGATAAGATTCTTCTTCAATCCTCGAACATGCATCACTTCCTTCAATACAGAGGGTTTACCAGACTCCCTCTCAAAGGAAATGGTACCGATACCGGTCACACTGTATCTACCATCATCACCCATCTCGATGTGCACTCCAAGATCTTTCTCATCCAGATCAGAAAACAACTCTCGATCTCCTGTCACGTGAAAAGACGCACCACTGTCCAAGAACCATACCGATCCCATCACACTTGATACCAAGCATGCGATCAGCGAAAAATCCAGCTCAAACTGCGAGGCTAAGGCCTCTCCCACTACAGATCCAGCAACTTGCTTATTTTTCTTTTTCTGCCGACAATTTGTGGCATAATGTCCGTGCTGGTGACAGTGAAAGCACTTCACCTTGGACATGTCCTGCTTCTTGCCTTTCGCACCGGAATGAGAAGCTTTCTCGTTCTTCCCCTTCTTTGCTTTGGCAGCCAAAGCGCACTTTTCTTCATCAAATGCCTTTGATGAAGATCCATCCCTAGTATTCTGCCTTATCTCCTCTTGCACAAGATCAGACCAAAGTCTCTCCCATCCTAGCAATTTCTCCTGACCATTGACAGAGTCCTGATAGGAATGCCAACTCTTTAGAAGACCAAGGAGAGCCAAGCTCACCAAGTCCTCATCATCGAAAGTCACCCCCACACTTCCCAGCTCATCCCGGCATTGGGTGAACTTCGTGAGATACTTGGGCATATTGTCTCCATTCTCACACTTAATGTTTTTGAGTTTATCCTTGAGCGCCAACTTCCTCTGGTTGCTCTTGCTTTGGAATAAATCTTTCAACGCTTTCCACATCAAGTATGGAGAATCCTTTCCATGCAGGCTGGATACAATGTGATCCTTCATGCCCTCCAACAGAATCCTTTGACACTTTGTTGTCTTCTTTTGACAAGCCTCAACTTGAGCAACATCAGTAGGCTTTGGGACTTTAGCATCTATGAACTCCTTCAACCCATTGTCATCTAACACCGCCTCCATCCTGTCTTTCCATGCAATATAATTCGAGCTGCCTTCAAGGGCACACTCCAATTGCAATCCGTTGAAAGACATTTCAACTTCGACACCAAGAAAACACTGCTGCAAATTCGAATTCCACCAGCTCAAAACTCAACCGCTTCTGATCTAAAATTCGTGAGAACAAGGTATTTCTCGTAAAGATATTGATTGTATGGGCATTCACCGGATATCTCACTTTCCAAAAGAAGGATGAATCCAGAGGCTACCTGGCCCGATTATAGACTCTGCCTGAAGAAATAAAATGTAATCACTTCTTGAATAATAGATCTGATGATCAACTTTGCTCTGATACCATGTAGAAATTTGAATAATATAACACTTATTCATAGATATTATCCTGATTATACACTATTTGCGGAATGCATGCATAATACATAACCTCCTCTACCATTAATCATCAATTTGCGGAATTAAAAAAACAATCGCATGCGCACATTGAAACATCAATCACACATATCAACACAGTATGTAATGGGGAAAGCATACAGCTGAAAACCCCCAACTATCTATATATTATAATGATAGAGAACATGAAACAATACATAGTACAATACTCCTCACAAGTACTCAGTACTATCTCCACATGCTACACACAAACTAGCTCAGATTTGAACAAGTCATAGGTTCAAATCTCCTCCGCTGTTTTCCTGCCTCTACTGCGCAATCCAAGTTGAGAATAGACCTGATCCAAGTTTGAATTCCCTTGGCTTGTACTGCGCAATCCTCATTGGCAATCTCAATAAATGATTGTGCAAATCTCATGCACAGCTATAGTCACTGATAGTAGTCTCACCCTTTCACCCACCTCTAACACTTGTCTCCACTGACCTGTCCATGCACTGAGTTAACTGATGTATTCTTTAGTTGATTTATGAGTTAATAATTAGTGAATTAATTAATAATTAATTCACACCACTCATCACTAGTGTATTTTTCAGTTAGACTAAATACAACTAGTTCAACTAAGTCAAACTGAACACAACTCCATCAACTCCTCAATCAACTCCACCAAACTCAATCACTTGAGTTCTAACTGAAGTCCATCATGCAATAGCTCAACTATCCCATAGGAAAATCGTATTTCCTTCTGGTAGTTGCATGTTCCACATCCATTGCTCGAACTGAAGTGTTGCAAGAGGATAAGATAATGTTTATAGTCCAAATATTATTAAGAGCTAATAATATTCGATTGTTCTATTTTTGACTGGCAGTCTAAAAATAGACTCTGCCCATATGTCTAAAAATAGAAGTCCATCTATTTTTACCAACATGACCAATCATCCATAAATAGCATCCTACAACTCATAGACCATGATCCATATGTCTAAAAATAGACTTTACGCCAAAAATAGCCTGCGGGCCCACTTACTAAAGGCGACTTCTTTTCACTAAGCTCCATCATCTTGTTTCATTTTCAACATAAATCTCTCTGAAAATCATGTCTTTCACAATCGAGCGAAGCATATTGATATCTGGTATCATCATCTATGGTATTGTGTGCATAGGCGAATTATGTTGTTGTAGTACATTCCGACAGAGGAACAAGATGTTGATATTTTGACAAAGGCCTTGTCAAGAGGGAAGTCCGAGTTCCACAAGTGCAGGATAGGGGTGGTTGATAATCCCTTTCTTGCTAAGAGGGAATCATTAGGGGAATTTTGAGGTCTGAAATGGGCCTCCTAAGAAAAATGGACAACCAAAATTAACTTAATAAGAACCAATAGGATTCAATATGATGATGTCAACCATGGGGGAAGATTCACCATTTTTGGAGTAAAAAGGTAAAAAGATTAAAAAATAATAAAATAATAAAACTACTTTTTCAACCTGTATTTTCAATTTATCTCTCTAAGGTTTTACTCAAATTTCTAGCAAGAGTACTCGTTGGATGCAACATTTAATTCCTCATCCAAGGAGTACCCATGTTGCAAACTGTCGATGGACGCTACTACACGAAAAACGAGAAAAACATGAAAAAATGTGATTGCAATCACATTTTTGATGTATATCTCATTTTTCGTGTAGTAGGGTCCATCGATAGTATGCAACATGGGTACTCCTTGGATGAGAAATCAAAATTTGCATTTTCACTCCAAATTTGAGTAAACCCATAGGGAGATAAGTTGAAAATACGAGTTGCAAAAATAGTTTTTTTTTTTCCCTCTAAAATTTGATGATGTAATCTAATATTATTTATTATTTCCACTATTATTTTATAATTTCCTTAGTAGACCCATTTTAGACCTCAAAAATCCCCTAATGGTTGAAAATGCAGCGAGAAAATCTCAGTTTGACTTCCTTGGTCAAACTAGAGAAAATTCAAATTTATATTCCAACATAAACCTTGGAGGTAGTTAATTGAGGTGACATAGCACTTGTCACTCATTTAACTCGGTTAATTCGATTTGGGGAAGCTTGAGTTCGTTTCAGTATCAAAAATTCCTAATTTGTAGCAATCTGTTTCAGTGAATTTGAGTTATTGTTAGTTAAACTAGTTCTAACTTTCAAAATAACTAGTGGAGGTGAAGTTGTGGAAGTGGAACTTCAACCACAGTTAGTGATCAACCAGTTAACTTATTAATCGGCCCAAAATAATAGTTGCATGCAGAGAATTTGAGTTACCAAGTTGATATGGAGATTCCAAGGAAGTGTACTATCAATTGTAGCATATTCCCATGTGTGCAAGTGGTGCATGCAATCAGAGGAAGGACCTTGAGGAATTGCACAATTCAATAGTGGGAAATTCCTAAATAATAGGGGCTAATTTCATGGAGAAACAATGCAAGGAATTAGGAGCTTGGAGGGCTTGAAAATTAGCAAAGTGTTGGCCAGAGTCAGTCAGTTAGGTAGAGGGATAGACTATACACTTGTAGGGTGTGCTCAGTTGAGCAAAGTATATGTATTTCATCTCTATTCTTTGATTAATGCAATATAGATAGGAAGGGGTTTTGAGCAAGTTATTCCCCTAGATAAATCATTATGTATGTGTGATGTTTCCTTTTGCATGTCTATGATTTGTGTTCTATATGGTGAATTAACTTCCACATATCAGTGGAGTAGCTTCAAGTCTTGTGATTTAGTAAATTTCATGAGCATTTTCAAATCTAGACATTAATTTCTACACAAGGTATTTGATTGCGTGAGTATACTGCTACAAAGTCAGATTGAAGTTTTGTAGTTTCCTTATTACCATAATCCTTGTAGTGTCATAAGCTCAATGTACTTGCCACCATTATACTAAAACATGGATCAAACCTTCATAAATTCCTTTAATAAACTAGCAACAACAATCAACAAAACCTTTTCCAAGGGGATACTTTACTACAACAAGAGAAACCACAGGAAGAGCATGAGTTAGGATATAAAATATATTCACTTGGGACATATTTGATATTTATGGGGTTTTTAGTAAAATACCTTCTCAAATTGGAAAAAAATGCTTCGCCCCTTTCTGAGGTGCATTCGTCAAATGGTAAAAACTTGATTTGGGCTCTAAGATCAGCCATGTTTGCCTTAATACAACACAGGTATTTGGAGCACCCTTGTATAGAAGTCAAAATCACAGTTGCATGTTGTCTCAGTAGCATCATGATGCTAACTGCACCTCTACCTCCTTATAGTGATGCCATAATGAGGAGAGTCTTCATACTGATAGTAGAGACCTTTCAAGATTTTGGATGAGTGAGGGTCCTACCTTTGGGAAGAAGCTTGATATTCTAGAAGTCATGGCCTTGGTTACATATTATGACTTCATGTTTGACTTAGAGTGTGATGAATTGGTTGTCCAAATGTTCCATGCTTCTTCAACATTAGGAAACATCATCCTGACATAGTCAAAACACGCATGAAAACTATTGTATCTTCATGTATGGGAGGCTGTGATTTCATTTGCAGATAGTCTATATTGTTGGCCATTTGGAGGAGAGAATAATTGGTCTCGCATGCTGCTTATGAACTAGCCAAGGTTGGTTAAGTATAACATTGGTTTGTTCAAGAGATGATTGACCTAGGAGGAGTTATGGAGGATTGGTGGTGACCAACCATGCAACAAGAATGAGCTGAGGAGGAAGGGTCTTTGCTCCATTTGCAAGGAACCTTGGGGAACTAACCACTCATGCTTGAGTGACACTGATGAGATGGGATAGGTAGAGTAGGAGGAGATTCCTTCTGACTTACATGATAAGGATTCTTCTTTGGATGAGTCCATGGGTGCATATGAGGATGCCTCTAGGAAGCATGATCATTCATATGGAGTTGTTGACATCATTCCATATATATATTCCGATGTGTATGGTAAGAATTTTGTGGACCCTATTGGAACCATTTAGGGAGATGATTCACCGGAGACAATTCAACATGAGAAACATATGGTGGAGCATGAGTTAGTTGAGGAGGATGATATGCACAATGTGCATGATGAGCCATTTGTAGAGAGTCAATTGAGGGTTCATGTTAAGCCCATGATGGAGGAGGATGAGCAACCATCTTTTGGACCAACCATTGATGAGGAGAATATGGATGCACAAATAGCTAGCAGGGTTATAGTACTATCAGACACTTGTCATCAGGGGGTGTTGGAGTCTAACATGATAGTATTGTAGGAGACTGGTAGACTAGGGGAGCATGGAGTATCCTTTCAAAAGAGGGATGATATTTTGGAGATATTGGTGCATCCATCTTTGGGTATACCCATTGATGAGGTGCAAACAAATGCAATGGAAACTATAAAAGTTGCAACATTTCCAGGCGGTAGCCATCTCCAGGAGTACATAAACAGGGCTTGTAGCACAATTTACCCAATTTTTCCCATTATTGTGAGAAGGGTAGGATTTCTTGGACAAATCTTGCTAACAGAACGGAAAAAGTAGCATGAGTTGAGAATGAACCAATGACATCATAGTATACTTTTTCCATGAATTTGATTCTTTCCACAGGATAGATTGGTGGGAGATCATGAGTTGGTATCCTATTGCTGGAGAGGTATTTTTATTCATGGACATATAACAACAAGAACCCTTAGGTGTGAGGGATACTACATGTTTCAATTGGAAATGGGATGTAGGATGTTAGCTCATTAGTGTTCCAGAACAACATCAACATAGTGGAATTTACTTTGGTTTAAGCCAGGGTTTGGACTTGAGAGAGGTGATGAGTTGGTATTCTACTGGTGGAGAAACATCTAAAATTAGAGACAAAACACAATTCGAGCCCTGAGGGATGGATGAGGATGATTGGTTATGGTGGTTTTAGGATCCAGGTGGATCCATGGATGACAGATTGAGTCATCGGTTTGTTTAGGATTCAGGTATTGAGGTACCTATTCATGTTTGGTTAGCTTGGAGGCATGGTGTGGCACAATGGTTCTTTTAGGATATTGATATCAATTTATAGATGCCTCTATAGTGGATAGATACATATTGCTTGAGGGAAAGCAATCTTGGGGCAGGAGGATGTGTCATGTCCCCAATTTTATTTTCCTCTATAGTACAACCAGGGTAAATTCCAGGGCATAGGATGCTCAGTTTTTGGGCCGCAAAATTAACATACACTTTCACTCCATTTTCACCTTTATCCTCATTTTGTCACCTCATTTCATCACATAATCATTACATAACCCTATATTTCCATTACCATATTGGTTCATATTTTCATTTTCCAAAGTTATTTATTTTATGTATTTAAAGTGAATTGATGATTAAAAGTTAGAAAAATAACATGTATTTGCTTATACCTAAAAGTAGCTTGATTTTGGTGGCATGTGTAGGTGATTTGGAAGGTTCCAAGACACTCTTATGTGGCCTCCAAGACTCAAATTCGAATTCTCTTAAAGATTTGAAGGAGATGTGGGATAAGGGTCAAGCATATCTCATGGAGAAAAATCATGGATAAAGGAATATGTGTCTCATATTGGTTGTAACCATATGAAGGATTTGTGGATCTAGGAGGGATTAGTGGATCTCCATTAATGAGTTAGTTGCTTATGTTTTTGTATAAATAGGAGCACCTCCTCCATTCCAAAGGGAGGACTCTTGGAGCATGTATCCTAACTTATGATGGAATAGAATAAAGTTTTCTTTCTATAGTTTGAAATATAAATTGTCTTAATGTAGTATATGAATTTATGGAATGGTTTGTCACTTTGTTCTTAAGAGAATTGAGCTCTCTCTAAAAGGATCAAAGGAACATTTTATTTCATTATAGATTTTATTTTCAATTAATTACTTAGATGTTTGAAGATTTTTCATTATTAATGAATGAATTATAGTTTAAATATTATCAGCATATGAAAGGACAAACAAGGGTCTAAGTTAGGCTCTCTTCCATTTGATATGAGTAATAATTGAAATTCATTCTCTTTTTCTAGTTTCAAGTGATTTTCTGAATTTCTTGTTTTCCAAAAAAGGCATTAATGATGAATGAATTTGTAATGAAGAACAGCAAGGACCTCCTTAGTTAGGAGGCTCTTCTATTATTTGTCTATGCATCTTAAGCTATTTCCCATTAGTGGTTTTTTATTTCTGTTCATGAAGTAGTATTCTAGAAGAAGGGAAAATGTGGTTCTCCTAAGTTAGGAGCCACTTCTCCTGCTTATTACATAATGAATTAGAAATTACTTATTTAAACTTTATATTTGTAATATGCACTTCTAATTAGTTTATAATTGAATTCCCTTTAGTTTCTATAACTTATCTTCTAAAGTTGATTATAGTTGCATCTGAGGTACCATATACTTTTCTTTGCTTCTAAGTTTTATGAAACCCCCGGGTTGACAATTAAATAATATGGATTTAACAGACAATTAAATCACCCAACATAGGTCATGGGAGCAGGTAACTGTCATCAAGGGTTCTGGGGGAGTTTTGAGGAGTTTTTTATGGGATTCGATGGCATTCATTAGCATATTATATCTTATGCAAAACTTGCATTTCCTTCCATTGCATTCTAATAACTTTCAGAAAACGAGGTTGTAATTGAGCCTGACTTAATTAATTTTTCTTGAGGTTGCATTTTGGGAGGAATATTTGATGGAATACCTCGATTTAATAGCTTGTTGGAACCCAAATGAGAATATCTACAGGATGGGATACTGAGAAGTGACTTCCAGTGGCCAAAGAGAATATAGTGGAGATTTATCATTTTCCCTGATTACAAAATAAATTTAATTAGTCATTTAATTAAGGAAAAAATAATTAATAGGAGGAAAAAGGCCAAAAGTGACTTAATTGATATAGAATAAAACTAAAAGTCACTTAAGATAAAGTCAATGGGGGGGCTTCTAGAATAATAAATAAAATTATAAAATAAGATGTTTCTAGAGGCTTGGATATCTATCCATCAAATCTATAAAGAGGAGGAGGAGATCATTTGGAGACCTCCTTGAGCTGAGTATTTTTCTTGTGGAGAGGTTTGGAGAACTAGAAGTTCCCAATCCAACAATAGCCCCAGGATAGAAACCCTCGGGTGATTCAGTGAGAGTGGATGAGTACCCAACTCTCCCCTTAGTGAATTCATAGAAGAGCTTAGAAGTTGCAGTTCATTTTAGTTTTGGAGGGCTAGTGCAATAGTGGAGCAGATTCTTGAGGCCAACTTTTTCCATCTCAACTATTTTAGTTGTATCACTTTGTAAACCCTAGTTTTCTATTATAAATAAAGTTGAGATTATTTATGTTCCTCGTATTATTATTTTGAAGTTCTCTATTTGTTACAATTTTACAAGGAAATGTTTTGTTAAATGCATGGAAATTTTTTGTCTGAAGCATTTTAACAAGTTAAATTCCAAAAATTTGTCAAAAAATTTTGTTTACGACATTATAATACCATCTCCCAAAATGATGGAGAGTTTTCCTTTCTTCTCCTTTACATAAGCATTGCTCCTCTTGACATACTCTATGAGGTGAGAGGGCACAAGAAATTCAGAGGTTGGTACCCTAGAGGATGTAGGATACCCATGGGCCAACAACTTAATACCCCTCAAAACAGAACAAAATTTGATATTGTAACCACCAATGTAAAACCCCCACAGGTAAGCACTCCAAAAGAGAACCCACTTATCCCACATCATAGACATGAGAGATTGACGAGGGAGTCCACAGACTTGTCAGAGAAGATAAAAAAAATCCCATGAAAAGGCAGGCAAAATGTACCCCCCATATGTGAGACCACAGGAGACCAGAGGCTGTAAAAGCGGAGAGATAGGGAGAGTAAAGAAGAACCCCCTGAAGAAACCCCATAATAGCCTCCAATAGAGAGAGGATACACAAAATACAGAAAAATTGAAAAATACGGAAAAGGAATGGAAGACATTATTAACATTTGAAAAACCCTCAGATTCCAAGACCCTTGGGCCAACACGAACAAAGGGTCCAACCCCCGTGATCACGAGAAACGCTAGGTTAGATCCCAAAAATAGTGGGCGCCCGAGAAAACCTTCCACATGAAAATCATCAGCTTGTGAAAATGACCTACAAGCTTCTAAGTCCATAAACAATCATTTCGAACCCATGCCAATTCCGAGACTAACAATAGGCCTGAAAAAAATTCTCTCACCATCTATCGAGTCTTCTGAGTAATCCACAAGAATATCCTCCATGTGGGAGGGCATAGAAGTGTATGAGAACAACAAAAAAAGGGGACTATGACTAGGACGAAGAATGAAAAACACTAAGAAGGTCAAGAACTTGTCAAGACTAGTGCAAAGACCACCAAAGTGATAAATGTCCACCGAATAAAACTCCCGCCCCTCAGTCTAGGACCCAATCAAGGGAAAAACAATCAAGAAGTTCAAACCATAATTGCGATGAAAGAAAATATGTAGAAACCAACCCAGACCATCCCTTCTAGAGCCATGTATTTTTTCTAAGACACTAACTAGTTCTCATTACAGATCTACTATAAGTTTTCTTCATTTCATTCATAAGAATCTTGCCCTTCATCTTGGGTTTCAATAGCTACAAGCAAGAAATCAATCATTCTTTCTTCATTAAAAAATGCTCATCCTCATTCTCTAAAAAGCTATTGTCCTTTTCAACAAAAAAAAATAAATAAATTAATTAATTAATATTTCCACAACATATCCATAATACACAACATCAACTAAATATTTATATTTGCACTTACGTATATTTACACTCACGTATAAAAAAATTATAAATCCAAAAAACCTCTTTTCTTTAAAAGAATAAAAATATATAGCCATTAAAATTATGAACATTGTATTATAATACGTCTTTTCTTTAAAAGAATAAAAATATATAGCCATTAAAATCATGAACATTGTATTATAATATTCTATTTAATTTCATAGTATTCCCCATACTCAAAAATATAGTTTGATTGAATGTTATTACAAGAAAACTCTAAGTAATAAGCATTTTTGGTCTGAGAGTAAGCTCTTTACAAATTAAAAAATTAATTTTTTAATATTTAATTAAAAAAATTATTGAAATAAAACAATTATATTATAATTGTTTAGTCATTTTCATCTTATTTTTAATCCAATGTTTTTTTATAGTATTGGAAAACCTATCATAATTTAGTTGTAGAATCAATAGTGAGGACAATTATTAATGGCTCTCATTCATCATCGTTATTCAAAGAAAACCATGTCATTTGGAATAACATGAGTAAGGTTTTCACTCCTATCAAATGCTTCTAAGCCTTAAATTGTTAACCTATTTCTTTACATCCAAAAAAAACTTTTAATTAAACAAAAATAATTTTAAAACACACTCTAAATCCATTAATTAAATATTATTACTATAAAATAGCTAAAACTCAATAGGAATATTTAAAAAAAATATGAAGTGAATTCAGGTTTACTAAAACTCAATATCGATATTTTTAAAAATTTCAAAAATAAATTGAGGTCTTTTTTCCTATATCGATTATATTGAGATATTTTTATGCCAACATTTCAAACTATCAAATGTAATTAATTTTCAAAACAAATGAAAAAAACACATGGCAAATTTATAACTTTATCTCATTTTTAAGTATTTTTTTATTAAATTAATATTTTAAATTATAATTATAATTTATTTTAAATTTAAAAATATTTATACACTTTTAGACCAAAAAAATTTAATAACTTTATCTCTAATATAGGAGCATCCAGCTCAGGGTGAACAAAACGAAAGTGTTTGTTTCACATGTTACAGGTTGACAGGTTTACAGATCATTGTACCTGAGTCTTTTAAATTTCCTTAGTTTCTAGCATTTAGGACTTAACAGCAAGTTATGTTTTAATTTCATTATGGTTTCTTTTTAGTTACTGTTTTGAATTAATTACATAATTTAGCTGAACGGGAATTAGCAGTTATCCAACGTAACTACATGTAACTGTTGACAGTTTCTAAAACTGTTCAACAAATCATACAAAAAGGGAAAAATGAGACATTTGTAGGATTGATTTCCATCATAGCAGAAGAATAATAGAAACATACAAGAGATTGTCGAAATCATCTGAGTCCATTTGCAGCAAGATTATATTTCCTTTATGTTCTTAGGATGAATTGAGTGTATTTCCAAACAGAGAAAAGAACTGGCAGATTAATCTTTTTAACAGGCATCTAGAATATCAGAGACAACGAGACCGAGAACTGGTGGAAGCGTTATAACAAACACACGAAGAGAACAACTGTCGAAGAACTAACGAACAATCACAATGACTACCTACAGTTCCTAAAGAGCATCGACCGCGTGATAAAGAAAACTGATAGAGGGTTTCATAACAAGCACAACCAAATTTCCAACAAGAAGAAAACATCTATGACCAGGTACCACATAAATTAACACGCATTATTTTTCCTTGCAAATATTGTTTGAACCAAATCTACAGAAGTCTTTCAATTCATTTACAGTCCAAAGTTAGGACAAGTTCATATTACAAAATAGACAGAGAAACCTGGGTTCGAAACCCTGAAGACACATTTAACTCTCACAATCCCAAGTAAAAACCAAATGACTTGTCTATTTATTACAATGACCAAAGTGTGGAATTAAGCAACTGACAGAGGGGCTAAACCCTGAAACCAAGACCCAAAACTATCATAGATGCCAAGCACAAGTTACATGGAAAGACCCTACCTGGTCTAACAAGTCGCAAGAGGAGCCGAAGCCATAGCTGCAGCGCCCGACATCCACCTGCAACCACCTTTCATAGCAGTTAACAACGATAAGAATGAAAACCCCAACTAAATGAAAGAAACAAAGTAAGGGTTTGTAACCCATACTTACCAGGGGAGGAGCCGAAAAGCACAGGAGGAGAAGTCTCGATAGGCCACGAAACAACAAGGAACCCCTGCTCACAAGGAGCACCACTTGTTATTACCGACAGAAGAAGAAAAGTGGAACCTGAATCAAAGAACGAAAACTTACCTATGTCTAGCCAATGAGCAGAGGCCGAACACTAGGTCACCTCGTGGCTGCAACCTGAAAACATAGCGACTAGTGGAAAAATTAGATAGTGAAGCCATTAAACCAACAATTAAAAACAACAGTGATACCAATACACTCAAGAGGAAGCAACCATCAACCGTGCCCATAGAGCCTTTAGAATAGAGGAGGTCACATGAAAAAAGCCGAGGGACGAGCTCGGGAACCCTCAGATAGACCAGCGAACAGAAAGCCACAGACAGCAACATTACACCAGCAGAGCCCAGCCAACTAAGCAGAGTTGTGCCTGAGGAATACAAACAGAGTGCCACAAAGAAACCCGACAAAAATCGCAGGTGAAAACGGAGTGCAGAACCTCTCAGCGCAACCGAATGAAAGTAAAAAATGATAGGGTAAGTAGAGAGTTAGGGTTTCAAGCGTAGCATAAGGCGGGAGGATGGAATCTGAGGTAGAGACAGGTGTCTCCCTCACAGCCAAAACTCGTACCAAACAATTAAACACAGCAAAATATCAAACAACCATTGGAGATCCCCAAACATCTTTCCATTAATAATTCAATTAATCAAACATTTACATCCGGACATAAGGATGAGGGCTGGTCCCATCATTTTGGGTATCAGAGTAGGTTAGTTAATCTAGTTTTTTTTTATAAAATGGAAGTTGGAAGAAGAGTTCATGGCAGAGATAATCAAAGAGCAGTAGACGAAGGATTGAGGGAAGAGATTAGGATCTTGAATGCTCGCCTAGAAGCAGTGGAAGCAAGAAGAAGAAGGGAATAGGATGTAGGAGATGACAAAGAAGAGGAAATTGCCATTATGCAGGAGGGAGAAGATGGAGAAAGGCCTAAACTCAGATTGTTGAGGTCAGTTTTGATGGCTAGCATTAAGCCAAAACCATAGATTTCAAACTATGATGGAAGCTTGTCCACAGAAATGCTGTTGGACTAGATCAGTGAATTGGATAAATATTTTGAGTGTGAGGAGGTCAGCGAAGATAAAAGAGTTAAATTCGCTGCCACTAAGTTGAAAGGACATGCAGCCTTATGGTGGGACAGTGTCCAGGCAGAGAGAAGAAGGTTGAATAAGCAACCTATCACGAAGTGGTCCAGAATGATCGCCAAACTGAAGGGTAAGTTTTTACCCAAAGATTACCAGATTTCTCTGCATCGACAAGTACAAAATTTGAGGCAGAGAGGAATGATGGTGAAGGAATACACTGAGGAATTCTATCGGGTGAATCTGAGAGTTGGTTATACTGAAGACACCCCAGAAAAGACAACAAGGTTTGTAAATGGCTTGAGGTTGGAGATATTGGACGAGATAAGTATTCTTTCCCCGAAGACCATAGAGGAAGCATATCAGAGTGCCTTAAAGGCAGAGGAAAAGATCACAAGGAAACAGAATGCCAGGAGAGGACGAGGAACTGGCAGAGGAAAAGGACAATCATTTGGCAGAGGAAGAACTGCCAACAATAGTGAAGAGGGCAGCAGCTCAAAAACCTCAGGGACAACAGAAAAGGAGGGTAGTACTAGAGGAGGAAGGCCATACCAGAGAGGAAGGGGAAATGGCAGAGGCAAAGGAGCTGCCTACCAGTGCTACAAGTGCCACAAGTGGGGGCACAGATCCTTTGAATGCCCGGAGGGTGAACAAGCTGGAGCAAGAGGAGCGTATGTTGCCCAAATAGAGGAAGCAGAGGCACCACCCCAGGAGGTAGAGAATGTGCCAGATACAAGGGAGGCCTTAGTTTTGAATAAGGTATTGCTGAAACCAACAAAGGAGACAGTTGGCCCAACCCAAAGGAAGGGATTATTCCGGACAGTTTGTAAGTCACACGGAAAATGGTGCAAGCTGATTATCGACAGTGGAAGCACAAATAATCTAGTTGCCACTGAGATGGTCGAGAAGTTGGGATTGAAAAGGTTGAAGCACCCCACTCCTTACAAGGTGTCGTTGTTACACAAAGGACATCAACTGTTAGTTGATGAACAATGTGAGGTTGAGTTCCATATTGGAAAATACAGGGATAAAGTTATTGGTGATATTATGCCTATGGATGTGTGTCGCATACTGCTAGGAAGACCATGGTAGTATGACAGAAGGGTAGTGCATGATGGAAAGACAAATTGTTACAAGTTTGTCAAGGATGGGATTAAGCACACGCTTGTACCCATCAAGGAGGAAGAGACAGCAGAAACTAGTGGTGTCAAAGAATTGCTGGTGGGAGGAAAGGAATTTTTGAAACAGATCGAAGGCAGTGAGATAAAATATTCTATTGTGAGGAGGCTGAAGACAGTGTTGTTACACACTGAAATTACAGATTTGCCTGAAGAAATTTAGGACATGTTGTAGGAGTTCAGCAACATTGTAGTGGATGATTTGCCGGATAAATTGCCTCCTAAGAGAAGTATCAGTCATCACATAGCCTTTATACCCGGAGCTAGTTTACCAAACAAGGCAGCGTACCAAATGATTCCTAAGGACAACGAAGAGATCATAAAACAGGTACAAGAATTGCTGGATAAGGGGTTGATAAGGGAGAGTTTAAGTCCTTGTGCAGTTCTGACAGTTTTAGCTCCCAAGAAAGGAGGAGAGTGGTGAATGTGCACAGATTCGAGAGCCATCAATAAGATTACCATCAGGTACAGGTTCCCATTGCCACGAATGGATGACATGATGGACTGCTTAAGTGGAGCAGCGTATTTCTCGAAAATCAATCTGAAGAGTGGATACCACCAGATCAGAATCAGAGAGGGGGATGAATGGAAAACAACTTTCAAAACTAATGAAGGACTGTATGAGTGGTTGGTGATGCCATTCAGGTTAAGTAACACTCCTAGTACCTTTATGCGCCTGATGAACGAAATGCTGAAAGAGTTCATTGGGAAGTTCGTGATTGTATATCTTGATGATATACTAATTTTCAGCAAGACTAAAGAAGAACATTTTCGACATGTTCGGATTGTGCTAGAGAAATTGCAGCAAAACAAGTTGCTGATAAATTTGAAAAGATGTTCTTTTTTTCAGAGAGAATTACTTTATTTGGGCTTTGTGATTGCAGAAAATGAGCTGAAAATGGACCCAGAGAAAGTTGCAACTATCATTAGCTGGCCATCCCCAAAGAGTCTCTTCGAGGTTTGTAGTTTTCATTGGTTGGCAAGTTTCTATCTTAAGTTCATAAGGAATTTTAGTGAGATCTGCGCACCTATGTTGGACACAATAAAAAAAGCAAGTCAGTGTTTCCGTTGGACTGAAGCGGCAAAGAAAAGCTTCCAGATCTTGAAGAAGAAGATCACTGAAAGATCGATTTTGAGGTTACCTGATTTTAACAAACTATTCCAAGTTCGTTGTGATGCCAATGGTACAGCCATTGAGGCCGTACTCAGCCAGGAAGACAAAACTGTTGCTTATTTAAGTGAAAATTTGAATGAAAGCAAGCAGTAGTACTCGTCTTATGACAAGGAGTTCTATGTTGTCGTCCAAGCATTGAAGCATTGGAGACACTATTTGTTGGGTAATGAATTTGTTTTGTTTTCTGATAATTCTACATTGCAGTACGTTATGCAGCAGCATAAGCTGAACCACAAGCATGCAAAGTGGGTTGAGTACTTGCAGAGCTTCACGTTTGTATTGAAGCATATTAGTGGATAGGCCAACAAGGTAGCAGATGCGTTGAGCAGGAGAGTTTTTCTCTTACAGGAGAGCACGATACAAGTGCTGGGTTTTGAACACCTGAAAGACTTGTATCAGACAGATGTGGATTTCAAGGAGGCTTATGAAGCCTGCTAGAATCCTTTATTGAGGAATAATAGTCCATGGTTGTACTAAAACTTACAGGAGAAACTATTGTTTAAAGGAGGACAGCTATGTATTCCCGACTGTTCGATGAGGGAGAACATCATCCGGGAGAAACACAACAAAGGTTTTGCCAGACATTTTGACATTGATAAGACCTTACATCAGCTCAGTCACTTTTATTACTGGTCGAAGATGCGAAGAGATGTGCAACGATTTGTAAACAGGTGTAAAGTGTGTCAGTTGGCGAAAGGACACAATCAGAATATGGGACTCTACATACCACTGCCTATTTCGAGTAGACCGTGGGACTCTCTCAGCTTAGACTTTTTCTTGGGTTCGCCAAGAACACAGCGCAGTTATGACTCTGTGATGGTGGTAGTGGACTGGTTCTCGAAAATGGCACATTTCATTCCTTGTAGAAAAACCAATGATGCCACTCACGTAGCACACTTGTTTTTCATGGAGATTGTCAAACTGCACGGTTTGCCTAAGTCCATTGTTTTCGACAGGGATGTGAAGTTCACAAGACATTTTTGGCGCACCCTGTGGAAGAAGTTGGACACACGGTTGAACTTCAGCTCCGCTTATCACCCACATATTGATGGGCAGACAGAGGTGGTGAACAAGAGCTTGGGAAACCTACTACGGAGCTTGATTGGAGAAAATTCACGAATGTGGGATCGTGTACTTGCCTAGGCAGAATTCGCTTATAATGATTCGCCAAATCGAAGCACGAGATACAGTCCTTTTCAGATCTTATATGGAATGCATCCTTGCGGAGTGCATGAGCTACGGGATCTAGGACAGCTGGAAAGAAGGAGTGTTGACGAGGAAGATTTCGCCAAAGCAATGAATGACCTACATGAGCAGGTAAAATCTAAGTTGCAGGACAACAGTTAGCAGTATAAATAGCAAGCAGATCTAAAATGGCGGGAGGTACAGTTTAATGTGGGAGATGACATTCTCGCACATTTACGCAGAGAAAGGTTCCCTAAGGATGAGTACAATAAATTTAAGTTTAAAAATATTGGCCCTTGAAAATTCTGCATAAATTCTCTACGAATGCCTATGAATTACAGCTGCCCTTAGGAATAGGAATATCGCCTGTCTTCAACGTGGCAGATCTGTTTCCATATGTTAGGTTCCTATACCAATAGGTGTCATCTTTCATGATTGACATTGATAATATCTAATATGTTCAAACCTTTGGCTCGTTGCAAAGGTGTTCCATATTCCCAAGAAATCAAAAAATCAAAAATGAAAAGAGGGTGTGCCCTAAAATAAGAATCAAAGGGCAAGAAAATAAGATGGTCAAGAGAAAAAATGAAAAAAGTGAACCCTAATAAAGGAGACCAGGAAAATGTGCTAGTCCAAAATGCCACTACTGTTCTATTTTTGCAATGATCTCATGGTGTGCAACTTTATGATTCATGCCACCTTTCATGGATGGCCAAACAACATAATCTTGGCCAAATTCATGTTTAAATTTCCTGTCTTAGAGATAGAGAATGAAACCTGTCCAAACTGTTCAATCTTGGCAGGTGATTAGCTAGGTAGAGAAGCAAAGGAGCTCAACAACTAAATCTGAGCCCTTCGAAGAAATAAGGGCAGACTTAGATAGGATGGCAGTTGAAAGAAAAGCAGAGAGCAAGGGTTTGCTAGTTTAAATGTACCCAAGGAAAAAGGAAGAAAAAATGTTAGGTATAGTAAGCTGGGTAGGCAGTTTTGATGTTGCAGAAGCAGGCTTATGAGTAATTTTTTCTTTCAAGAGTGATTCATCTTATTACTATCATAAATACCATGGCAACTATGTGGTGTCAGATCAAATGAAGCATGTCTAACTTCCCCTCACTCTTCTCCCTAAAATCAATTACTAACTTCCCCCAAGGATATTAAGATTTGCTCAATATCCTAGATCACTCCATTTCATGAAAAAGTTTAAGTAAAATAACATTTTGCTTAGGCAAAGAAGCCACATTTCTTGTGTAAAAGTTCTCTTCTCCCCTCAGCCTAAATTATCATACTTTGTAACTTAGTGCCTACCTTTCATAAACCCATATTAATTACTAACCATATTATATAACCCCTATATTTCTCCCTCATACCTGTACTATATAAAGACATGGAGAACCCAAAAAAAATTTATATCCCGCCCTTGGTTAATTTATAACCATAACACTATATCAAAGGGGATCCAAGGTTTATCTGGAACCTGTGAATAACCCTATCAGCGACCTCGGGATTGATTAACCACCTGGGTTAATCAATAACCATATTAAACCCTCCCCGCACGCACATATGCCAAGTTTGATTAATCTATGGTTAATTAACACCTTGAGCGCCCCGATAACCAATCAAAGACTCCCCGATATATTAAAAATCAATGGTTATGGTGGTGGGTCCCCGTGCCATAATCCGCCGCCAACTCTGCTTGCCGCCAGCCGTTAGATCCGGGCCTGTAGATCGAACGACCCACAGCAATATCAGAACCCCTCCGATTCCCGAAGATTAGCGTCCGGGGAATGGGCGGTATTGCCACCGTATAGAAGACACGCGACACCCTCCCGGCATGTTCGCTGCCCCTCCTCCGATGCCACCCAAGCCGATAAAGCGGTACGGGACCAAACTGCTTACCGCCCCCGCTGACACCCTCGATGACATCATCCGCCACGTCCCCGCTACACGACAAAATATTTCGTCATGCTGACGTCATCCGACAGAAAAACGCCAAAAACCTGCCAAAGTCAATTTTTTGTTAAAAAAGACGTGAAAACGTCATTTTCGCTCATATTCACCTGTTTGTCTCTGCACGACTATGCATGCGGTCTACGTCCAGAGCAGCTGCTTGACAATACGGTTCGCCACCCAGCTAAATCAAGTCCACAGTACTATTCACCAGCTCGTCCCGCAACCTGAAATCCGCACAGTGTGCTGTTAAAGACAGGTATTTACCTTAAACCTGTTTCCAAACCCTGTATTTTTGGTTTTCCTCGGTAAAATTGTACCTGTAAGAGCCAAATTCAAGCCAAAACAGTCCAAAATTTCCATATCCAGATCTCCAGCACTGCTCTTTCACCCATTTTTACTAAAGACCCTGCAAATTTCATTTCTTTCAATAAATTTCACCTGGTGAGCTAAATTCAAATCGAGTTTGGTCTGTAATTCTCGGAGAAAAGCCCCAAAGCTATTGTTTGCACACTTTTACTACAAAAACCCGACTTCCACAGCTAAAACAGCGTGAGCAAACATGGAAGCCCCTGCACCAGTAGCCCTCAATGTTGCGCCCCTCAATGCACCACATAAAGAGTTGGAGTGGTCGCCCCTAGCTGCTAGAGATTTTCATAATCAAGAATTAATTGTTGACAAGAACCACCTGTAAGCATTTTGTGAGATTAGGAGTAGTTACAGGAGCAATTCTGATGTCTATGGAATATGGGAATCTAATTAGCCCATATACTACCTCCCCTCTATTAATATTTTCCAAGAAATTATCCACTTATACTATGCCAATTATGACCCTACTCAAAGAGCAGTGATGACTCCATCTGGTACTGTCTTATTCTACATTACCCTTGAATCCATAAATGAAATGCTACACTTCAAACCCACTCAGCCTCTAGCTCCTTTGTCTATGAGATTCTTGCTTGAAGAAGGTCCTAAACTGCCCAGTTTAGAAATAACCAGAATAGCTCAACTATTTATGAAACCAGATCACCAGCCCAAAGAACCACCTCCCTATGTCCAGGTCTGGTTTAATGACGCTGGGAAATTCAATATTGATATGATATCTTAAATCCTGGGATTTAAAACAAGTGAGTATGTTGATGAGACCACATTAGTTTTATTATCCATTTTTACTCCAGGCTAGCCCCCTGCTATCAAATATGATTATGCCACCTTCATAGCCAACAAGATGCATGAACAATTCATGAGTCTAGACAGAGAAGGAGTCTTCAAGTACTCATCCTATATATATCATCTATTCTTGTACTATCAAACATACAATTTTCAGTTTCCTATTAGAAAATTGGATTCCAAAGGAGAAAGAAGGTCTATGATATTTTGGACCTCAGTCTTCCACCATGTTTCTGACTCTCCTTATACTTACTGTGAATTCATTGACCTATTTATATATCTAGCCTCCTCTCTACTGATGACAACTCCTCCTCCTAGACTTTCTGTTGAGATGCAAAATATTTTATAGCTCTCCAAAAACTACAGAATAGGTGACTGGTATTTCTACCAGCATCACACCGAGATCAGAATATATGGCTGTGAGCTGTGTCCCTACAAGCTGCCTAAATATGTGCCTATGAGATTGTTTGCCCTGGATTATTTCAGGCAACTCACAAATGCAGATTTGACTCACTTTCATAGTACAAAGAAAAAGGCCCAACTGAAAATAAAAAATCAGTTAGGCCCTTTTAGCATTAACAAGAAGGAAGCCTGGGCAGATGCTGATAAAATATTGGGAGAAGATCTCAAGCTAAAGAAGAGATTTTGGTGGGTACCCTATGACCCAAATGACTTCATAAGTGATAGGAGAGAGAAATACAGGCTATCAGCCTATAAACATTCTAAGCTCCCTGAGATAGAGCAATATGCCAATCAGAATGAGTGGGTAGAGGGTACATTGATAGAACAAATTACTGAGGAAGAAAAAATGGAAAAAGCTATGAAAGAGCTTGAAAAAACGCTTGACCTGGACTCTTTTGGATAGGTATCTTTCAAGCTACCTGAGCACACAGGAGGTGATACATCCTTTGCCGAGACTTCTCAGCAGCCCACGTAAAAAGCCAGCACAGGGTCAGCTAAGGGCAAGGAGGTAATAGAGACACAACAGGAGACAATGACAGACCAGCCAACTACATCAAAGGAACAACGCCAAGGGCAAGCCCCTTTAGCACAGACAAAGGCACCTGAAATCCCTGCACTACAAACTCCTCTAAATGAAGAAAGAGGCAAGAAAAGAGACAGAGAGGAAAGCACACCTGTGAGTGATCCAGGTGGATATTGGTGGCCACCTGCCAAGTCCACCTGGACCCCCACCATTGTCTTTCTCAGCATTTTCAGTTGCCTTAATTGTAGCACAACTTACTATTTTTAGCAGTTTTTCGGGTCCCGAACTTCCGGAGCCGTTTTGAGGCCCTAAACGACGTTTTTTTGGGATTCTGGGGCAACATGGGTCCATGGACCCATGTTGCCTCCCAAAGTGGTAGTACTCGGATAGATCTTTCTAACGAGCTATCGTACGCGTCAAACGGAGATCGTATGCCAAAGTTACGACCCCGAGAAATTGATGTACCAATTTACCCAAACGGGGCCCACAATTTGGCGTTTCATCTTCTAGGGTTAGGTTTCGGGATGTTAAGGGTTTTCCATTGTTTCTCAACAATAAATAGGCCTTCGAGCCTCATTGTAACACAGTTCAGAGGCATGTAGCCATCACATCTCTTCTCAGAGATAAGCTACCATCGCCCTAGCTAGTTTATTTCCATTTCTGATTGTAAGCATATTTCAGTATTTCCTATTAATGAAATGAAGTATTATTTCCGCTGCATCTTTGTGTATATGGTTATCTCTGTAATTTGTTGCGTTCCTGTTTAAATCCGGATCAGTGGTATCAAAGCGGTCTGCTTTTTCTCTGTTTTTCTTTGCATGTCCCCAACAAGGTCGGGATATAAGGAGTTAGGGCTCGAACTGGTTGAACCTTTGCAAGACCAGCCTCGCAAATCCCGACGGCCTCCCATGGCGGACGAGAAGAAAGACGAGGGGGCAGGAGATCCCATCAAAATCTTGCTCGAAGAAGCGCTCGAGCGACAACGGAACGCGATGATGGACAGCTTTGCGCAGATCCTTCAGCGGCTACCCAGAAGCGGCGCATCGGCTTCCAGCAGCTCCTCTGGAAACGCCACACCCTTTAAGGTACAAGTTAATTTTGAAATCCCCATATTCGAGGGTCAGATAGACGCCGATGCCGTAGATAAATGGTTAAATCTGCTAGAGGGTTATTTTTCTGTTCATGAATTTTCGAGTCGGGAAAAGATTGTTTTTGCCTTCTCAAAGCAGCCCCCCACGTCAAGGACTGGTGGGAAACCTACTGCGAGCAGAAGGATGAAAGTACTGGCTCACTATTTTCAGCCGCACCCACCTGGGATTCATTCCGGGATGCCATCAAGGAGCAGTACTACCCTGTCGGGAGCTATGAGGATGAATACATAAAGTGGACCACGCTGCGGCAGGGAAGGGACCAAGACGTGCCGGAGTTCACCAATCTTTTCCATACCCTTCGCACAAAGTTGGGTATCAAGGATTCGGAGCAACATTTGATACTCAAATACCGTGGCTGCCTGCACAAGTACATTCAGGAAGAAATACAGTTCCTAAACATCCCCTCGCTCGGCGCAGCATACCGGTATGCCGTCAAGTTCGAGCAGAAGTTTAAACAAAAGAAGCGAGACTTTGGATCTGCGAATCCAAAGCAGGGGAAAGGTGCCCCTAAACCACAGAACAAAGGACAAAGCCAAGGCGGGACAGCCCAAGACAACCAGCCGAAGCTGCAAGCAAAGAACAGCGCCGCGAAGCCGAGAAAGGACACTGGAAAATGGTGCGAGTTCCATAAGAGCTCCACTCACAACACAAGTGAGTGTCGGGCCAAGCAGTCACTGGGGCTGAGCTAAAGGTTTCAGAATCAGATGCATGTTCCGACTCTGAGTCAGAACCCGATAAGGGGTATGAAAAAGGGAAGCAGATCATTGATGCGGACCCCAGCGCCACTGTTGCTACCGCAAAGATCCAGAAAAATGAACCCGAAGATCCAGAGGAGGAGGAGCGTCTCTTCCACTCCCAGATGTGGGTAAAGGGCTCCCCGATACAGTTCATTGTTGATAGCGGGAGTCAAAAGAACCTCATTTCGGCAGAGGTCGTGAAGCGGTTGGGCTTACCGACCACAGCACATCCACAACCATACACCATTGGGTGGCTTCACCAAGGACGAGATCTTCGCGTGAGCCAGCAGTGTCGCCTTCCATACAACATCAAGCCCTTCACGGATGAGGTATTGTGTGACATTGCTCCCCTTGAAGTTTGTGATGTATTACTAGGACAACCATACTTGTGGAAGCGACATGCTGTGTATGAATCAAGGCCCCGTGCTGTTATTATTACATTGGGAAATAAGTTGTTCAGGATACCAGAGGTAGCACCACCTGCCGCCATCTCTTTGATTACTGCAAAACAATGCAGTAAGATCATTTCCAAAACCAGGAAATTTGTTTTCCTGATGATACGCCCTCAAGGGAAGAAGAAGACAGTGGCCGCGGCCTCCAAACGGGGTCCCTCTGCACGGCAGCTACAGATGGACAAGATTGTGGAGGAGTACGAAGACATCTTCACCTCCCCGGCAGGGGTTCCTCTGCACTGTCAAGTCAAGCACTCCATCGATCTGACCCCAGGTGCGCCGCTACCCAATGGACCAATTTATCGGCGCTCCGTTCTGGAGAACAATGAAATCAAGAGGCAGATTCAGGAGCTCCTGCAGAAAGGTCACATCCGTCCGAGTTCTTCGCCCTGTGGGAGCCCGATAGTGTTGGTACAGAAGAAGGATGGGACGTGGAGACTCTGTATTGACTATCGGGCGCTGAACAAGATCACTGTCCGTAATAGGTACCCGATCCCGCGGATTGATGACCTCCTAGACCAACTAAAGGGGGCGAAATATTTCAGCAAGATCGATCTGAAGTCAGGATATCACCAGGTACCAATCGAACCCTCAGATGTGTGGAAGACTGCCTTCAAATCCAAGGAGGCCTCTTCGAATGGTTGGTCATGCCTTTCGGATTGACGAATGCTCCTGCAACCTTTATGAGGCTAATGGATGACATCTTGCGGCCATTCACCAACTCCTTTGTAGTAGTATACTTGGATGACATTCTGATCTTCAGCCAGAGTTGGGAAGAGCACCTCCACCACATCCGACAGGTTCTCCAAACACTGCGGCAACACAAGCTATGTGCCAATTTGGAGAAATGCACTTTTGGCATGACCGAGGTTCAGTATCTGGGATACATCATTGATGAACAGGGGGTGCATGTCGATCCAGCCAAGGTCCAAGTCATTCGGGATTGGCCCTCTCCAACCACTCTAACAGAGCTCCGCAGCTTTCTAGGTCTTGCCAACTTCTACCGCAGGTTTGTGTTGGGGTTTTCTCATATTTCTTGGCCCTTGAGTCAAGTCACCAAGGGCGGGGCGAAAGCAAAATTCTTTTGGTCTGAATCTCAACAGAAGGCATTCAGGGAGTTGAAGGATCGCCTCTGCACGGCACCAGTGCTCGCGTTACCAGATTTACAACAACCATTTGAGGTCGAGACAGATGCCTCTGACTATGCTATTGGGGCAGTCCTTACTCAACATGGACATCCAGTGGCATATCACAGTGAAACACTTTCAGACACAGTCCGGAAGTACCCCACTTATGATAAAGAGATGTATTCCATTGTACAGGCCTGCCGACAATGGAAGCATTACATTTTGGGGAAGGAAACGGTCATCCACACAGACCACCGACCTCTGCAGTTCATACAGACCCAAGGGAAATTGCAGAATGATCGCCATCAGAAGTGGTCTACATACCTGCAACAGTTTCACTTGAATATCAAGTATAAAAAGGGCAGCACCAATAATGTTGCAGATTGCCTCAGTCGACCACCGATCATGGCGCTAACCACCGTGCTCAACTCTTGCGGGCACGAGACTTCTGATTGGCCACTTCTCTACAAAAGCGACCCAGAATTCGGCCACACATACCAGACACTCTTGGAGGGTCGGCAGGTTGCAGATTTTCACCTCCAGGATGCCCTATTATGCCACCTCGGTCACCTTTGTGTTCCTTCAAGCGAGCGTGCCAAGATGATTTGGGAAGCACACTACAGTCGGGCTGCTGGGCATTTCGGGGTCGAGAAAACAGTGGCAGTACTGCAAAATTATTTCTATTGGCCGAATCTTCGACAGGATGTTGGGAAGTACATCCGATCATGTACTGCCTGTGCCATTGCCAAACCGACCATTAAGAAGCAAGGCCTCTATACCCCGTTGCCTACCCCTAGTCGACCTTGGGAATCCATCTCCATGGATTACATGTCAGGCCTTCCTTCCACTAAGCATGGAAATGACTGTGTTTTTGTGGTCGTCGACAGGTTCTCCAAGATGGCCATTATGATGGCCTGCAAGAAGAATATCACAGCAGAAGCCACTGCTAAACTCTTCTTTGAACGAGTGTGGGTGCACTTTGGGATCCCACAGTCTATCATCTCAGATCGGGACAGTCGGTTTCTCAGCACATTTTGGTCCAGTCTCTGGTCAATGCTGGACACCAAACTCACAAGTCCACAGCCTTCCATCCTCAAACTGATGGCCAGACAGAGGTTGTCAACAGGATGATTGTGCACATTCTGCGCATGTATAACTCAAAGCATCCACGCACATGGGACGAGAGCCTCCCCTATGTTCAGCACAGCTACAACCGAGCTCTTCACAGCTCCACTGGCCATAGCCCTTTTCAGGTGGGTTTGGGATTCCAGCCACTATGCCCCATTGATGTGGCCATGCCCTTGCAGCTACTCACATGAATTCAGCTCATGTCCAGTCCGAAACAGATAAGGCCACCAGCTTCATTGAGCGCATCCAACATATTCGCCAGCAGGTCCATGACATTCTTGAGAAATCAAATGCCAAGTACAAGCAGCGACATGATCAACACCGGGTGCCACACAAGTTTCAGGTGGGCGACAAAGTCTGGTTGCATTTGCAAAAGGAACGCCTTACTGGAGCCTATCGGAAATTGAGACCACTCCGATATGGTCCTTACACCATTACTAAGGCTATGGGAGACAATGCATTTGAGCTCAGCATTCCCCCATTCCTTGGCCTGCACCCAGTGTTCAATGTGGACCGCCTTCGGCCATACTTTCCACCATTGCTAGACACATCCGACATTGCAGAACAGCTCAAACCCACAGAATTAAATCCAGATTGCATGGAACAAGCTGCAACTGATCGGATCATGGACACACAGATCAAGAACACTCGCCAACAGAATATCCAACTGTATCGAGTTGTCAAAGCAGGCCAACTCCTTCAGCAGGGCAAGTGGCTCACCAGGGAACAAGTTCAGCAGAAGTTTCCTCATCTCATGGAGGAGCTCAACGCAATGGGGACCATTGCTTCCTAAGGGGGGAGGAATGATCCAGGTGGATATTGGTGGCCACCTGCCAAGTCCACCTGGACCCCCACCATTGTCTTTCTCAGCATTTTCAGTTTCCTTAATTGTAGCACAACTTACTATTTTTAGCAGTTTTTCGGGTCCCGAACTTCCGGAGCCGTTTTGAGGCCCTAAACGACGTTTTTTTGGGATTCTGGGGCAACATGGGTCCATGGACCCATGTTGCCTCCCAAAGTGGTAGTACTCGGATAGATATTTCTAACGAGCTATCGTACGCGTCAAACGGAGATCGTATGCCAAAGTTACGACCCCGAGAAATTGATGTACCAATTTACCCAAACGGGGCCCACAATTTGGCGTTTCATCTTCTAGGGTTAGGTTTCGGGATGTTAAGGGTTTTCCATTGTTTCTCAACAATAAATAGGCCTTCGAGCCTCATTGTAACACAGTTCAGAGGCATGTAGCCATCACATCTCTTCTCAGAGATAAGCTACCATCGCCCTAGCTAGTTTATTTCCATTTCTGATTGTAAGCATATTTCAGTATTTCCTATTAATGAAATGAAGTATTATTTCCGCTGCATCTTTGTGTATATGGTTATCTCTGTAATTTGTTGCGTTCCTGTTTAAATCCGGATCAGTGAGTGGACCAGCAGAACAGCCAGGGGAAAAAAGGCAAAGGTTAAATCCTCACTCTGAAGTGGAAATCTTCGAAGAAACAACAGGCAGCCTGAGAGGTGAGGGGATGACCGAACAACAAACTTCTCCAATAGTGGGCACATCAACTAGCTCATACCAACAAGAGCTAGAAAGGCAACATAGTGTGGAAGTTTCATCCACCAGACCACAAAGCAAGCAACAAAGCAAGCAAGGCTCTGACATCAAGAGAACATTTACTGAAATAAAGGCAAAGAATGAGCCAATAAGAATTCAACTTTATAATCACTTGCTGAAAATTGCCTCCACTAATCAACAAAGGTTAATGGCAGCATATGACATTCAAGAGGGGAAAATGATCCTTAGTCACTTCAAGCCCACAATGCAGCAGCCAGAGTCAGCTGCTGATTACATCAGGACCAATCTGGAAGTATTAGCTAAAGACATTCACCCAATGGACCAGATTGAGTTGCATAAGCAAACTGGAGAACTGGTCTGCTCCACATTGGCAGATAAAGCATTATTGGCTCACAAATTGCAAAATTCATTGAATAATACCTCTACCCAATTGGATTTAGAAAAGGCCTCCTCTTTAGCAAAGGATAACATAATCAAGTCCTTGGAGGAGATTATCATTGAGCTGGGACATGATCCCAAAGATGCCAAAGGCATAAAGGCATTAATAAAAAAGAAGGAGGAAGACATTGCAGCCCTTAGGAAGTAGCTGAAGCTCCCTATTACTATGCATCCACAAACCACAGAAGTTGTGCAACAAAAAGAAGAGGAGGACATGATGGGTTTGCTGATGAGGATGAATCAAAGGTTAAATGAGACAGAGCAGGCGTTGGATAAAGCTCTACATGAGAATCCGGGAGAGTCGACCTCCCAGCCACCTGAAATAACTCCAACACTCAAAACTGCTCCTCCTATGGGTATTACAGCAACGCCTCCCACAGATGTCCCAGCAACAGCAGCTACAACAACAACAACAGCACTAGGTACCAGCATGAGCATATAACAACTAATGAAGGCAATGGAAGAGCTAAAACTACAAGTGTCAGAGTTGAAAGGGTTCAAAGAAAAATTGGCAAAATTGGAAATAAGCTATGATAAATCTAAGATGACCGTAGCAGAAAAGACAAGAGAGGTGAAAGCATTACAAAATAAGGTGAAGGCTTTAGAAAAGGAGCTCTTGTTAGATAAACCTCTGGGAGAAATCAAAGGCATTTTGTGGACTAATATTAATCAATCCATTAGTAATGTGTGGAGGTCTATTCGGGCTATTTATGAGCAAAGTGATTTAATAGGAATAGCCCAGGTGGAAATCCAAAAAACAAGAGCTTTACTGGGGCACATGCCTGAGCAAGCAAACAGGTTAATAAATTTTTTGAATAGCAAAACTAGTGAAGAGTTAGCATCACAGGATATCAGAGACAGGACAGACACCATTTTAACAATCAAGAGAGTTCTAACCATGAGAACTCTAATGCAAAATCTGGAGAGAAGGTGCCAGGAGATGCAAGTTGAGGTCAATTCTTTCATAGAAAAATTTACAGTCCTGCATCAAAAAGGTTTGCCAAGTCTTTTAGGAAGTAACAACCGTATGCTGAAACACAAGGACTATGAACATAAATTAAATAAGCATGCTATTGATCAAGTAAATGCTTCATCAAGTACTTCAGCATAGAAGGCCCTTCCATCTGGCCAAACCCTCTACAACAATTTGGAAAATCTATTTTACATAGAGCACGAAGTGAAGCATTTGTTCACTACCCCACCTAATTTCTCCAGGTACATAGAAACCGACGAAACTCTGAGAAAACTATAGAGACATCAAATACCAGGACCATAGTAGTGGTAAAGCATGTTGGAAATCTTGTAAGTTGTCTTTGATCGATGCAAAAATCTGAACCATTCGTTGTAATGCAGATAACATAAATGAATCACAATCATACGGATCAGAGTCTATCACGTCAGAAGTAAAGAAGGTCCGGCCAAGGCAGGCAACAGCGCAAATTTGCAATGAACAACAGCTACCAACTGAGCAGCCAACACGTCAACATTTACTTCATCTCTTATCTTTTCCCTGTTTCCAAGATCATTTACTTCTCCTTTTAAGTAGGTGGAGTGAGTTATTGCTAAAGATATTATCTCTTTGAGATATTTTGTAACATTTCTATATAAATACCTCCCCAAGCAAACTATTCAGGGTTGGTTGGTGATTTACTCTCTAGACTGCGTTGTAACTCTGAAGATTTGTTGAATACAAAGGTTGTTGGATTTCATTGTTGGTGCACTCTCTGAATGTGGAATTGATGCTCTGGGCCCTGCTACAGAATTCTTGAATCATGTTATGAATCAATAAGTTTCTCCTCACCTGTGTTTTACAGTTTATGTGTTTATATACATCATAGATGTTTCATGATCTTAGTAATAGAGAAAAATAATAGCCCAAAATTTGTTTGTTTACACTCTGCGTTCAATCTCTATTATTACTAATGTTTTCTTCAGAATTAGCATAAACAGGAATTCTTAATTGCTCCTGTTTCCCCTGGTTCTTCACTTTGAATATTAGACAAGGAATTATTAACTGCTCCTTACAAATAATCATATGTTTTCCCTCTGCCAACATGATGAAGGATTCTTAATTGCCCTTCACCCTCTAGCTCCATTCCATCTGATTCCAGCATTTAAAATTGTTCCAGGATTGATTACTTTGCTTTGTAGTACCACCCTCTGTCAAAGAAACCATACCAGCAGTTCATCCTCATAGACTCCATTAGCCCAATGGACTGAACTTCTCAGACTTACACTCCAATTCTACTAGACACCACCATCAAAAACTTAAAACAAAACCCTTGTACTTCATAACTAGCCTAATATACCTTAAACAAAGCTAAATTACAAAGAGAGAACCCTCTCTGGATGCAGATTGGCTAGAATTTGTGTCTAAAAGATTGGTTTGTGGTTACCTCAACCGTATTCCCTCCTTATAATTTTCCCGGGGAACAACCTGAGTGATAACATCATTGGCAACTCCACTAGGGAACTGAATAATTGTTTGCTACTGCTGTTGATTTCATAAAACTACAGATGGAGCCAGAAGTGTGCCAGATAGCCTTTGAAACTGTTTTTTTTAATGCAATTACAGAGCTAAATAAAAGCTGCTTCAGTCTATCTCCTGTCTAATTTTGGGCTTTGGACAGTTGTATCAAATACCTGATCAGTCCCTTGCTTCAATACATTTTAGGAAAATTCGAAACTCTTATATCTTAAACTTCCTAGAAAGAACCTATCAAGAGTTGTATCCTTTAAACATCTCAAGAAAAGTCCAAAAAATATATTCAGAAGCTGCTCGAAAGAAGAAGGTCCATTACACTAGGTCAAATCCAGATCCCAATCCCCCACCTGTGTTTCAAAATCCTAATCTCATTCCCAAGAAACTTAGAAGCCAGCAGAGCCAAGAGCATTCTGCTAGTTCACCCCTTGACATATATCAGCAGAACCTTACCCAATCTGAGCTTACTCCTGGAAAAACAACAGTTCTTTCTGCCATTACTGTTGTCACTTCTAGTTCACCTTCAGCACTTCAAACTATCTTTTCCACTTCTGCATTTACAACACCTATTTCAACTGTTATCCCTGCTCTTCCAACTGTTACACTTATCCCTATAAATATGGCAAACCGATATGCTCCCTTGCAATTACCTGCTAATCCAGGGGCTATGCCTCAAGATTATCAAAGCAAGATCACTTATTTTGATGGTACTAGCACTTACACAGCTCAACAACACACCAAGAAAATGATGGACTATTTTGAGAACTATGAGATTGATGATGATGATGTAAGAATGAAAATTTTTGTCCAAAGCTTAACTGGAGATGTCAGAGCCTGATTTAGATCACTTACTACAAACTCTATCAATGATCTAGAGGCCCTCTATTAAACTTTCCTAAACATATGGGAAAGGAAAAAAGACCCTCTTCATATTTTAGCAGAATATGAAAACTAAAGAGAGGTCCACAAGAAAGTGTGCAGGATTACTGCACCAGATTTAACAACGTATACAATGCTATTCCTCATAATCTAAGACCCCCACCAGACTTGGCCTTGATCAAATTCCCTGATGGATTTGACTCTGATATGGCATACCAGCTTAAGGAAAGGGCTCCTCGAAACTTAGAAGACATGCAGAGCATAGCTGTCAGTGTTGAGGCCAACCTGATTTCTAAACGAAATCGGGCCAGGACTGAAAGAAGAACAACTTTTAAGGAAGAACCATCTACCTTTGAACAGAAATTGGATGCCATTATTTAAGGTATGGACAGACTTAGGGATAGGGTAGAAACAATTGAAAGAAAATCATCTTGGGATGGCCAACCAAGTACCGCTGGAAGAAATCCAAACTTTAGAAAAAACCAGAACCCTAACATGGAAAAATCTGGCCCTGACCAAAGCATTAGGCCCCCATTTCAGGAAAATTATGTTGAAGCTTCAACTTCTAGTGAGCCTACAGAAGACACTCAGATTAACTTAATGGGGCTCAATAGTGAACAACAAATTTTCCTAACCCAAGAAGACCAAGAGGCTCATACCTTGGGTCAGTTCCAAATTCAATCATGGGAATCATTTGATTTTAAGGAGGGATATGACACAACTGTCTATGAGGTTCATAAACAATATAACCTGAGAAGTAGGAGAATAGATGTCCCTGAGGACAATAAACAGAAAGAAACCAAACAACCTACTAAAGCCAAAATCAAGGACTCTCCTACCCAAATCCCTCCCAGAGCAAGTCCTAACCCAAACAGTCCAACAGTTGAGGATGTTTCAGATAATCAAGACCATGATAAACAATCTTTGGCTTCCATTCCTTCCAAAGAAATTGTGAAAGAACTTGTATAAATTGACATATAAATGGCTTCAACTCATAACAAGATACCTGAAAAAGAGATAGTTACAGAAAATGCAACAGAGAGAGAAAACCTTGTTGCCCGAAATACAAAAATTCAAACTGAAAAACACTTTAACCTTGAGACCGAAATAGGCAATTTAAAAATAGCCATTCCACTGTCAGAACTGGCTAAGCATCATGTCTATAGAGAACAAATCAACAGATCACTTCAAATTTCTGAACATAGAGATGTAGTAAATGTCCTAGATGACCAACCAGAATTAATTTTTGGCGCTTAAGTAAATGGCAAATCAGTAGATGGAGGTGTCCCTCCTTTTTATGTGAGTCTGAATATTCATGACAAAGTACTTCACAATGCAATGTTTGATTCTAGAGCTTCCCATAATTTAATGCCCAAAGAGGTGATGGAAAAATTGGACCTAGATATCACCAGGCCATACAAAGACTTGTTCTCCTTTGACTCTAGCCAAGTCAGATGTCTAGGGTTAATCAAAGATTTATGTGTATCATTAGTCCAATACCCAGCCAAAACAATTCTAATGGATGTGGTGGTAGCTGATATTCCACCCAAATATGGAATGCTATTGTCTAGGTCTTGGGGAGCAAAACTGTAAGGATCATTACAGCTGGACATGTCTTATGCAACTATCTCAGTTTTTGGACAACCAAAGAAATTATATAGAGAAACTTTGATGAAGTATGTAGTGAGCAGTCAAGAGAAACCTCAGAATTTTCCCATCTATTCCATCCAATCGGATATGGACTCCTTCATACTATACAATGATGAAATTTCCCCCCCAACCAATGACAATGCTTTGGCCTTAGAGCAGAAAAATTTCATAAACAAGGCATCTAGTATTCAAGAACAAGAAATTGCTATGAACAATGATATATCAGGACCCCAAGAAAAACCGGCTGAAAATAAAGTAGTCTATCTGCCCATAAAACAAACCATTCCGACTCCAAATCCTGACTACAAACATGGAACCCTTTGGTATTTGGAATTTGATGGATCAGTCAATAAATTAGGAGCAGGGGCAGGAATTTGGGTGCATACTCTAGAAAATAGCCATGCTGTAGGTCATGCATACAGACTGAATTTTAGATGCACTAACAACATGGCTGAATATGAAGCCCTCTTGCTAGGACTGAGAGTAGTGAAAAGCCTAGGGGCAGCTAAGGTGTCAATTTTGGGAGACTCTGACTTAGTCATTCAACAAATGAAAGGAAAGTTTCTTACAAATGATCTCAGGTTAAGATCTTATAGAGCTGCAGCAATTCAAATACTCAATACCTTCTTAGAAACACAGCTGGCTAACATCCCAAGGAAACAAAACTTGCATGCTCACAGTTTGGCAACATTTGCCAGCACTTGTACACTGCCATTTGAGCCTAATCACCATTTTACAACTGAGATTAAACACAGGCCATCTGTACCTGATAACGTAAAAAACCGGTAGGTGTTTGACAATGACACTCAGATCAATAATTTCCTGACCTTAAAAGAAGAATTTTCCAGCACATATATAGACACCGGCACTGTGTGTGAAGTTGAACAAATGAACAAAATTGAAACACACATTTGAGCTGAGACAACAACTCAAATGCTACATCCAACAAGATTTACCAGCAAAAAAATGCAAGAGCTTAAGGAAATAGACTTTGATGAAGCTATTGAAGGGGAATCTGAGGTCATTAATTTAAAGGACAATTATTTGCCCACAGGATTAACACCTCTGGAAGACATTTTTTATGCTAATGATATTTCAAGGAAGCCCAAGATGCAGCCTCTAAATTCAGAAATTGAAGACTGCAACATAGGAACTGAACAGAATCCTAAAATGATAAAACTGTCTAAAACTTTGCCTCTTGACCAAAAGCTTAAATATGTTGAACTCTTCAAGGAATTTCAGGATGTTTTTGCATGGAGTTATGAAGATCTCAAATCTTATGATACCTCTGTTATCCAACACACGATACCCCTCAAAGAAAATCAAAAACCTTTCAAGCAAAAACTTAGAAGGGTCAACCCTGTACTCCTCCCTATGATTGAAAAGGAAGTCAAAAGAATGTATGAGGTTGGAATAATTGCACCCATTAGATTTTCTGAATGGGTCTCCAACTTAGTGCCAACTAGGAAGAAAACAGGAGAGATCAGACTGTGTGTTGATTTGAGGAACCTGAATAAAGTGTCTTTAAAGGACCACTACCCCTTACCCAAGATGGACCACATTTTACAGAAGGTAGTAGGTGCTTCTAGGATTTCACTGTTGGATGGATTTTCAGGCTTCAACCAGATTTTAGTTCACCTTGATAATCAAGATAAGAATGCATTTACAACACCCTGGGGAACTTTAAAGTATGTGAAATGCCATTCGGACTCAAAAATGCAGGGGCAACTTTCCAGCGTGCAATGGACATAGCTTTTGCTAAAGAAATTCATGATTTCCTAGTCATATACTTAGATGATCTCACGACCTTTTCCAAATCAGACCAGCAACACCTAGATCATCTTAGACAAGTGTTTTTAGTGTGCAGAAAATATGGTATATCACTAAATCCAAAGAAATCATTGTTTGGTCTAGAAGAAGGTAAACTGTTAGGCCACATAATCTCAAAAGATGGCATAAGAATTGATCCAGACATAATACAAGCCATTCTGCAAGTTCCTCACCCTAGAAATATCAAGGAACTTCAAGCTTTCCTAGGGAAGATCAAATTCTTGAGAAGGTTTATACCCAATTTGGCTGAATTAATCAAACTGTTAAATAACATGTTAAAGAAAGATTCCAATGTCAAGTGGACAGTAGAGGCCAAACAAGCATTTGATGAAATCAAATTGGCTTTAACTAAAACACTAGTCCTCACAAGCCCAAAATTTGATAGGGACTTCATGATCTTTTCTTTTGCCTCAGAACATACTATTGTTGTTGTCTTGCTACAAAAAGATGATCAAGGACATGAAAAAACCATAGCCTTCTTCAGCAAAGCACTTAGGGATGCACCTCTTAAATATCAAATCATGGAAAAACAGGCTTATAACCTTGTAAAAGCCATTAAGGACTTTAGAGTTTATATCTTATACTCTCATATAATAGCTTATCTGCCCAATACGGTTGTCAAAGATATCCTAACTCAGGAAGGAATTGAAGGAAAACGTGGCAAGTGGATAGCCAACATTTTGGAATATGACATTGAAATTAAACCAACAAAGTTGATCAAAGGACAAGGATTAGCTAAACTTATGACTGAGACCAATTTTCAAGCCCTTGACATCAATGAGCTGGATAATGAACAGGAGATGGCGACTCCACAGATCAATCAAGCCTTTCTACAATCACCTTGGTATACTGATATCATTCATGTATTGCTAAACTTGCAGGCTCCTCCAGGATTATCCAGAACTAAGAAAAGATTTCTGAAAATGAAAGCTTCAAAATTTTGTATTTTAGATGATGCTTTGTTTTGGAAAAATCATGAAGGCATTTTACTAAATTGCTTAACAAAGGATGAAACTGACAAAGTGCTGAAAGAATTTCATGCAGGGGACTGTGGTGGACATTTGTATTGGAAATCAACTACTGATAAAATCCTAAGGGCTGGATTTTATTGGCCCACCCTGTTTGCTGATGTGAAGAAATTTGTAACTTCTTACCATAAATGTCAAATATTTGAAGGCAAGAAGAAGCTTTTACCTTTACCCCTTAAGCCAGTTTCCACTGAAAGACCATTTCAACAATGGGGTTTAGACTTCATTGGGGAAATCCACCCTCCATACTCTGGGCAACACAAGTGGATCCTTACTGCCACAGATTATTTCACCAAGTGCATAGAGGTCATTCCTTGTAGGCAAGCCAATGATTCAGTGATCATGTAATTCTTAGAAACCAACATCCTGTCCAGATTTGGCTGTCCTAAAAAGATTATAACAGATAATGCTGCTGCCTTCAAATCCAAGGGAATGATCAATTTCTGTCACAAGTACCACATTACCTTAGGTCACGCCATAGCCTATTACCCTCAAGGAAATGGTTTGGCTGAGTCATCCAATAAAAGCTTGATCAATATCATTAAGAAAGTATTGGAAGAAACCAAAAAAAACTGGCATAAAAAGCTTATCAATGCACTATGGGCAAACAGATTGACCACAAAGAGATCCATTGGAACAAGCCCCTATGAATTGGTTTATGGCATGGAAGCTATATTCCCTTCATCTTTGGGAATCCCTGTGATAAAATTGCTACAAGAAGTATAGGTAGAACCCAATGACATTCAGAGAAGGATAAATCAGACTATTCATCTACAGTAGACCAGAGAAGAAGTATATCAGAGATCTCAGGTGCTACAAGAAAAGCTCAAGAAAATATTTGATAAAAGGACTAAGGCAGAGGATTTCTACATTGGAGACAAGGTTTTGAAATGGGACTCAAGGAGAGAAGATAAAGAAAAACATGGGAAGTTTGACTTCCTGTGGAGAGGGCCTTTTATCATCCAGGGTGTACAAGGAAACAACACTTATTTTTTAGAGAGCCTAGATGGTACACAAATAGAGGGAGGGCCAGTTAATAGCTGCATGCTCAAGCACTATTTTGAGCTGAATATCTAAGGTATTTTTGTCTCAACCTATACATATTCTATGTTTACTAATGTCTAGGATTGGATCGGACAGTAAGTTAATTGAAGCTAAAGCCCGAAGTGAAGGCCCTAAACTTTATAAACTACAGTTGTTATAACTATGATAAAACAACCAGCAGAAGCACATTTCAGAGAAAAGACAGAGGTCTAATTGTTTGGACCAGCCCATGAGAGATGTGCATATTTTTACTTGGTCCTCTATATAGTTGGTTCACTTACAGCAAAGAAAAAATTTTAGAATGCAACAAGAGTTGTACAGAAAGAAATCTGACCTACTGTTCTTGACTTTTCATCAAGAAAATCCATCCCCAAGTGGAGCCACTATTAGGTTCCTATACCAATAGGTGTCATCTTTCATGATTGACATTGATAATATCTAATATGTTCAAACCTTTGGATGGTTGCAAAGGTGTTCCATATTCCCAAGAAATAAAAAAATTAAAAATGAAAAGAGGGTGTGCCCTAAAAGAAGAATTAAAGGGCAAGAAAATAAGATGGTCAAGAGAAAAAATGAAAGAAATGAACCCCAATAAAGGAGACCAGGAAAATGTGCTAGTCCAAAATGCCACTGCTGTTCTATTTTTGCAATGATCTCATGGTGTGCAACTTGTTGATTCATGCCACCTTTCATGGATGGCCAAACAACATAATCTTGGCCAAATTCATGTTTAAATTTCCTGTCTTAGAGATAGAGAATGAAACCTGTCCAAACTGTTCAATCTTGGAAGGTGATTAGCTAGGTAGAGAAGCAAAGGAGCTCAACAGCTAAATCTGAGCCCTTGGAAGAAATAAGGGCAGACTTAGATAGGATGGCAGTTGAAAGAAACGCAGAGAGCAAGGGTTTGCTAGTTTAAATGCACCCAAGGAAAAAGGAAGAAAAAATGTTAGGTATAGTAAGCTCGGTAGGCAATTTTGATGTTGCAGAAACAGGCTTATGAGTAATTTTGTCTTTCAAGAGTGATTCATCTTATTACTATCATAAATACCATGGCAACTATGTGGTGTCAGATCAAATGAAGCATGTCTAACTTCCCCTCACTCTTCTCCCTAAAATCAATTACTAATTTCCCCCAAGGATATTGAGATTTGCTCAATATCCTAGATCACTCCATTTCATGAAAAAGTTTAAGTAAAATGACATTTTGCTTAGGCAAAGAAGCCACATTTCTTGTTTAAAAGTTCTCTTCTCCCCTCAGCCTAAGTTATCATACTTTGTAACTTAGTGCCTACCTTTCATAAACCCATATTAATTACTAACCATATTATATAACCCCTATATTTCTCCCTCATACCCGTACTATATAAATACATGGAAAACCCCAAAAAAATTTATATCCCACCCTTGGTTAATTTATAACCATAACACTATATCAAAGGGGATCCAAGGTTTATCCAGAACTTGTGAATAACCCTATCAACGACCTCGGGATTGATTAAACACCTGGGTTAATCAATAACCATATTAAACCCTCCCCACATGCACATATGCCAAGTTTGATTAATCTCTGGTCAATTAACACCTTGAGTGCCCCGATAACCAATCAAAGACTCCCCGATAAATTAAAAATCAATGGTTATGATGGTGGGTCCCCGCGCCATAATCCGCTGCCAACTCTGCTTGCCGTCAGCCGTTAGATCCGGGCCTGCGGATCGAATGGCCCACAGCAATATCGGAACCCCTCCGATGCCCGAAGATTAGCGTCCGGGGAATGGGCGGTATTGCCGTCGTACAGAAGATATGCGGCGCCCTCCCAACATGTTCGCTGCCCCTCCTCCGATACCACCCAAGCCGATAAAGTGGTGCGGGACCAAACCGCTTACCGTCCCCGCTACACGACAAAATATTTCGTCATGCTGATGTCATCCGACCGAAAAACGCCAAAAACCCACCAAAGTCAATTTTTTGTTAAAAAATACGTGAAAACGTCATCTTCGATCATATTCACCTATTTGTCTATGCACGACTATTGCATGTGGTTTACATCCAGAGCAACTGCTTGAAAATACAATTCACCACCCAGCTAAATCAAGTCCACAGTACTATTCACCAGCTCGTCCCGCAACCTGCAATCCGCACAGTGTGCTGTTAAAGACATGTATTTACCTTAAACCTGTTTCCAAACCCTGTATTTTTGGTTTTCCTCGGAAAAATTGTACCTGTAAGAGCCAAATTCAAGCCAAAATAGTCCAAAATTGCCATATCCAGATCTCCAGCATTGCTCTTTCAACCATTTTTACTAAAGACCCTGCAAATTTTGTTTCTTTCAATAAATTTCACCTGGTGAGCTAAATTTAAATCAAGTTTGGTCTATAATTCTCGGAGAAAAGCCCCAAAGCTGTTTTTTGCACACTTTTACTACAAAAGCCCAACTTCCACAGCTAAAACACCGTGAGCAAACATGTAAGCCCCTGCGCCAGTAGCCCTCAATGTTGCGCCCCTCAATGCACCACATAAAGAGTTGGCGTGGTTGCCCCTAGCTGATAGAGATTTTCAGATTCAAGACTTAATTGGTGACAAGAACCACCTGCAAGCATTTTGTGATATTAGGAATAGTTACAGGAGCAATGTTGATGTCTATGGAATATGGGAATCCAATTTGCCCATATACTACTTCCCCTCTGTCAATATTTTCCCAAAAATTATCCACTTATGTTGTGCCAATTATGACCCTACTCAAAGAGTAGTGATGACTCCATCTAGTACTGTCTTATTCTACATTACCCATGAATCCATAAATGAAATGCTACACTTCAAACCCACTCAGCCTCTAGCTCCTCTATCTATTGGATTCTTGCTTGAAGAAGGTCCTAAACTACCCAGTTCAGAAATAACCAAAATAGCTCAACTATTTATGAAACTAGATCGCCAGCCCAAAGAACCACCTCCCTATGTCCAGGTCTGGTTCAATGACGCTGGGAAATTCATTATTGATATGATATCTTATATCCTGGGATTTAAAACAAGTGAGTATGTTGATGAGACCACATTAGTTTTATTATCCATTTTTACTCCAGGCCAGCCCCCTGCTATCAAATATGATTATGCCACCTTTATAGTCAACAAGATGCATGAACAATTCATGAGTCTAGACAGAGAAGGAGTCTTCAAGTACTCATCCTATATATATCATCTGTTCTTGTACTATCAAACAGACAATTTTCAGTTTCTATTAGAAAATTGGATTCCAAAGGAGAAAGAAGGTCTATGATATTTTGGACCTCAGTCTTCCACCATGTTTCTGACTCTCCTTATACTTACTGTGAATTCATTGACCTGTTTATATATCCAGCCTCCTCTCTATTGATGACAACTCCTCCTCCTAGACTTTCTGTTGAGATGCAGAAGATTTTACAGCTCTCCAAAAACTACAGAATAGGTGACTGGTATTTCTACCAGCATCACACCGAGATCAAAATATATGGTTGTGATCTATGTCCCTACAAGATGCCTAAATATGTGCCTATGAGACTGTTTGCCCTGGAGTATTTCAGGCAACTCACAAATGCAGATTTGACTCACTTTCATAGTACAAAGAAAAATGCCTAGCTGAAAATAAAAAATCAGCCAGGCCCTTTTATCATTAACAAGAAGGAAGCTTGGGCAGATGCTGATAAAATATTGGGAGAAGATCTCAAGTTAAAGAAGAGGTTCTGGTGGGTACCCTATGACCCAAATGACTTCATAAGTGATAGGAGAGAGAAATACAGGCTATCAGCCTATAAACATTCTAAGCTCCCTGAGATAGAGCAATATGCCAATCAGAATGAGTGGGTAGAGGGTACATTGATAGAACAAATTACTGAGGAAGAAAAAATGGAAAAAGATATGAAAGAGCTTGAAAAAACGCTTGACCTGGACTCTTTTGGATAGGTATCTTTCAAGCTACCTGAGCACACAGAGGTGATACATCCTTTGTCGAGACTTCTCAGCAGCCCACGCAAAAAGCCAACACAGGGTCAGCTAAGGGCAAGGAGGTAATAGACACACAGTAGGAGACAATGACAGACCAGCCAGCTACATCAAAGGAACAAGGCCAATGGCAAGCCCCTTCAGCACAAACAAAGGCACTTGAAATCCCTGCACTACAAACTCCTCTAAATGAGGAAAGAGGCAAGAAAAGAGACAGAGAGGAAAGCACACCTGTGAGTGGACCAGCAGAACAACTAGGGGAAAAAAGGCAAAGGTTAAATCCTCACTCTGAAGAGGAAATATTCGAAGAAACAACAGGTAGCCTAAGAGGTGAGGGGATGACTGAACAGCAGACTTCTCCAATAGTGGGCACATCAACTAGCTCATACCAGCAAGAGCTAGAAAGACAATATAGTGTGGAAGTTTCATCCAGCAGACCACAAAGCAAGCAAGGCTCTGACATCAAGAGAACATTTACTGAAATAAAGGCAAAAAATGAGCCAATAAGAATTCAATTTTATAATCACTTGATGAAAATGGCCCCCACTAATCAACAAAGGTTAATGGCAGCATATGACATTCAAGAGGGGAAAATGATACTTAGTCACTTCAAGCCCACAATGCAGTAGCCACAGTCAGCTGCTGATTACATCAGGACCAATCTGGAAGTATTAGCTAAAGACATTCACCCAATGGACCAAATTAAGTTGCATAAGAAAACTGGAGAAATGGTCGACTCCACATTGGTAGATAAAGCATTATTGTCTCACAAATTGCAGAATTCATTGAATAATACCTCTACCCAATTGGATTTAGAAAAGGCCTCATCTTTAGCCAAGGATAATAGAATCAAGTCCTTGGAGGAGATTATCATTGAGCTGGGACATGATCCCAAAGATGCCAAAGGCATAAAGGCATTAATAAAAAAGAAGGAGGAAGACATTGCAGCCCTTAGGAAGCAGCTGAAGCTCCGTATTACTATGCATCCACAAACCACAGAAGTTGTGCAGCAAAAAGAAGAGGAAGACATGATGGGTTTGTTGATGAGGATGAATCAAAGGTTAAATGAGACAGAGCAGGCATTGGAGAAAGCTCTACATGAGAAGCCGAGAGAGTTGACCTCCCAGCCACTGAAATAACTCCAACACTCACAACTACTCCTCCTATAGGTATTACAACAACGCCTCCCACAGATGCCCCAACAACAACAGCTACAACAACAGCAACAACACCAAGTACTAGCATGAGCATAGCACAGCTAATGAAGGCAATGGAAGAGCTAAAACTACAAGTGTCAGAATTGAAAAGGGTCAAAGAAAAATTGGCAAAATTGGAAATAAGCTATGATAAATCTAAGATGATTGTAGCAGAAAAGACAAGAGAGGTGAAAGCATTACAAAATAAGGTGAAGGCTTTAGAAAAGGACCTCTTGTTAGATAAACCTCTGGGAGAAATCAAAGGCATTTTGTGGACTAATATTAATCAATCCATTAATAATGTGTGGAGGTTTGTTCAGGCTATTTATGAGCAACGTGATTTAATAGGAATAGCCCAGGTGGAAATCCAGAAAAAAAGCGATTTACTGGGGCACATTCCTGAGCAAGCAAACAGGTTAATACATTTTTTGAATAGAAAAACCAGTGAAGAGTTAGCAGCACTGGATATCAGAGATATGACAAACGCCATTTTAACAAAAAGAGATTTCTAACCATGAGAACTCTAATGCAAAATCTGGAGATAAGGTGCCAGGAGATGCAAGTTGAGGTCAATTCTTTCTTAGAAAAATTTACAGTCCTGCATCAAAAAGGTTTGCTAAGTCTTTTAGGAAGTAACAATCGTCTGCTGAAACACAAGGAATATGAACATAAATTAAATAAACATGTTGTTGATCAAGTAAATGCTTCATCAAGTACTTCAGTAGAGAAGGCCCTTCCATCTAGCCAAACCCTCTACAACAATTTGGAAAATCTATTTTACATAGAGCACAAAGTGAAGCATCTGTTCACTGCCCCACCTAATTTCTCCAGGTACACAGAAACCGACGAAACTCTGAGAAAACTGCAGAGACATCAAATACCAGGACCAGAGTGGTGGCAAATCATGTTGGAAATCTTGTAGGTTGTCTTTGATCAATGCAAAATTCTGAACCATTCGCTATAATGCATAGAACAGAAATGAATCACAGTCATACGGATCAGAGTGTATCACGTTGAAAGTAAAGAAGGTCCGGCCAAGGCAGGCAACAGCACGAAATTTGCAATGAACAACAGCTACCAACTGAGCGGCTAGCACGTCAGCATTTACTTCTTCTCTTATCTTTTCCCTGTTTCCAAGATCATTTACTTCTCCTTTTAAGTAGGTGGAGTGAGTTATTGCTAAAGATATTATCTCTTTGAGATATTTTGTAACATTTCTATATAAATACCTCCCCAAGAAAACTATTCAGGGTTGGTCGGTTATTTACTCTCTAGACTGCGCTGTAACTCTGAAGATTTGTTGAATACAAAGGCTGTTGGATTTCATTGTTGATGCACTCTCTGAATGTGGAATTGATGCTCTGGGCCCTGCTACAGAATTATTGAATCATGTTATGGATCAATAAGTTTCTCCTCACTTGTGTTTTACAGTTTCACTTTCTGTGTTTATATACATCATAGGTGTTTCATGATCTTAGTAATAGAGAAAACGAATAGCCCAGAATTTGTTTGTTTACACTCTGTGTTCAATCTCTATTATTACTAATGTTTTCTTCAGAATTAGCATAAACAGGAATTCTTAATTGCTCCTGTTGCCCCTGGTTCTTCACTTTGAATATTAGACAAGGAATTATTAACTGCTCCTTACTAATAATCATATGTTTTCCCTCTGCCAACATGATGAAGGATTCTTAATTTCCCTTCACCCTCTGGCTCCATTCCATCTGATTCCAGCATTTAAAATTGTTCCAGGATTGATTACCTTGCTCTATAGTACCACCCTCTGTCAAAGAAACCATACCAGCAGTTCATCCTCATTGACTCCATTAGCCCAATGGACTGAACTTCTCAAACTTACACTCCAATTCTACTAGACACCACCATCCAAAACTTAAAACAAAACCCTTGTACTTCATAACTAGCCTAATATACCTTAAACAAAGCTAAATTACAAAGAGAGAGCCCTCTCTGGATGCAAATTGGATAGAATCTTTGTCTAAAAGATTGGTCTGTGGTTACCTCAGCCGTATTCCCTCCTTAGAATTTTCCTGGGGAACAACCTGAGTGATAACACCATACACTGCCAGTCTTGAAGACGACAGTTCGACACGGCCAAAACGGGACACCTAGACAGAAAGCAGTTCTTAGATGAGGCTAATGCCTTCGGATCAGCCCCTTGAGATCGAGATAATTCTTGACACACAGGTTGCCATGTGAACTCGCAGAAAAGAGTACCTTCAGTACCTTGTCAAGTGGAAGAACCGTCCCATTGACGACAATTCGTGGCTTGACGCGGCACAGATACAGCGTGTAGGATATTCTATCGAGGATCTCATGGAACGGAGCCATGAATTTTTGTTACCCCGAGAGCCTGATGCAGGAGCATCCAACTTAGGGTGAACAAAACGAAAGTGTTTGTCTCACAGGTTACAGGTTGACAGGTTTACAGGTCATTGTACTTGAGTCTTTTAAATTTCCTTAGTTTCTAGCATTTAGGACTTAACAACAAGTTATGTTTTAATTTCATTATAATTTCTTTTTAGTTATTGTTTTGAATTAATTACAGAATTTAGCTGAACGGGAATTAACAGTTATCCAATGTAACTACATGTAACTGTTGACAGTTTCTAAAATTGTTCAACAAATCATACAAAAAGGGAAAAATGAGACATTTGTAGGATTGATTTCCATCATAACAGAAGAATAATAGAAACATACAAGAGATTGTCGAAATCATCTGAGTCCATTTGCAACAAGATTATATTTCCTTTCTGTTCTTAGGATGAATTGAGTGTATTTCCAAACAGAGACAAGAACTTGCAGATTAATCTTTTTAACAGGCATCTAGAATATTAGAGACAACGAGACCGAGAACTGGTGGAAGCGTTATAACAAACACAAGGAGAGAACAATTGTCGAGGAACTAACGAACATTCACAACGACTACCTATAGTTCCTGAAGAGCATCAAACACGTGATAAAGAAAACTGACAGAGGGTTTCATAACAAGCACAACCAAATTTCCAGCAAGAAAAAAACATCTATGACCAGGTACCACATAAGTTAACACGCATTATTTTTCCTTGCAAATATTGTTTGAAGCAAATCTACAAAAGTCTTTAAATTCATTTACAATCCAAAGTTAGGACAAGTTCATATTACAAAATAGACAAAGAAACCTGGGTTCGAAACCCTGAAGACACATTTAACTCTCACAATCCCAAGTAAAAACCAAACGACCTATCTATTTATTACAATGACCAAAGTGTTGACTTAAGTGACCGACAGAGGGGTCGAAGCCTGAAACCAAGACCCAAAACTATCAACAGATGCCAAGCACAAGTTACATGGAAAGACCCTACCTGGTCTAACAAGTCGCAAGAGGAGCCGAAGCCATAGCTTCAGTGCTCGACATCCACCTGCAACCACCCTTCATAGCAGTTAATAACGGGAAGAATGAAAACCCCAACTGAATGAAAGAAACAGAGTAAGGGTTTGTAACCCATACTTACCAGAGGAGGAGCCAAAAAGCATAGGAGGAGAAGTCTCGACAAGCCACGAACCAACAAGGAACCCCTGCTCACAAGGAGCACAAATTGTTAGTACCGACAGAAGATGAAAAGTGGAACCTGAATCAAAGAACAAAAGCTTACCTATGTCTAGCTGAGGAGCAGATGCCGAACACTGGGTCACCTCGTGGCCACAACCTAAAAACATAGCGACTAGTGGACAAATTAGACAGTGAAGCCATTGAACTAGCAATTAAAAACAACAATGATACTAATACACTCAAGAGGAAGCAATCATTAACCGCGCCCATAGAGCCTTCAGAACAGAGGAGGTCACTTGCAAAATGCCGAGAGACAAGCTCGGGAACCCTCAAACAGACCAACGGACAAAAAGCTACAGACAACAACATTACACTAGCAAAGCCCAGCCAACTGAGCAGAGCTGTGGCCAAGGAATACAAAAAGAGTGCCACAAAGAAACCCGACGAAAATCACAGGTGAAAACCGGAGTGCAGAACCTCTTAGCGCAACCGAATGAAAGTAAAAAATGACAGGGTAAGTGGAGAGTTAGGGTTTCAAGAGTAGCATAAGGTGGGAGGATGAAATCCGAGGTAGAGACAGGTGTCTCCCTCATAGCCAAAACTCGTATCAAACAATTAAACACAACAAAATATCAAACAACCGTCGGAGATCCCCAAACATCTTTCCATTAATAATTCAATTAATCAAACATTTACATCTAGATAGAAGGATGAGGACTGGTCCCATCAATCTCGTTTTGGTTTTGATATCAATTATTTAACATACAAGTTTAACTTTAGTAACTATATAAATATAAATAATAATATATAAAGTTAAGCATTTTTTATTTATAAATATGGTAGAGATAGTAATTAAGATGGTAATATGTCACAACAACCTATTACAACACAATTACAAAATTCTTTTAAGGAGTGAGATAAGTTATATTAAAAAAATATTAATTAAAAAAGATTAATGTGGGAATAAAATATTTAAATATTTATTGTTTAATGATAACCATAGTTAATGTTTACTAAAATTAAATATGATTTATTTGATTTTAATAAGGAACATATTACTTGGGATTTTTTGGAATTTTATTTCTATGTTTAAAATTATTAAGAGAAACATTTTATCATAGTTTTGTTGAGTTAAAAGGTCAAAAAAGTTGATATGAGAGAAATTGCTTTCCATCTTCAACCCTCCTAGTGTCACAAAGGTGATAGACTCTTTCATTCCATGGGGTTTTGGAAATTAACCAATGCCCAATTTCATTATGAAACTCGTGAGAATTTATTTTTATTTTAATAATGTTTATTTTCCTCTTTACACTAGTCAAGACAAAAAGATACTTTTGATTTTTGAGATTTGTATTAATCACCTCCTCATGATATCTTAATTTCCTTATTCTCTCTAACACGTTATCGCTCCACAATTTCACCATAAATTTTGATGTACTAATAATGTTAATTTATACTTATTTTGTGAAATGATCTCTTGCTTTATCCCTCAATGGTCTAGTCAAGCTTGAACATTCTTATGCCATCCCTACTTGAGTTGTTGTTTTGGATGGAATTTGAAGCAATTGTAGAAAGCCTCTTGTCTTCCAGTATATTAACTTATTTTTATACATTGTATACTTGGTCACAACCATGCTCTTAATAGGGAAAATGATTGCTTCAATGAGAAGGATAGGATAATGTATATGTTGAAGCCCAAAATTGTCTCTTTTTGATAACCTTCTTACACTCCATCCTCCTTCTTTTTGACTCTAACAACTCTAATTGAGCATCAATTTACAAGGTTTATGGCAATAGCAGGTACTTTGCTTTATTATTTAACTCAATATTTGCATAAGCTACTGAATTGCATCAATTTTGCAGCTAATGACTGATTCTACAACATAGTTGAAGGTTCGCTGGGTTCTAAAACTCCATCCGAGGAACGAGACATATGGGCAGGTGGATAATAGTGACATAAATATGTTTACCTATCTTCATGGCCTTGATCGATGAAAAGAACACCGCATAAGCCCAATCAACATGGAAGTCAACCAGTGAAGAAGGAGTTGAAGGCGAACCAGGCGAGCGAGAAAATTAATGGAAGCGAATATTTAGCCTCATGATTTGCTTCTCTAATAACAAATCATGAGGAAATCATGTCATATTATATTGTCATGCTATTTTTAGTCTCTGTCGAGTAGGATAGGCTCGTAAATCTCTAAAACAATTATTGATAGAGATTATAAATCTACCTCTCAGCATGATAAAGACAGACCTGAATATTATTTTTGAAACTCTGTTTACAATTATAAAAAAAATTGTTTTGTTTGATACCTTTGTTGTGTGTTATCTCAATGTGTATATAATCCTTTGAAGAAGTCATGTTGTTACCTACATCTTGCAGGAGGGACCCCTAAAGTTGTAAGGTTTTATCGTGTTTAATTAACATTTCAATTATGCATTTGTATAGTGTTTAATTAGTTCATCTAAATGTCTAGTTTCAATTTTGAATGAATGTTTGGGACTGAGTTTAAAGCGAGTTTTGTTTAATCATTTTGCTTTAGGATGAATGGGTGAAACTAAGATCTCTTATGCACATGCAAAGTAGTATGACAAAGTGTGGGTTGATTTAGGATTTGTAGTATAGTTTGAGTTACATCTGAACTAAATTACATTTGAGTGAAGAAGATTTCAATTACTAATTATTGTGATTATAAAGTTAATTATTATTATTATTTTTATTTTTTTCTTTCTGTCAGAGTGATTTAGATTTAATTTCATTATTTAGTTAAGCAACTGTGATTTTTATTTCAAGCAAAGTGTGATATTTCTTTCAAGCAAGTATGATAAACTTAGTTTCATTATGTTAAAGAGTGACATATTTACTTTCATGTAATAGTGATAGTTGTTAAGAAAACATGTGCATCTTGATATCTCAATTTAATATAGGAATTGGTTGAATAATAAGGACTCCTAGCACAAACAATGCACATTCATTTCATCAGTATACTAACTCTGGTGGATAATTTAACATCAATTAAATTACTAAACAATGTATTTCCTTTAATTATGAAATTATAAGTTGTAAAATTGATTTTGGATCTATTTTATCTTTCTTTGCAATTTTTAGAGATATTACATCCCCAAACTTCACATCCATATAAAATAACAATAGTAATAAGAGTCTCAAAAAATAGTTTTTTTTTTTCAAATCTCATATCCAAAGATATGTTGATTTACGATTTTTTTCAACTCCATAATAAGCTTTCCTCCTTCCATTTATTCTTTTCTCAATGCTATAATTTTATTTGAGCTTGTCATGGATATAGATTGTGAGGTATTTGTATGAAGTCACTTCCTCCAAGTTGTCATATACAAAAGTATCATATGTGATATTTTTAAATTTTATTGACTTTTGTTTTGTTAGTGGTAAGAATCACTCATGTTGGAAAATAAAACTTGGAGGATTCCTAGTTGTTTGTTAAGATGGTAAGGAATCCTTGCCATAAGAACAATATCATTGACATAGATAAGAACACTAATGACTATACCTGTGAGAGTTGGGACAACACAACCTTCTTCTTCCAAACACTCTTCTAACTTATCAATGTATATGGCAAGAAGAGTAAAATACAAAGAACACCCTTGCTTGACTATGATATTGTAGTTAATTTCTTCTGACTAGCCCTCATTGATCTAAACTTGGCAATAACATTTTTGTACAATCTTGTCACAACATCTCTCGACTTAAAATTAAAATTTATCTATTCTAACCTCTTCGAAAACTTTATTGTTAGAACGATGCCAAAAATATTTGTAAAGCCAATAAAGCAACAAATGAATCAACAATAAAAAGTTGACACATGACATTTAAAAAAAAAAACAAAAACAAAAACAAAAACAATATACCAGTAACATCAAATTATATGATAATCACTCAATATATTTATTAAATTGATATTTTTAACTACTTTAAATAACCCAAATTTAATTCAAATCTTTTTTCATTTTGACTATAACAATTAAAGGTTTGCACTAGGAAAGAATTCCTCTTAACTTATAATAAATCTAAAATTAAAATAAATTTATATTAAATACTAATAACATCAAATTGTATACGAATATCTTAATATATTTATTAAATTGATATTTTTAACCATGTTAAATAACCTAAATTCAATTCAAATATTTTTTCCTTTTAACTTGGAAATGGTATAATGTAAAACAATTTAATTATAATAATTAAGTAATTTTTTCATCATACTATTATCATATTTTATATCATTATTATATATAAATATTATATTAAACTCTAAATACATTTATTTAAATAAATAAATAGATGTTATCTTTTGTACTCAAAATTAATTTACATAAATAATCTATTCAAATTTAATATATATGGTTATATCACCTTTGAATTTTAATTTTTTATTTATTTTAAATACCATCTTAAAATTAAATTATTTTAAATTTATTTATATTATACATTTTAAAATGTCATCTTTCACTTTCTCATTTAAAAAAAGTAATAATACTTTTAAATAATTTACCATTTAAAAATAAGCATATTATCGATTACATAACCTTTTCCTTCCTTCAATATACATATATTTTTGAAAATTTAAAATTGACATTGCAATAAGTCACACCTCTCTCTTGAAAAACAATCCTCTGATATTGACATGTTGATTGGGAAAAGTTAGCTTTAAAAAACAATGTTGTTCTTTCCTTACAAGAAAAGAAACAACATAGAGAATAGTTGCACCTTCTCCCTTGTCTTTGCACCTAACGTGCCATTCATTTTCCTCTACCTTCTTTGAAAGATCTTTTATCATATAAAATGACAAACATTCTCATAAACCTGCCAATGTATATTATTACATCGAATTGTTTGCTTATTCAGTTGTTGAAGAGTGGTTGTTAGTTGAGATTGATTTTAACTCATACGGATATTTTATCTCTTAATGGTTTTCAATTAATTTGATGAGCTGTGTTTATTTTTCTTATTTAAACCATTTAAGAAAGTTTATAATTATGGTAATTACTATATTGGTAAATAAGAGTAATTTAATTAAAGAATTGTGAATATAAATATATATTATTTTAAAATAATTTATTATTTATATTTAGTCTAATGGTTAATAAAAGTTGGGTATAAAGATGTTTATAAATTTTTCGTTAATGTAAACTTGTTTTGGTGAAAGAATTAAAGTTCTTAGGTTCATATTGGTGGTTTCGAACATATGGTTTTGGTGATTCTTGGTATTAGAGTCCATGATTTACATGTGATGAAGCTTTTAAAAGGCTTGAGAATTCTCCATTGTAATGTTTCTGAGTTAGGTTGAGGGCTCACTTAGTTAGGCCAAAATGTTGACCGATTTAGCTACGTTTAAGTCAAGACATGGTTGCTTTTAAACCGTAATATAATAATAAATTTATTGTTGGCTAGTTTTTCCTGAGTGAAGTTTTCTAGAGAAAATCATGGTGTGCATGGTTTGTGTATTGTTGCTATCTATGATTTTTATCACTATTTCTCTTGTATTATTTTTCTCTCTAACATGTTTTAGATTTTATGAATATTTCTAAACATACTTTGAATTTAATGGAGGTAAGGAATGAAAAACATGATTTGCAATGATTACTAACCTTCTTGGGTTTTAAAATGACCACCTCTTAGATAAGTAGGGACCTTACTCTGTAATTACATGAGACTTAGTGGCTAGCTTTGACCATAAAGTTGTTTCCTTCCATAGTTCATACAAAAATCGAAGGGAGAGAGGTTGTGGCTCTTGTTGCTATCACTATTGTTGGACAAATGTCAATTACGTTTTCTATTTAGAATGTAAGCTAAGTGTTTGATGAAATGCCTCATTGAAAAGTGTTATTTCAACGAGTGTGTGTGGAATGCATGCTTGACAAGTGTTTGTTGAAAGCATGGTATTGATAATGCTTATGGGGTGACTTTTCTTCGGGATATTTTTTACAATAAAGGTGACAATGATCATGTGGAGTCCTTCAAAATACTAGTAAGATCATACAAGGATAAGATAGTCACAATGCAAGTACAATAGTGGGCATTTGTTGCATCCATTAAGCTAAAATTATAGGAAACAAGTGGGGGTTAGGGGAGCATATATCAATAACTTGACAACATAGTTTATTTTCTAGAAAGCAATGATACGATCATTATGTGCCTTTACATTATAAAATTGGTAAAAATGTAATGTTATCCCTAGTTCTTTATCTTCACAAGGGATAAGGAGGTAAGGTTATAGTTTCCTTGTCTATGGGTTGTTTATTTAGGGATGTAGTTGATAGCAAACCATTTGCAATGCGCCACCTCATCTACCCAATGTGTACATTATGGAGGAATTAGAGGAGATTCCCATGTTAGAGATAATATTTAAAATTTTATCATACTAAGAACCCATGGTAGTAATATGCTAATAATTGATTCTAGCCTCGTCCATCATATTTGTACTAGTGACTATATAATTTGAACAAATGAGTGTGACATATATCTTGTTTCAAAAGGTAGTTTTTATTGTCCAATTTCATAATGTTACTGAATTCATAAATTTTTGAGGAAGGTCCTTGGTTTTAGGGAATAGTGATATTTTGTTATTCCCTGGTTCCAAAAATTTAACCCAACGAAGATGTTTGTCACTAAAATGTCTATTTTGGTATCCCTCCCAAATCCATTCATACATTTTTGTGAGTTAATTCTTTTTGAAGATATCAAGAATGGATGTAGATATTTAAAAATATATATTATTCAAATTAATCATGGTCTTTTTACATATGTATGGAGACCAATATTTGTGAGTTATTATCATATAATATTATACTTCAAAGAAAAGGTTCTTAATGAGCTTTAGAAATGGATTATGAACATGCAACTTTCTGATGTTGAGTTTGTTAACAAGCATAACATTTGTTGGATCCATGTCTTGCAACATGTGTTTATTCTAGAAGGAAAAATGACATAAACTAGAACTTAAAGGATGTTAAAAATTTCAGCAACAATAGTTGGATGTTAAGGAGGGCACATAATGCAAAAAATCCATAGACATCAGTCTCAAAGGATGATACTAGTGGATGTCCAATCATCCAAGTTGAGGAATAAATGCTCTCCTTGGTGGATAGAGTAGATAACCAAAATACATAGATTATCCCCTTGAGGGTGATAGGTGCAAATGAAGCCCCATCATGGGGAATGTTTTGACTTCATTAACTTGAGAATTTTGATTTTGATAAGAATTTGGCACACCATGTAAACTCCTAGACATCCAACTTCTAATCTACAACCAGTTCATTTGGAAGTTTATTTAGTGGGGGGACGGGGGATGGGGATTGTATTAAAAGGTTGAAAAGAAGAAAAGGTAAAATCAAAGGGTATTTTACTAATTAATTATTGACTCTTTTTCTTGGTATTTTTGTTTTGTATCAAAATAAATGTTTACTTGCATATTTATTGTATAAGATTTTTTATGAATGCACTCATAACATTTAAAATATATTATAAGTGTAATATTCACACACACAAAAATACCATTTCCATTTAATCTAAAAATAAAAAATAATATTTTGTTTGGAGAAAAGCAAACATATATGCATATTAAAACATAAAATGACTTATTACAATTAATTACAACACCCTCAATTTCACTTTCAGAGTAAACCACATACAAACAATTTTAATATAATTTTATTGGATAATTAATTGATAACCTAATAATTTTTTAAATTGACTTTTGATATAATTATTACATTTCATTTGCATTGATATCAATATTATTATGCATGTATCTTATTGATTATTTACCCTTCATATTGATATTCTCCTTTTCTTCCATGTGCACTACAACCAATTATTAATATATTCACCCAATAATTGTGGCATGAGGAAGGAATCAATGTAGCCACAAAATCAATATGAACCAACTAAGGAATCATGGAAAAGAAACATGCATGGCAAAGGGAATGGACTAAGTAGTTAGAAATCATTGCTCACACAAATGGAATTGGTTAAAAATCAAGACACTAACTAAGTAGCTATACATCATTACTCACACAAATGGAAGTGGTTACAATAAAGAATATACAATCATTTTAAAATATTATTTTTAACAATTTCAAATTGTATTGGTGATAGAATTTAAAACTTTGTTTTTATGGATACCAAATTTTAACCAAAACACAATATTTAATAAAATATTTTTTTTAATAGTTTTTTAGTTAAAAATAAATAAATTATTTGAAAATAATTACAAATAACACATATTATGAGAAACTAGGATTTTTAGGATTTATATTCTTAAGAGGAACTATTAACAATTTTTTAGTTAAGACATTGAGGGTGGTTGTATGGGTGAAATGTGTTACAAGAGGTGATAATGGAGTTGTTGCTGATTTTAAAGTTTATACTTTGCAAAATACCACTACCCTCTCTTAACCATTAAACCAAAATCTAGTGAAAAACCAAGGTTGAAAATCAAAATTGTGTATATAAGGTTTTATAGTTTTGATAATACAAAAATAATTTCTTCCAAAGACATTATTGTCAGCATACAATGTAAGTTGAATGTGAGTATATATATGCATCTTTCTAGACATATATGATAAACATGTTTATATAAGATGAGCTGTACTTTGGTTTTTTAGTTGTGAAACCATTTTTTTTCGATATGCAAAGTAGGATTTCAAATTTCAAGCACGCTATTATTTTGACATTTCTATCTTATTCACTAATTATGCTTAAACACTACACTTTTCTGCAAAATCACTTGGTGAAACCTCCACTTGAGGCAACTAGTAAGATTTAAGTGGCTTTGAAAGGAATGCTATTGACTATTCACTACATATATGTTTTCTATTTTGAAAATGTTTTACTTAAACTTTATAAGTATTACAATGCATTTAAATTTTTCAATATCTCATTTTGATAAGTGAAACAAATTTTAAAGGGCAAACTATTAATCACAAGTACTTTAGTTTTTCTTATATGGTGATTATAAGTTTTTTTTGGGTCAAAATCGCCTAAGATTCGCCCTTGATTCCAATTAAAAAAGTAACAGTTGGCTTGACATGAGACAATCTTCCATCAAAATAACTCAATACTTGCACCAAATTCTAACAACTTATTCATGCTTACAAGAAAGTTAAATCTCGGTGAATATACAAGCATATTAATGAAAACTTCAATATCAAACCATTATTGCATTAGCTCCAAACATGTGTTTTATCACAAACTTATGTGAAGGACACATACAAATAGATTTAGATGACCAATTAAAGATATAGTGTTAAGGAGTTCATCACTTCTAATTCTACGATGACCAATATACATAATTGAATACATCATTCACATTGTAGAATTGTCATTAAAAATTAAAAATTTAATATTAAAAGTTAATGTTTTGGAGCCCATTGAGTTAAACTTTAATCTTACTAAATTTATTGACATTTCATTATAAATATTGCAATAATTATTTTTAAATAACTAATTGAAAATATTAAAGATTATAAATTCTAATTATATATGATTATCAAATCTATATATAAATAATTAAATAAAATTTTATAATCATGTATATATTATACATTATTCATATTGTAAAGTAAAATTGAGATATAGAATTTTAAATTTTAATGTTTTGAAGTCATTCTTACATCATATACATTGTAGGGTCAGCATATAAAAACCAAAGTTCTGGAAGTCATTCATATCTACATGAGAATGAAATTTAAATGTCATCAACCTTCCTAGGTGACTTAACCAGCTAAAATGTTGAACAACCCGGTGTATATGGGCCATGGACATATTTTAAGGCCCACTAGCTAAAGTTTGGATATTTCATGGTTGGTGAAAAGGCGAATGCACAAAGATACACTTACGAGAAAAATATATATTTAATTGATGGAGATTTTAGTATAAGGAGGTGGTTAGATACCAATGCATATGGGATTGAATTACATCGATCAATACGTGGGTTTGTTGTGAAAGTTGGGGGATCATACACATAGGCTGAGAGGCAAACTCGCCAATAGCTTAAGGAGGTGGTCGTATGTAAAAACTCTCAGGGAGCACTGACATCAGTTGCAGAGCCTGAAGGCCAAATACTTTCCAGGTTCATGGGAATAGGAATACTGATAATCTAGTTGGGGTCAGTTAGTAGCATTGTAGAACCAAAACAGAGGAGAGGATACCATGGTTTCTGATGAAGAATTACTGGGCAGGCTTGAAACGCTGTTAAGAGAGATGGATTTCAGTTCCATCACCACAGCAGATAGCATAAGACAGAAGCTGGAGGGAGAATTTGGAGTTAAATTGGGTGACAAAGAAGCATTTATCAGCCACCAAATTAATCTCTATATACAGTGCCATCATCCCCTCGTCTCAGCTTGGGCTCACAATGAGCATAGCTCTCCTCCTCAGCTAGAAGCTAATGTGGAAGTTGCTGCTGGCAATGAAGAAAGTGCCCACATGGGGGCGAAGGAGCAGAACATTGAGGAGCCCATCAAAGAGAGGTGAGCTTTTAACGAGTATGGCTTTATGAGCTTTTAGCATTATATGCTAGCTGTTTGTTCGTTTTGGTTTCCTTATTATAGTGACATGGCTTTGGTTTTCTATTTTACTCATATTTTGCAGAGTTTAAGGAATTCGTATGTTTTTTTATTGCTAAAATATAACTTTTATGTTTATGTTTGTTATGAATTCATTTTCTCATTGTCTCTGAGAAGGTATGTAACAGCTTCTAATGATTTTTTTATCATCATGATTTTACTTCCATAATCAGAAAGAATAGTGAAATGAAATCCTGAATATATAACTTTGATTTTTAATAAAATTACGCATGAAAAGACATCATGGAGACAACAATAAAGGATGGTGACCTACAAAGCACACAATCACATTAACGTGGAAGGAAATCCCTAACCAGGTTTACCTCGCATGAAGAGAACAATAAAGAATAATTAACCCATTAAGCTAGGACAGTGTTTTCATGCCCGAAGTTACTTTGATACAAAGGCCTAGGCCAACTTTGTCTTCAGAGAAAAAAGAAGATATAAGCTCTTCTGAGGCATCCTTTTGGGATTCTACTGTATAAATGCGGTGATCTTTTACGCATAGCATATTGGCATCATTCAGAGAGGAAACACATAACAGTGGAAATCAATACCCATTTGGGTACATGTGCACCTGCTCACAAGAATACTGACTTAAGAAAGCATTGTGAGCTATCAAGGGGCTTTGTATATCCTTCAACTCCTTATCCCTGAGAACACATTTCATGGACTGGCACAATAACATGAGACTTCATCACCTGTTAGGTTTAGTACTAATGCAGTAGCATATGGCCAATATGTTTTGAGGGATCATACTGGTAGAAAATTCTACCAATATGGTTTTGGCATTCCATCAAGAAAGGTAAGATTACGTATGAAAGTACCACAAAATAATTTATAGACTAATAGAAAAGCTACAGTAATTTAGTTGTTTATTAGAAGCCAATAAGATGGTCAGTACATGTTATTTGGAACAAGGAAATGTGAACATTCCTCACAGTGGCATTTGCAGCCCAAGCCAAACCTGACAATGAAAAATTGAGGCGGACAAAATTCAACCTTAGACGAGGTGCAATCTGCTCCTTTCTTGTAGTAAGATGCCATAGGATTTGATTAGGGGTTTCTTAATAGGTTATTCATTGCACGAGACTCTGGTTTGAATATTTTTGTTTAATATTCGAGGAAACTTGTAGCTTTATGAGAGAACAAACTCTTCATGAGAAAATGATGCACAAAAATTCCACATTAACTTGGCGGCGAAGGAAAACAAGCAAAAGTTCAAATGGGCGGACAAAGGAATCAAAACAATTTGACTGTTCTCAGTAGTGATAGAATTTTGTTTCGAGTGTTTCCTGCTAAGTCTGAATGGCTATCGTATGTAGTGTTACTCTGGGGCTCACCTAGAGCACATGCACATGATTTATTCAGAGCACAGATCACAGTGGTACCTTGACATCAATCTACACATAAGTCAAAGATAAAAGCTCTATTTTTGGGTCAAAGACTCAACAAACTCACTTTTCAAAGTTCCACTGGCTTTCGACATATAGACAAAAGACCAAAGGTTGTAACCATAGGTACAAAACTCGCCTGGATGAAAAACATAACAAGGCTAAAGAGTGAAACCTGCGAGTATCGTCCAATGAAACTCTAACACCTATCCTTTGTTCTTCCAGATGCCCCTTTGAATTCGATTTCATGGCAAAAATTGTTATTCTGTTTTCTTCTACAGCATTCCCCTTTGCTAGCGTCGATTCTAGATGAATTGTAATCCTACTAGTATCTTTACCACGAGATCACCCATTTTATTGTAGTAGAAATCATTCTGTTTGCAGAACTTGTTTAACAGAGCTTCATGCCTAAACAACTGTATATGTTGACTGCTGTAATCTCATAGAATGGATTATGATTTGATAAGCTAAAAGGTGCAGCATATGATAATATGACATTTATATGCACTAAGAACATGTAATGGGCCTTTATTGTTTATTGCAGGACTGAGTGTTGTTTCCTTAGGTTGGATCAACAGTTGGTTAAGTATGTTTTTCTATGTTCTTTCCATCACTTCACTGATTCATTGAATAGAGGACTTTCAAGTTCCCTTTTATCTCACCTATTGATTGGCCTATACACTTTGAAACTAGGACTAAGGATCCACCTCTCCTAGTTTCCTCTATACTCAATATTTTCAAAATACCTCATGCTGTTTTACATTTTTTAATCAGCCCTTAGTATCCACACCTTTCCCTTATTTGTTGTGGCCCTCCATATCAACTCAGTAACTAACACAACAAAATACATCTTCGAAATCATTAGTGGACAACCTTTCTTAAGAAAGGAGCAAATAGTCTTGTAAGAAAAAGGAAAAAGGAATAAGACTTAAAATATAGGAAAGGACCCATTTATGGCTTTTGTACCACTTAGTAATAGCTTTGCTCATTAGCAGCAGGCTGTAATGCTCATTTATGAAGCTGACCTGTTTTTAAAAGGAAATTATCTACATATATTAATGGGTTGTCCTACCTAAGTTAAGTTTATAAGTAAACAAAATCATTTGAGATTTTGTCCCAAATCCTGTTAGAAGTTTGCTAGAAGTCATAGTTTCATTTGATTGATGGGGACCTTGACCATAGATCTTTGTTCTTATACTTTTGGCCCATTTTAAAACAACCCAGATTATTGGAATTTTTGAAAAAATGAGAGTATCAAGGCAGAACTTTACCTCGGTGGAAAAAGGCATTCACTCGAAAAAAAAAGTTTGTCTACTTATTAACTCACTCTATACACAAGGACTATTATAAATAGAAAATATTACAACCATTGTCTTCTTTATCAGAATATTTTTTTCTCATTTAATGCACAATTTCCCTTCCCTTCACAATTGCAACAATTTCAGCCATTGCTATGAAAAATGAAATCCTTATATGCTTTTGGACATACTTACATATCAAATCTTTCCTCATATCTTCATTGTACTACACATATACTATAAAGGTTTGGTTCTGGGTTTGATTATTGCACCATACTTCGTGTAAACAAACCACCATTAGTGTTGAAGAATAATGGAACTAAAGCAACGTCAAGGAGGTAATTTTATTGCAATTTTCCTCTAATTTCAAGATACACATATAAACATTTACTACAACAGCATGAGCTTTAGTTTTGGCCTTAGAATTTTGTGGTTGTAGACTTACACTTATCTCTGTATTGATGTGCAATATTAAAAAATATGAAAACCATCATACAAATTGTCAATATGAAGAGGGCTGTGTAAGTTACTAATATGAAAGGTGCAATATGAGTAAATAAATTAATTAGGAAGGGGTTGTACGAGTTTATAACTATTTTTTACTTTATTCGTCATTAATATGAGTGATGATAGACCTTCTAAGTTGTTGGAGCTATAGATTTGTGAGCCAAAAGCATGCTAGTTTTGGCTGCATTGGTGGTTTTTGGTTGGATGGATGTAGAACTAGTAGAGAAGCAGTCTCAAATGGAGTCAAGAGATTGATTAAATCATGATTGGAGGAGTCACGCTGATACGGGTTCATTCCATAGTTATTGTCTAAGTATGGTCACACAACTCTAGTCGCACATTAAAGTAGCAACATTTTGTGTTGTGGAGATGCTAATATCTGTGTTGTGGACATGCTCAAATAACCCTACATAAGTCAACAATCACAACGAATCACCGTCAACCTCTTTATGTTCTTGGCACTCGTATAACTATATAATAATAGATATGAACAAACAGAAAGCTTTGGCCTCGGAGCATATTAATTATTCACCTTCTAAATATCATAATGATATAGTGATTAGATAGTCAGTAATGGATGGTAGATGTGTTGTAAACCTTCATGTTGTACAAAGTTATTCATTTAATGCAATTTTCGAGTTGATATTCTGCCCAATTATATTTCATATGATGTTGCCATAATCCATTTCTATTCTTTTATTTGATTTCTTGTTATAACTTAGTGACTGTATATATGAGTTAGTGAGATAATTTCATTGCGTTTGTTGCACTAATTCCACTGGGCATCAAGTTGGTATCAAATCATTTTTTTCAAAAAATTCTTGAGAGATTATGCATATTTCACTGTAAAATTTTATCTTAACTAAACATGAGATAGTGACTTTATATATCAGCATAGATTCATCTTAAATTTGAATCTAACATGAGCTGAAAGGGATCCAATTTTTTCACTTGCAAATTTTTTTATGAGTCCACATTATTTAAATGTTTTGTATTGTTATTTATTTATTTATTTATTTAAGATTTTTAATTTTAATCCACATGAGCAAAATTTACACATCATACTGGGCTGTAAAATGATATCAAGTTGATATGAAATCATTGTTTCTCAAAGAAGTTTTGAGAGATTATGAATATTTCATAGTAAAAATTTATCTTAGCTAAACAAAGAAATGGAGAGCAATTTACAAAGTCACATGGAACATGGACGAACCTCGATAGCAATGTCAGTAACATGGACGAATAATTGACCAATATCGCTCATTTTCTACAGATTTTAATAATCTCTGTCACAATATCACATGTGAGCATCCACCAAAAGCCCACTAGGAGCAATCCCAACACAGAGTTAAGTAATATAGGAGTTGGTTCATTATTGAAGATGGGTTCCTCTTTCAAAGTAGAAACCAAGGTGGAAATATCGCCCTATGACAAGGAGATGGACGCCTTGTGGCTAGGGGATTGATTGGTTTAGGTGGTCAGATTCCTGTTATGAAATGCAACAATTCAAATATGAATACAAAGCTGCCAAGGAGGAAGAGTCCTCTAGCCAAGGGGGAAAGCCCTTAAGTATTAGCAAAACCTGCGAACCACTATCATGCTATCAGTGCAGCAACAACTCTCAGATCTTTTGGGCTGGTGCTTTTATAGCCCAACGAGATTGTCTCTAGTTCTCCCTTGAGTTTGAACTTTGAACTTTCGAACACAGTACTGTGTTAACCAAATGACAATGTTTAGGACAGGAAAACAAATGAGTCAACAACAGAGCTTAAACTACACGGAACCTTTCCTTGGGTACCTTTTTCCCTCACTATGTGATACATTGGCTTAAGATGGAGGTACAAAAGATGGTGGAAATAACACAAAGATTTGCAGAGTCATGAGATAGTTAACATGGAATTCCCCTTCATTAACAAATTAAGGGAAACGATACTAATGATCTAATTCCAGTAGGATTAACGATTCAATCACACAAAGGAAACATGACAAATGTTGATGAACAAAATATAGTATCACGGTATCCAAAACAAAACCACTCTGCATTATCACAATCCTGCCATTAGAACAACAATCCTGCCATTAGCATATTCCATTAAACTTTTTCCAAACATTAAACCACAATAGCCAGCAAACAAAATACCATTAAACAACATTGTCAATTGCCTCCAACAATTTCATTAACCGTTACAATCACAAAGTCTCAGGAGGAGGAGGGAAATGAATAACACAAGACGATCTTAAGTTCTTAACACATAATTTTAGAAAAAAAGACATATAACAGAGTGGTTAAGCCTTTGTTCAGGATTCCATGCAATAAAGCTCTCTGCTCTCAGGAAGTCTCTGCCTCTCTCTCATGCGCAGCTAAAATTGTCTCCAAAAATGACCGCTGATAATTTCCTCTATGGATTGTGACTTTTTATTTGAGGTTGCTCCCAGGTGCGAGCTGGGTTCTCTAGTTGTTTTGATTTTTTCCCCTCTAATTGAGCTCCCTCCTTCGTTCTGCCGTCTCATATATTCTAAGTGATCTTCGAGGGAATCATTTTATGGAGCAGGCTTTCGACAGATGCCCCATACTGAGAAGTTGATTTATAAGTAGCGGGGCATGCTTATTTTGATTTCCTTTATTCCCTTCGAACTCTTCCATGTGAGGCTTCCCTTTTTGGATGAAGTGACCAAAGGCCAAGGGTCTCCTGTCATCGTGCTCCATGCTGTCTGTGAAATAGCGAATGCCAGATGATTAATAGCATGACTGTTCATTCATAATTTTGAATGAGGGGTACATAAAACAATCTATCGCATTGTTGTGCTTCCTTGATAAAAATGCGGGCCAAATTGGCGTTTAAACATCATGAAGATTTTCCCTAATTCTATGCCCCAACAGCCTTCAAACGAGCCCTCATTTACTAGATTTGGCGTTTAAACATCATGAATATTTTCCCTAATTCTGTGGCCCAACAGCCTTCAAACGAGCCCTCATTTACTAGATTTAGAGGTTTGTAGCTGAAGGAAGACTTTTCCATAGAATCTTTTAAACAAGCCCTCTTCTCGATTTGGAGGTTTATAGGGCAATGGGTTGGATATTGTTTATATTATATGTAATTGTTTTTAGAATTTTAATTTAATTATTAATAATTATTAGATGGATGGTTTTAATTTAAATTTTATGGAATATTTTAGAATATTCTTTATATACTTAGCAGGAGAACATTCTCCAGATGGCTCCCAGGAGAGCATTCTCCAGATGGCTCCCAGCTTCGCGAAAATAGCTGTTGTCTCAGTGTCGTCCGCCTCTGAGGGGCAAGCTCCAGCGCATATCGTCAGTGAAGCCCCAGCTCTCACTGTCCAGGTGGTGCCTCACTCGATGAGGCTTTGAAATTCTCTGAAAGTGCCCTAATTTGTCGATTCAATGGTTTTTGGCCGCAGCTGACAGCGCTACACAGTTGGATCTCGGAGGTATGGAAGCCTCTAATTCCTAATGCAATTAATATCTACCCCTGTGCTAGGGGTTTCTTTATAGTAGATTTTGAAAACCTTGAAAGCAGACAATGTATTCTAGATTCCAGCCATTGGTTTTGGGAAAAATCAGGCCTATTCATGAGGCCATGGAACCCATCATTCAATCCCTCAACAATAGTCATAACCTCAGCACCAGTTTGGGTGAGATTGTCAAACCTACCCTTGCATCTCTAGAATTTCTCTTCGCTAAAAGCCATTGGAAATGCAATTGGAAAATTTTACTGCAGGTGCCCAGAAACAGAGGAATATGCCAGAACCACCTATGCACGCATCTGTGTGGAAATGGACTTCAGCGCCAGATTCCCAGCTGAAATACACCTAACAAGTAAAGACTATGTGTGGAACCAGAAACTCGATTATGAAAGTGTCCTCTTCAGATGTCGATCCTGCTTTGAGACAGGCCACCTAGCCAAAAATTGCCCAAAAGCCTCCCAGAAAAATTCTGCTAAAAAAAATCACCACAGATCTACATGGTGGGAAGGAGCACAAAAAGAACACTACACTGTCATCAAAGAGGAATACTCTCGAGAAAACTCTGAATCACAAAAATTCGGGCAAGAAAGAAACAACTCTCAAGACAACCAGGGGGAAAGCCCTGCCCAACAACAAAAGAGTGAACTCGACAACCCCTCAAGCATCAACAGTTATGAGGACTCGAATACCGCACAAAATAAATCTTCTTTTAACAGCGAAGCAGAGCTCCTAGACCAAACTTCTTCTCCGATTATCTTCAAAAGGATGAACACAGTAGATCGCGAAGCTAAGACACCAATGTCCCAAGAACCAGAAGAGATGAGGGGGATGCAAGATAAAGAAAGTTGGAAGACCGTAGAAAAAAAGAATAAAGCTACAGCACCAATCTCGCCAAAAAAGACGAGGAGCCAGACAATTAGAAACTAAGAAAATTCCGATAGACCAATTTGGTCTCAGTGGACGTTAACCACCACCACCATCATCATCATCAATAATATTCACGACAAAATTAAGATTTATTTAAAATAGTGCAAATTAATTCATTTAAAAGAAGTTATATAAAAAGAAAGAAAATTATGGAACAGATTGCTTCTTCATTTGCTTGATGTATTCCACTCTTTTTTCTGTGAGGCCTCGGAATAAATGCTTCAACAAACCCTCACTAAATAAATTTACTAGGTGCATAATATCTGCTTCACTTTCCCTGCTTTCTTTCTTGTTTTTAAAAGCCTCACCAGGAAAGTTATATAAAATAATTTATGATTTTTTTTTAAATATGTGATATTGATCACTTATGTTGTTTTAGCCATAAATAAAATAAAATAATAATAATTTAAAATATAAATATATATATATATATATATATATATATATATCAGATATTAGCTGTTTTTATGCTTTTGTGTCAGATATGGGTCACATGGTCTGTCACCTATCAAGCTTTTGTGTTGGTGATGTTATTGCCCTATCAAACCCCATTGACCAGGGCCTCGTAACGAACCCATGTGCACCTCACGGCTCGTGGCAACTTGGCGTGACATGTCATTGCTAGTTAATTATTGGAGTCGGGGGTTTGTTGGAGGCTCCGTAGGAGGGCATGTGATGACCATGCTTTCCCCCGGAGAGTGAGAGGTCTCTGCGCCATGGGCGTTCAGGTGGAGGTTACAACTGAGATTTGGGCTTCCTTAAAGTACTCAATTGGTGTTGAAGACTTGCCTCCTCGTGTTGTCAAGGTTTTTGGGGAAGGGAGGAGAGGGGAGGACAGGGCGCGCTACCCGATCGAACCTGAGGCAACATCACAAAACCCCCGGTGCCGAAAACTTACTTCGTAGCATTATGGGGGGTTTGGTGGGGCCTTTCCTGACAAAATCTGTGGCAACGTCATAATTTCGCCGGTCCAGAGTTGAGGGCTCCATGTGGACTTTCCCAATTGCAAAATGTGGTAGCTCCGAAAAATTCCCCGGCTCCAAAAACCCCGTTTCCCTCCTACAAAAAATGCAGCAACAACCCTCTGATCCCCTAGCCTAGCGGTAGGACTTGGCTTTCGTTCGTTTGCACGAAAATAAGGGTGTAGCTTTTAGCTTCAACATTGGTTCCACATGGGTACATTATACTTCCCCGTAAGTGAACCTCGACATCTCTGTTTCTGCAGACTCTTCTTGTATCAAAATATGGCCTTATCCATTGGGCCTTGGTGACACTGCTCAAAATAGTTTCGTTTGCCAAGTCGGGAAAATAAATTGAACTGAAATTGAATGTAACCTACTATGTATAGTGGTAACCTCGTTACTTGATTTCACTAAGTGAAACATTACACGTGCTCCGCATTTATAGGCAGCTTCAAAAGTTCACCATACATACATGTACACTTAAAATTTTATTTGATAGAAAAAATTGGGTGTAAAATCCATTATTAGCACAAACATGTGACTTGACAAGCATTGACTAGAAACACTCCCAACAATGATTATTTGAGGGACCTATCTACCCCTCTAGCCTCATCACAATGTTCAGCCAATATTAATCAATCAACATGTACAAACCCTACCTCTTTTGGTTTTTAACCTATGATCTCCTTCGACGAAGCATATGTTCTTAACCGTTAGGCCCACTCAAGTTGGCAGCCACTTGAAACAATTAGTACTTGCAGTTGAATGAATGATTAGGGTCCCAACAATAGGTGCTTAAATGTCCCATATTTTTCTAGTTCTATATGCCATTTTTACCACAAAAGAACTTGATCCACTTCTTTGAGTACTTTGCCGTTGGCCTTTTTGTCAAAAATCTCTCTTCATTCTAGCTTGATATTGTTGGGTTTTGTCGTAGACCAGTGCTCTCCATCTTTAAGCTTCGATCAGCTGAGAATTTCTCTTGTTCAAATCATTAGGCTCCTCCACCATGTCTTGAAGCAATTTCGCTACTGAGGATTTAATCCATAAAGGGAGCATTGTGTCCACACTATACATCAACTGGAAAGAAGAGGTAGTTGTGGAATTTTTGGTTGATTTTGTCAGTGCTATTGCTGCAAAATTCAGCAAGCGTAATGATGGGGTTCACAATGCGAGGGCTAGACCTTGTAACTACAATGAGATATTTCGGCTGTGACCTCAACAATTCTCCTCTTGCTCTTTAGTGGAATTTTACCACAAGGGAGGCTTCCCAATTATTTACCTATAACGATACTCTAACTACATGGCTCAAGGTGATGAAATAGGCTAGGTGAAGGTACTCTAGATTGGACAAGGCTCAATTCTCATTGATAAAGGAGCAATGTCCCTATTACTCACTAATCCAAGTGGCTTTAGAGAACCTCAAAAATGGAAGTCCCTGGATTGCAGTGAAACCAGTACTAGATCGAAGATGTCATCACAAGATTTCCAACGGTGCAAACGACACTTCAATCCGAGTTTGCATGCAAGTTATAGTCAGTCAAAGTTTTGGTCAAACTAGGCAAAATTCAAAGTCAAAATCAATTCAAGGTGCCACATGGCACTCCCCTAGGCTTCCACATGGTAGAAAAGTCAATAACCCTGGTGGGACTCATAGAGCTGATGTGGTAGCCCAGTCAACAAATCAGGGGGACCCACAAGTGGGTGACGTGGCAACACCACAAGTTGACACATGGCAAGTAGGTGGCGGAGATGGCTATGATGTGGACCAATGAGGGCCTGCCACATGGCCTAATCACATGGTGCCAAATGGCACCTCAAATTAGGCCCAAGTGGCCTTGGAATGGTGCAACCTCCATTTTTGTCTTATTCTCATTGTTTGGGGAGTCGTTACAATATGGACATACATTTACCATATATTATATGGTTTCAAAACTATATTAAAACCAAAATTGGGCTTTCAAACTATATCAAAGCAAAATAGGGAGTCCATGGGTTTTAAACCCAAAACCTTCCCCACAACAAGTAACTTAATATGACTATGCCAACCATTGTACCAACCACATACTTTGTGTTATTCACCCTCAAACTTTGTTATAAAATTCCATTTGAATGGTTCAAAGGGAACCATGGAGAACACATGAGAGAAGAGAGTGCACACTGGCCAACGCATACATGAATCTCAAGAAGATTCTAGGAATGTTCTTAGAGTATATGTTAGAGAATATTCTAAGTATATTTTTATCGCTATGAAGAATCTAAAAGATTCCCTATGGGGCCAGAATTGACAGTGGCGGAATGTGGCCAAGTTTATACTCATTTTAACCATAATTTTGCAAGGATCACAATGGTGCAGTCAATTTTTGCACCCGAGTAGCGGATTTCAAGGATCATGGCAAAATTCGGCTTTCTTTATTAATCGTTGGGCACGAAGTTCAAGACAACAATGCACTTATTAGAAGTAGGTCATGTTTACAGTCAAAAGTCTCAGGAGGACAACACAAGCCTGTTGGTGTTGCGATTGCTACAATTTGAGTAGCCGAATTTCAAGTCACTCTTAGGAATGGAGGTATAATGATGTATTTTTCCATGTACTTGCCTTTTCTTTTGATGAGATGAATGAAGCAACTTCCCCACTGTTGAAGTAGGGCCCAAAGATGTAGTCCATATTATCGCTCAATCCAATAAGGGTCCTAGGAGGGGCTCCAAAGGGACAACTACTAGACCAAGTGGCAACAATTTTTCCATGTGCTTACCCACTGTCACCTCAGTTGATGTCCCCTGCTCTTTATGGACTTTCACCGATGGGAGGAGTCCCAGTATTAAGGAAATCACTATAAAAGGTATATCAATGATGCAGAGGTAGTGATTTTAGAAACCCATTCATAGGAGAGACTCAAATGAAAGAAATTGCTTGCTTAAAAAGCAAGGTGTAGGGCTCTCCAAGAAAGGCTTTGGAGGAAGCCTAGGCCTAGGAATTAGGGATATATCTTGATAAAGGGGTACCTTAGACGTAAGATTCCTAAGAGAATAGGGCTCTTAAAATGATCTTTGTGAAATTAGAGTGACAAGGTTGTGGGACCACATAGAAACCATAGTGAACCTGAACAAGGTCAAGGGTTTACGGTGAAACTTCAAACAAAAGATCTTGACCATGTAAGGGAGGAGAAAAGGGTCAAAGAGATTGGATTTGACTTGAATTTTCGATGTAATGATCCTTGATGAAGCCACTAACCTATGAAACCTGGGACAAGGAACAAAATTGGAGCTAGGGCTTGGGATAATTTCAAATCTAGCCACGGGAATTCCCTCAGAATTTGCAAGGGCCTAGAGGACACCCTAGCGCAGTTGTGCTCTAAATCAATCACGAAGTGGATGGTTACAATATATTTCGTGTGATGCCCTAGGAGACACTAGGGTTAGGGCCTAGAAAAAGAGAGAGAGGGAGGTGAATAGATTTTCGTTGAAGTGATCACCAAGGATTAAACTAGTGCCTAGTCTATTAGGAGAATGGAGTCAATGAGATTTCAATCTTTGGAAAATCTTATGCCCAATCAAGGAGTTCCCTAGCAACTTTGCATGGCCCTAAGGGAAACAATAAGGTTAACAAGAAAATTTATACTTCTTATCATTGCAATTTGATGACTTATGAAGGCAATAATAAACCCTTAGGAACATTCATTCACCATACCTAAACATGTAACATATGCAAAACCCTCACAAAACCAAATTCGCACTTCAATTAGGGCAGAAACATAGATTCCATGAGCAAAAATTCCATACATTATACATGTGACATGAAATAGAGAAATATACCATGAAAGAGCACTTACAAGTATAGCGAATATATCCAATCATCAAAGAGAGAGTCGAAGCTCTAAGACCAAGACAAGATTTCCAAATATCAAAATGCATCAAAGATTATCTAATTCGTCCTCTAATAGCTATAGTGAAATTCCAGAAGAAACAATGATCCAAATCCAAGTGATGATGAGAAGTGAATGAGGCTCTCATCAATATATATCATCCTCTAAGGGTTTGATTTGCCTAATTATGCTTAATGATGCCCCTAATAATAAAATAATGTACAAAATAACATTCCTTGGTAACAAGCCCACCAAGATAGATCCATAACATGAAAAATAAGCCGCCTTTCAAGAGGGCCAAAATGATAAACAAGTGGCTAGGAGGGCCATTGAAAGGCCAAATGGAGTCCAACATGTGCCAAGATGAGTGGAAGGGCCCCAAATATAGTGATAAAGGGGATGGCCCCTTGATCTCCAAGTAAATGACCTGTGGTGCTCCCAAGTGGCTGTGGGGGCACAAAAACATCCTCATGGGTCTCCAAGTGGACTGAACAAGGTTGTATCCCATTTGTAAGGGCCGGAACAATGATGCAAACCCTCCCTTTGTCTCTCATGGTGAGACACATCATCATCTGGGCCCTGGAACAACTCCCAAGTGTGTAACCGGCTGGGCAAGGTATTCCAAGTCCATCATCATCATCAAAGAAGTGGAACACGAGCAAGCGATGCATGGTATTGATGGATCCCATGGTGTGGCAATCTGCTCTCTGCTATAGTGGAGACCCATGGCTCTCAACGCTCCCCCTACAAATGCCAATATGACCCTCTAGAGGGCTTGGACCCTATATAGGAAGACCAAACCACAGATGAAGACCCACCTGCAATCTTGTATAAGATCTAGTGCGTCTCCTCACATTCCAGTATAATAAATCACTAGTGCAATTGAGTAAATGAGCTTACAAATCATGGAACCAAGTGGACACTTCATAGTGGCATGTCCTTCCATAATGGGCTTTAAAGTATACAGGTGTCTCCAAGTTCAAGAAGAAGGTTAACCAAGGACCCTATTAGGTGGTTTCAACCTCTAAGGGAGAGAGAAGTCCATAGTACATCCATAAAGAGGCAGATGTCATGTCAATAAATGATGGAACAGAGCGGGGCATTAGGGGAAGGCTCCAAGCCACATGCCACAGTACAAGGGTAGCTATGATAAGGGAAACCCGCACTTGGGTGTATAGATGTAGGAGGGAGAAATCGTGGTACATGAGTTACTCTGACCATTTTTTTTCCACCCTTCTTCATATGCCTTTTTCCTTTTTATTGATTTTTCCTTTATAACTGCTTGGGGCTCTAGGGGATGAGAGCATGATGTGAATGATAGAGCAGTGAATACCCCCTTAAGGTTGGGTAGTTCATTGCCCACCAGGGGTTGGGACAACCATGGGTTCCTTAGTGATGCAGGGGGCTCATATAAAGGCCCTAGGAACTATGGTGATGGCCATGCTGATAGGGGGTAGAGTTCATGATGGCTTTTGCCCGTGTGCTAAATTTGTATGTTGCGGCCATATTTTGTATTTTATGGTATATTTCCCGTTGAGAGTGGCCAAATTATGCTTTTTTCTTTATTTTTAGCTGCATCAACCTCTGGTGCATCGTTCCAGGGCCGACCTATAGTGTGGACAAGGGGAGGGGGAGGTTAACTCCTTGCGAACCCAATGGAAAACTGTGGACCCAGATAGAAAACAAGTGGAAAGGGGTTATAATGAGCGGAAGGGAGTGATATATGTTGTATAGGGAAGCGGGGCCACACAACCAAAATCGGGATTTCTCATGTAGTGTCCCTCCTAAACCTAGTAGCTAGTAAAGGACATCCCATGGGACTAGGATACAAGGTTAACCACCAAATTGGACAAGGGGACAAGAGCACAAACCAGGCCCATTCTTTCCACTGAATCTCCCCACTATTCCAAGCCAAAAGTGTCCATGTCACATGATAAGTAAGCAAAGATACCCAACTACATAATGAAAGTCGTACCTTTGGGGTTGGAATGCCCACCTTCAAACATATGATCATAACAGATGGGCAAGGGAGCATAATGGCTGGCTCAAGTGGTGGAGATGGTGGCACATTGAGCTATTTGGTGGCTCTAAGGGGTTGTTGGTTGTCGACTAAGGACCATCTAGGAGAAAACTTTCTCCTATGGGTGTCACCCACAGGTGGTGGGTAACATCTAGCTCCAATTGGGACATGACCTCTCAGTAGAATGCACGAACGTACTCAAACGGGGAGGTCATGAGAACACTAGCGATCTCTTGAGACCACAAACCAGTTACCTGCAGATCAAAGACTAAGCACACAGGGCAACATGTTTTTGTGGTGTCTTATGATCACCCATGCTTAATATTAGGACATAAAATCAACAATAAAAAGAAATGAAATTTATTCTTAATGCAAATTTAATTTAAATGCAGCTAATCTAGCATGATAAAAAGAATATGATGTTAGTTCTAATGAAAAAATCAACATGCAATGCATCTTACCCTAACATGCATATGATATCATACATGTACTAAGTGTAATCATAGACCTAATGCAACAGACATATCATCCAGTCAGTATGAGAATTCTTGCCCATATGATTGCTTATGCAACAAACCATAGAAATAAATACATGAAGGATGATGCGGGTGGGAGGCAGGAAAATATGATATCCATATGATATAAAAAGGGATCTTGGATGAGGGGAAGGATATCAATTTAGAGGCTCAGAGCTTTTCTTGTAAACATAAAATGGAAGAATGAATGACCAAGCTCAAGAACTCCCTATCATGATTATTGTTCATAACCTCGTGTTTCGTGGTCACCTTAAGGTCATGATGGGAAATAAAAAGGGACCTGGGACGAGGGGAGATGCGACAAATGGATTGCTCGTTATGATGGTCACATTGAAAAGGAGAAATACTTGTGTGCTCAAAGTCCTGAGGGTATGACTAGGGAGAAGGGATACATCTAATGAGTGACTCTTCCTCAACATCATACTCAGGAGGGGGAAAGGGTTCATCAATATTGTTGATGGTATGAGAAAGGGCAAGGTAAGGGCTCATGGATAATGTAGCTAGGTCATTGGGATCATGGAGAAGGTAAGGGGAAGTAAGTCTCTCGTTAATATCATCATAAATATCATTAGTGGGGCCAACTACTTCCAATAGACCTTCCTCATATATGGGAAAATGATGATTGTCCCTTTCAATGGTGCAAGTAGGTGTATTATCGTGAGCAATGTTCTGAAGAAAGGGAAAACCAATCTCAACCTCATTTTCCATGTTAGTATCATAAATAGGGTCATTTGGAAAATGAAGGTTAATATCCCATTTCCCTTCATTTATGTGGAAGAATTCAGAAATGTCAACCTCATATGGGGCAGCTGTTGGCCTCAGTCTCATAATAAAACAATTATAAATCCAAAATTATAATTAAATAAACCAAATCTTGAGAATTAGGAGTTAGTTCCTCAAACTAGGGAGTTTAGTTAGGATGAGAGACTCTCTCCAACTAGTTCTCCTAGATTAGTGTTTTGTTGAGAAAATATCTCAACCAAGTTTGTTCAAGATAGACGCACTATCTTGAAACAAACTTCCTCATGTATTTGTATGTATCATAAACATTATTTTAATAATGAGAATGAGAATGTGAGGAATGCTGTAAGGCTGAGGCCTTTCCCACCATGTCTAGTTTTTCTATATTTCTACTATTTATTTTATGAGTGGTTTATTATTAGTTTCTTAAATTTCTTCAGCAACAATATCCACGTCCTTCAACCCCCTTTCTTGAATGAAAAAACCTATCTCATGATCTTCATCCTTATGGGCTTGAGTGGGGTTTTCATCTATACCATGTTCGTTCCTGATTCCCACGTCTACATCCGAAAGGTCCTCCACGAGTTCTCCATTTGCTTGGACATTATGATTTTCCTTAGACTCACTCCATTCTTCTACATACCCCTTATTCTCATCGGCATCTCCCATTCCAGATTTTTCTTTAGGATCATCTCGATCGTTTAATTCATTGGCTTCTATAACATGACTTTGTTGTGGATCATAATATCTTTTATTGACTAGCTCATTCAAGATATTCAAATCACAGGTATGGAAAGCAAACTCAAGGAGATGATTAAGATCTTTCTCTTAGGCACATTTAACCAAGTAGATCTCCTTGCTCTATCTGCTACAATATTTTGAGTATGAAATCTTTATCCCTGTTCTCCACCAAATCTTCATAAAACTCAACACATTGGTCCTAGTCTTTTGCAATTCTTGAAGATCTTGATCATTAAGTTTTGTGAATGGAGAACCAAGGGTATTCTCTTCTTGATAATAATCCATTTTTCATAATTCTTCATATAAAACAAATGTGGAGTCGCCAGGGTGAATTTTTAATGCCTTGATAGATACTTGCTTCACCTTACAAGCATTAACTTTGAAGTTTAATGAAGAAGTAGGGCTTCATTCTTCCAATGGAGTCTCCACAAATGATATATCAATATTGTCATACTGGATATATCGCTCAATCTAGTAGGGGTCCTAGGAGGGGCTCCAAAGAGACAACTACTAGACCAAGTGGAAACAATGGGACAAGGACCCACTGTCACCTCAGTTGATGTCCCCTACTCTTTACGGACTTTTACTGATGGGAGGAGTCCCGGAAATCACTATAAAAGGTATATCAATGATACAAAGATAGCGATTTCATAAACCCATTCATAGGAGAGACTGAAATGAAAGAGATTGTTTGCTTAGAAAGCAAGGTGTAGGGCTCTCCAAGAAAGGCTTTGGATGAAGCCCAAACCTAGGGATTAGGGATATATCTTGATAAGGGGTACCCTAGACCCAAGAATCCTAAGATAATAGGGCTCTTAAAATGATCCTTGTGAAATTAGAGTGACAAGGTTGTGGGACCACAAAGAAGCCCTAGTGGACCCAAACAAGGTCAAGGGTTTAGGGTGAAACTTCAAACAAAAGGTCTTGACCAAGTAAGGGAGGAGAAAAGGATCAAAGAGATTGGATTTGACTTTAATTTTCGATGCATAGATTCTTGATGAAGCTACTAACCTATGAAACCTAGGACTAAGAACAGAATTGGAGCTAGGGCTTGGGATAATTCCAAACATAGCCATGGGAATTCTCTTAAAATTTGTGAGGGCTTAGAGGACACCCTAGCGCAGTTGTCCTCCAAATCGCTCACCAAGTGGATGGTTACAATAGATTTCATGTGATGCCCTAAGAGATGCGAGGGTCAGGGCTTAGAAAAAGAGAGAGAGGGAGGTGAAAAGATTTTCGTTCAAGTGATCATTGAGTATCAGACCAGTGCCTAGTCTATTGGGAGAATGCAGTCAATGAGATTTCAATCTTTGGAGAATCTTATGCCCAATCAAGGAGTTCCCCAACAAATTTACATGGCCCTAAGGGCAGTGACTAGGTTACCAACAAAATTTATACTTCTTCTTGCTGAAATTTGATGACTTATCAAGGCAATAATAAACACCTAGGAACATTCATTCACCATACTTAGACATGTAACATATGCAAAACCCTCACAAAAACAATTTCACACTTCAATTAGGGCAGAAACATAGATTCCATGAACGAAAATTCCATACATTATACATGTGACATAAAATAGAGAAATATACCATGAAATAGCACTTACAAGCAATGTTGTTAAAAGCGCGATCGGGATTTAATCGGCGCCGGGAAAAAAGCGGAAAAAATCGTTAAAATCGGGAAAAAATCGGAAAAAAGCGGGAAAAAATCGTTTGGCACAAAAATATTCATTTTTTTTCATTTTTTTTCAATTTTTTTAATATCTAAACCATCTACAACATAAAATAAATACATTGACACATAAATATGATAAAAAAACTAATATATAAGATGTTTAATATCATTTCTAGCGCTAAAATCACACATAACATTGAATCATGTCCTGAATAGTAAGTCCTGAGTCCCAAGTCCAACTCAGCCTCAAAATATCAACAAAAAATATGATAATGTATCTCATCATGTCATAATGTCATATACAATAAAATGAAAGTCTAATCCTATTGATTTCCTCTGCCCCTCTTGCGAGAATATGGCACAACTTTCTCTTTCCCTCTAGATGTAGAAGCTGGTGCCTGTGCTGGTGGAAATGGCAGTGGAGTCTGACGTGCTCTAGAAGCTAAAGAACTAGTAGTAGCAGCTACAGGAGGCTGAGGTGGACGGAGACCACGTCCTCTACTGGTGGTAGTGGTAGCCCGGGTAGCCCGGGTAGGCGGTGTCACCTCCTCCTCCTGCTCCTCCAACTCCTCCTCCTCCTGCTCCTGCTCCTGCTCCTCCTCCTCCTCCTCCTCCCCCTCATCCTGCACTAACCAATCCTCAGTGGGATCCATGAGAGGCCTCTCGGTCTCAACCCTCCATTCAGCAGTGGTGTCAATCCCATCCAATGAGATGGCTTCCGTATCAGGTGTCTTCTCTAGTTGTTTCACCCACAATCGAAGATTGTAGTAGACATAGACCATGTCATTAAGTCTATGGGACTCCAACCTGTACAAAGTTCATGAAATAATAAATTAATAATTAATAATTAATATTATAAAAAAAATATTGTTTAAAACTTTAATGAATTCAAAAATTTATTTGGAAATTTGCAATATTTTAAATGTTTAAGTGTTAACCTATTGCGCTTCTTGTTGTGTATTTTTTCAAATACACTCCAATTGCGCTCACATCCCGAGGAGCTGCATGTTTGGCTGAGGATGCGTATGGTAAGATTTTGCAAAAGGGGTACTCTGCCACCATACATCTTCCACCATGCGTCTACAACAAAATTACAAATAAAATTTTAAATAAACATAAGAAAAAAATGGAATTTGAAGAAACAATGAAATTTGAAACAAAGTTACAAAGTACATACTACAAACTAAAAAATACCTGGCATTTTAACCGTCCTATCAATGACAGCCATCTCAAAGCCAAATAAGCCACCTGACAACTTATATTGCTCAATTTGTCTAGAGATCTCCATACGTTCTTCTGAAGATCTCACCATCTTCTGGACACAGGTTAATAATCCTTCCACGACCTCAACATCAAAATTAAACCCACATGCATAAGAAAATGCAGGGTTCAGGAAAAGCCCAGCAGCATGAATGGGACGATGGAGTGTGTTGTTCCATCGCTCATCAATGACGTTCCATAGAAGGAGTTGTCTCTGGAACCCATCATCTCCCTTGTCATCATAGTAGGACCGAATGGCTTCTTTGGCCCTATCCATGGCTTCATACAAATAGCCCATTGCGGGCTTCTCACCATCAACCAACTGAAGAACCTTTACCAAAGGTTCTGTAACAGCGCACACCTCCTGCACTCCCGCCCAGAAGTCCTCCTGGTATGAAACTACTCTGCAGACGGCCTCTCCTTCTGGTTTGCGGCTCATTGACGAAGCACGCCACTCCTCTGAAAGAAACATTCTCTTCAAATCCCACATAGAATTCAAGAGGGATTGAAGAGATATGAAACTCGTCGCAAACCGTGTAATGGCGGGGCGCACCAACTCTTTGTTGTTGGTGCATTTTCTCATCAAGCTAAGCACAGATGTGTGGTTGTAAATAAATTTTGTGATGCTTTTTGATGAGTCAACAACCTCTTTGACAAAGGGAATTTTCCCTATGTCCTCTAACATCAAATCAATACAATGGGCAGCACAAGGTGTCCAAAATAAAGCAGGATGCCTGTCCATAAGCATTCTACCAGCAGCAACATAATTTGCAGCATTGTCCGTTATGACTTGGACAACATTTTCTGCACCCACCTCCAAAATAAACACATCCAGCAAATCACATAAAGTTTTTGCATCTTTGATTTGATCAGTTGCATCAACAGATTTGATAAACATAGTCCCCTTGGGACAACTAACCAAGAAGTTTATAAGGGTTCTCCCCTTTTGGTCAGTCCAACCATCTGACATAACAGTGCATCCTGTTTGTGCCCATGATGCCCTAAAATCCTCCAATCTTTGGGTGCAGTCACGCTTTTCATCTTGAAGAAGCCGGCCTCTGAAATCATAAAGAGAAGGGATTTTGTACCCCGGGCCAACACTGGCAATAGCATCAACAGTAGGTTGGAAAAATGGATTATTCCTTACAATGCTGAAAGGAATATCACTCCAGAGGAGAAATTTTGTCATCAACTTGTCAGCTTTTTCTTTTTCAGTTCTTTTTAGCATTGAACCAATAGTTGGTTGTGAACCAGGTGTGGTTCGAGGAACAAAATATGATGATGCAGCTACCGGATTGACTGACGCTGCAGTAGAACCAGTGCCACTTGGCCCACTTCCTTCAGCTGACCTTTTTAGTTGCCTTTTGAGTTCTTCTTTGGCCTCTCTAGTGTGCTCTAATTCTCCCAATGCTCTCATGGCTTTTTGGATAATTTCAGCATTTGTATTTAGACAGGGCCCCACATCATGTCCAGGGATTTGTGCAAGGTGGAACTTCAACCTGTACACCCCCCCGAATATTTCCTTTCCACACAACTTGCAATACAAGTTTTGTCTATCATTCGGAGTTTTAGGGTCACCATATTCCCAGAAAGGATCCAATTTCCTTGGCATGTTTGTTTTTGAATTTGCAAACCTATGGAAAAATAAGGATTAGGAAATAGGAATTTAGGATTACAAAATACAAATTACAATTTAGCATTTACAAAATTACAAGTTAATTATTTCCAAAATCCCAATTTCTAAACCCAAGTTACCCAACCAAATGCCAAAAAACAATGAAAATTCAAAAAAAATAAACAATGTTTAAAAAAAATGAGAAAATAAAAATAAAAAATTGGTTCTCATAGTCATAACAAATAACCCATCCCAAATCAATGAAAAATTTCAAAAAATTCTTTAAAAACAATGAAAAACAAAGTTTTTATAGAAGCAAAACCAAAAAAAATTAATCTACATACCTCTTTTATGGACAAATTGGTGATCTTGGCTTGGATTCCTCCTAAAAACGCTTGGATTCGCTCCCAAATCCGACGGAAACCCTTCAGCTGCTCTCCCTCACCTCTTCTCCTCCTCCTCCGCGCGAACAGCCAAATGAATAAAAAAAAAATCGATTTTTTGCATATAAAAGCCCGCTGCCCGCGCCTGTCACGATTTTTTCACAAAAAATCGCGATTTTTTCGAAAAAATCGTGTATAAAAAAAATTTGCCGATTTTTATGGATAAAAATCGCGATAAAATCGGCTGGGCGAAAAAATCGCGATTTTAACAACACTGCTTACAAGTATAGAAAATATATCCAATCATCAAAGAGAGAGAAAATCGAAGCTCCAAGACCAAGACAAGATTTCCAAATATCAAAATGCATCAAAGGTTATCCAATTCATCCTCCAATAGCTATAGCGAAATTATAGAAGAAACAATGATCCAAATCCAAGTGATGATGATAAGTGAATGAGCCTCTCATCAATATATATCATCCTCTAAGGGTTTGATTTGCCTAATTAGGCCTAATGATGCTCCTAATAAAAAAATAATGTATAAAATAACATTCCTTGGTGACAAGCCCACCAAGATAGCTCCATAACAAGAAAAATAAGCCTCTCAAGTGGGCCAAAATGATAAACAAGTGGCTAGGAGGGCCATTGAAAGGCCAAATGGATTCCAACTTGTGCCAAAATGAGTGGAAGGGCCCCAAATATAGTGATAAAGGGGATGGCACCTTGATCTCCAAGAAAATGACCTATGTTGCTCCCAAGTGGCTGTGGGGGCACAAAAACATCCTCATGGGTCTCCAAGTGGATCAAACAATCTTGTACCCCATCTGTAAGGGCTGGAACAATGATGCAAGCCCTCCCTTTGTCTCCCATGGTGAGACACATCATCATCTAGGTCCTGTAACAACTCCCAAGTGTGTGGTGCAAGTGTGTTGTTGGCTAGGCAAGGTGGTCCAAGAGCATCATCATCATCAAATAAGTGGAACACGAACAAGCGATGGATTGTATTGATGGATCCTATGATGTGGCAATCTATTGTCTTCTATAGTGGAGGCCCATGGCTCTCAATGTTCCCCCTACAAATGCCAATACTAACCTCTGGAGGGATTGGACCCTGTATAGGGAGACCAAACCCCATATGAAGGCCCACCTGCAATCCTGTATAAGATCTAGTGCGTCTCCTCACCTTCCAGTACAACAAATCACTAGTGCAATTGAGTAAATGAACTTACAAATCATCGAACCAAGTGGACACTTCATAGTGGCATGCCCTTCCATAATGGGCTTTAGAATATATAGGTGTATCCAAGTTCAAGAAGATGGTTAACCAAGGACCCTGTAAGGGAGAGACAATTCCATAGTACATCCATCAAGAGGTAGGTATCATGTGAATAAATGATGGAATAGAGTGGGGCATTAGGGGAAGGCTTCAAGCCACATGCCACAGTACAAGGGTAGCTATGATAAGGGAAGCCCACACTTAGGTGTATAGACATAGGAGGGAGAAATCTTAGTACATGAGTTACCCTGACCTTTGTTTTTACAACCTTCTTCATATGCCTTTTTCCTTTTTATTGATCTTTCCTTTATAACTGCTCGGGGCTCCAGGGGATGAGAGCATGATGTGAATGACAGAGCAGAGAATACCCCCTTAAGGTTGAACAGTTCATCACCCACCAGGGGTTGGGACAATTATGGGTTCCTTAATGATGTAGGGGGCTCATATAAGGGCCCTAGGAACCAGGGTAATGGCCATGATGATAAGGAGTTTAGCTCATGATGGCTTTTGCCCACGTGCTAAATTTATATGTCTCGACCATCTTTTTCATTTTATGATACATTTCTTGTTGAGAGTGGCTAAATTATGTGTTTTACTTTCTTTTTAGCTGCATCAACCTTTGAGGCATCGTACCAGGCCCGACCTAAAGTGTGGACAAGGGGAGGGGGAGGCTAACTCCTTGTGGACCTGTTACCCACCACCTAGGGGTAGTGTATATAGGAGATTTTTTTCTCCTAGATGGTCCTCAGCTAGCAGCCCCTTGTAGCCACCAAATAGCTCGATGTGCCATTTTCTCCGCCACCTGAGCCGGCCATGTGGTCCCTCGCCCATCTATTATGAATGTATGTTTCAAGGTGGGCCTCCTGACCCCAAAGGTATGACTTTTCATTAGTTTAATTGAGTAATTTTATTTGCTTTTCATGGAAACTTTGGGCATGGATTGGTGGGGGGATTCAGCGGAAAGAGTGGGCTAGGTTTGTGCTCTTATCTCTTATGCTCGATTTAGTGTTTAGCCTTGTATCCTTGTCCCGTGGGATCTCTTTTATTGGCCATTAGCTTTAGGGTTGGCACTACATGGGAAATCCCAATTTTGGTTGTGTGGTTCTACTTCTTGACACCATATACATCACTTCCTTCCACTCATTTTAGCTCCATTCATCTCTTTTCCCAAACGGGTCCATGTGTGTCCACTTGGTTCACATAAGGTTAGCCTTGCCCCTCCCCTTGTCCACACCTTGGGTCAGGCTAGGAATAATGCCCCGGAGGTTGATGCAGCTAAAACGAAAATAAAAAGCATAATTTGGCCATTCTCAATAGGAAAATGTACCACAAGATGCAAAAGATGGTCGGGACATACAAATTTAGCACGTGGGAAAAATCCAAACATAAGCTCTCCCCCTCGTATATGGCCATCACCTTGGTTCCTATGGGCCCTAAATGAGCCCCCTCCACATTAAATAACCCATAATTTTCCCAACCCCTAGTGAGCAATGAAATGCCCCACCTCAAAAGGGGGTACCTATCTAATCAATTTAACGTCTTAAATTGCTCTACATAAATTATCAATCCGAGTATCATAAACTGATGAAGTGTGGTGCACCATATGTGCTTAGTTAACATTTTTTATTACTTCGTTGTTTGATAGTTTTTATCTTGTTTTGGAGTTTTGTTCTTGTTGATCTCCTAAAGTGTCTAATGCAAATGGAAACCCTATTCTAAGGTCTTAAGAATACTTTTTAAAGGTCAAGTATGGATGTAGATTTCAAGACAAGGTTTATGTCCCTTATGGTAACTTTCAAAACTTAGCACTTCAAAAGATCTCAAAACATGCTATTGATAAAATTAATACTTGAACAGGAATGTAAATATGCAGCTACTTAAATCAAACAAAAGATGAAATACTGATCATGAAATCATTGTCTCTGCTGCCCATCTAATTACAAAAATAAAATCTAAACTATTGCACTCAAACAAACCAAAAATTGTAGACTAACGAAAGCAAGATCAATTTACTTCACTTATAATCTGATAGCTCGCCAAGTAGCTTTTCGGGGTTAAGCCATGGCACCAGAGATAACGTCAAATATCATGAAAAATTGATATCTAAATTACCTACTTGCAGATTAATGAAAGCAAAATCAAATTACTTCACTTATAATCCGATAGCTCGCCAAGTAGCTTTTCGGGGTTAAGCCATGGCTCCAGAGATAACATCAAATAACATGAAGAACTTGATATCTAAACTACCTACTTGCAGAATGAAAGTAAAATCAAATCACTTCACTTATAATCCGATAGCTCACCAAGTAGCTTTTCGGGGTCAAGCCATGGCTTCGGAGATAATGTCAAATAACATGAAGAACTTGATATCTAAACTACCTACTTGCATAATGAAAGTAAAATCAAATCACTTCACTTATAATCCAATAGCTCACCAAGTAGCTTTTCGGGGTTAAGCCATGGCTCCGGAGATAACGTCAAATAACATGAAGAATTTGATATCTAAACTAGCTAACAACAGCAAATAAATAAGACTGAAATCAAAGCATAATTGAAATTGAAAAGCTTAAGAAAAAGTTCAGCAGAGAGGCAAATCTCATGTCACTATTTGATGCAAAAACATGTAAAGAAAAACTAATCTACAATCAACCGGTTGAACACACTTGCATGAATTAAAATTGCATGAATGGAAAATCTAAACTATCAAACTTGAAAGCAATAAAATTACATACATGAATGAAATCAAAGCAAAACTACAAAATAAAATTTACTCTACCTTACATTCTAATGTGCTCCATGACATCTACTTCACATCTCCTTTCATGTTGAGAAGATCAAAGCTTTATTCAAATTATTCAAAATTACAAAGTACAACAAAGCTCTCCAAAGCTTTCCAAAGCCATCAAGGAAGAACTACAAACTCCAAGCTAAAGAACTAAACAGCCAAGCTAAGCTAAGACTAACAAATTAAGGAGAGAGATCTCCTATTTATACAAAAAGATGAGAAGCCATCTCATTAATGAGAGTCCATAAATCTCTCCTTCTACGTCTAGAGTTCTAATCAAAATAGGAACTGATAAAACCCCTGTCTTCTTAGAATTTCAATACAATTAGAAGATGTGACACATATCCTCATGATCCCATGATTATTTCCACTCAAATCCGAATTTGGCCTTAGAGTGCCACATAAGGGTCTTCTAGAAGCCTCCTTTTGACCTACACATGTCAACAATCTCAACCCACTTGTTAGGTATAAGCATATGCACATTATTTTCTAATTTTAACCACAAATTCACTTAGAAAGGCTAAGAATTAATAAAGTTTGGAAAACATAAATCTGGCCCAATGATAATGAAAGTGGGATGAATTTGGTGACATAGTAGTGAAATGGAGGTGATATAATGGACATAATAGTGAATGTATAATGGAAATGAATGGCATTTTCAAGACCCAACATACCCCCCAACTGAAGCTATTGCATGTCCTCATGCAATATATATTACATTAATTCTTTTGATCCTTGAGCTTTGGCTTAACTTTGCATGATATCATTTGATAACTTCATATCTATGCAAAGTGTTTTACTTGAATTGCAACATGGTTGGTTCTTGTGTTACAACCATTTTTTTTTTGTTGCATTCTATTTTGATCTTTGAACTTTGCATAATGATATTTTGATTATTGTTGCAAAGTATATCTTTATTGGATTGCATGATGGTTGGTTCTTGTGTAACAACCATGATTTTGTTTGTATCCAATTTATCTTTTAAGCACTTTTTTTGAAAAACCATTGTATGCTCATAATAACAATGTAATAGTTAATATATGTTGGAAGTATGTGGGCTCCTGAATGGACATGGCAAACTATAAAAATGAATGTATTTCCCCCCCAACTGATGGTATTGGAAATTTTATGAAATGAAGAAGAGAAATGTTTTTCCAACAATTATCATTCTAGCTTTTTATGGAATTCTATGGTCAAAAGTTAGAAAATGACGTACCTTAACTTACCCTTTGGAATGGATGAGTTGTATGTGTGGTGGCTGCAAAATTCTGATCATATTCTTCTTCAAGTGGCTGAACAAGAAGAGTCATGGATAAAGAGTTAAGATGACTTTTTATTGCTCTACTAAAACTTGCTGAATCTGCTCCAAAATGTTGAAAATAATAGTCTTCATGTCTTCAAAACTCATTGGCACAATTCCTACTATGTGAAAAGATGTTCTGATGTCGAACATAGCAGGAAATTGTTGACTTAGTGGCCATTAATGGATGCCACTAGTCAACACGAGAACTCTCACCATTGATGACAATGAGAGTCAAGATGTCTAAACACATCTTGCTAGGTACGAATAGTTTTGCCGATGTCAAGTCACCTAGAAGATCTGATGAAAAAGGGACATTAATGTATTCCCATTGTTTGTCAGCATGAGAACTTGCCATTAAGGCATGCAAGCCTTAAGGTGTCTTTACAAGGAACTTAGACTCAAAGGACTATGGACTCAATAATTTGCATTGAAGCAGGGCTTATTTGCGAAATGAAAATGACAGGAAAGGGAAGATGAAAATGGAAGATGGCAATGGAGAGTAGAAATGGCAATGGGCAATAAGCATGTGAATGAGCCTCTTGCTTTTATTTGTGGGTTATGAATGGACAAAAAGAGATGGAAAGTGTATGTGAATGTAAATGGAAAATATGAAGTGAAATGAGGTGAATGGTTTATTATGAGGTATGGATGTGATGGAGACAATAGTATCTGAAAGTTTTTCAAGTGTTTGGATCTGATTTTTCATAAACATATTTTCTCTTTTTGCTAATCATCCTCTTATGAAACAAATTGGTTTCTTAGAGAGACACCATTTTCCTGTAGTCATTTGTCCTTCCTCCTAGAACCTTAAAAAAAAACTAATACTTCTTCTGCAATGGAATGTAAGATTATCAAAGGAGAGAGGTGATCAATCTCTCTAGTTATGACATTTACACACAAAACTAAGAATTTGTATTAATGAAACAAGTTCTCAAAGGAAAAATCAAAAGAATTTATACCTGTTTTGGAATTAGTGCCTCAAGTTGAATGTTGCTTCTTTTCAACAATTTATTTCATTATTTACTGTTTCAAACTCTAATGATGGATTTCTCATTGTGTAGATCTTGTTGAGATCTTTCCAACGATACTTGAATCATCAAAATCTGATTTTGTATGAGAAAGTTAGGCTGATTTGAACAATGAGGTTTTTCAGCTGCAAATTGATGTTTAGCTGTGGAATTGGACTTTAGCTGCGGAATGTGCACAGTTTCTGTAGCTAAAAATCTTGAATAAAAATTTAGCCATTCATCTTTCATCATCAGTCCAAAATTAATCAATACCTTCAGAAAAGTGAGTAAACAACTTATTCATTTCATTGATTCAAAATTATTATTTTTTTCTTGACATGCGGCGACTTAGTGATAACACACACCTTGATTTCCCTTTGACAGGAGTCTTTTTCATCGACTTGGATCAAATGAATAGGACACCATCCATGTACTGACATTTTCCTAGCTACCCATGTGGTTTGTTTCGTCTCTTGACACCTATAACCTATAGAAGTATAAAAATCGCTGTGGAATTCCCAGTTAGCTGCGGAATTAGGTTGCATTCTATAGCTAAAAGATAGTCAACCATCAGTTTTCTGATTTAAATTATTGGAAAAGAGATTTTATGCAGCCAAGTACCAGGGAGAGAGCCTAAGATCACCGCTGGTGCACATGACCAATTATTCATGATCTGCTATATTTTTTTTTTAATTTTCTTCACTGTCTGCCTGAAAAATAAAAATTTTGTAAATGGTATATGAAGCAAAACAGTTTTAATGATGAAAATATATCAGAGTAATGGAAATATATGATCTTTTCAACAGCTTTGATGACTCCCTCGGGCTCTGTCAATGAAACCCATTCTGCCTTTTTTCACTGTGTAAATACCTTTGTAAATGATGGTTATATGAAAACAAAATGGTTATATAGACGATGGAAGAAGACTGGGGAGAGAGAATCAATGGGTATGGAACTGGGAAAACGATGAGTATGAGGTTGCATTAAGAAGGGTTTACGAAGTAATAAAATTCGTATGAAAGGAAATGGATGAAGGCTGTATGCGTGAATCAGTGCAGAAGTTATATGAAATGGAGTGGATGCCCATGTAAACAGAGAAAATCGGAAACATAATGAAAAATCGAAGTGCTTGTATACATAGGAAAGCTGCGGAGGTGTAAGAGAGAAGCTCAGAATAATACGGATGTAAAAGAGCCATATCCAACCGGTTCAAGTGATGGAATTAACCGTTAAACAGGTGCTTGGAGAAGTATCGTATTCAATTGGGATACGTCTCTGCTGTCGGTCGTTAAACTGAAATACAGTCACGGAGGTTGCATGAGACCGTTAGCATTAAAGACAAGAGGCGTGGTGTAATCAGGATTGAATGCCACCGTATAATTAGTTCCCAAATCGGATTTCCCTTCCTCAAGCAAGCCGTGTTAAAACAACACTCTGTTCATTTAATTAAAATCGTTTTTCCTCACGCGGCATGCAAAAAGAGGCTTTAAAGAACCGAGAAATTCTCCCAAACCGCTGCAAATTTCTTAAAACCATTTTTGGGTTATCTAATTGACCCTATTGCCGAAAAAACCCATGTTTTATTTTTCCCAAATTCGTCTCCATTTGGCCAGATCGTGCAGTTGAAGTTTGACGTTTTTCAATGTTTTGCGTTTTCTTGAATCATTGTTTTTACTGTTCTACATTTTATGAATTGCTGCATTCGTTTTTTTTTTTTGGTTTGATTTGCAATTTGAACACAGGGAAATAACAAATGAACAATATTCAAGGACATTGGCGTTGTTTCATTTGTTATGAACAAGTATTTTGACTGTAAGTGATGGTTTCACGTAGGCGGAACGATTGTATGAGCAGAAGATGGAGGAGGATTGCGGAGAAAACTATTAGTTACAAAACGGAAAGAATACAGAGCATGCAATGAAAATGAGTTCACGGAGCAGAGGCTTGTATAAACAGACCCTGAACTGGCAATCGTAAACTCAGTGTGAGAGTATGGAAACAGAGTGAATCTGGCAGAATTTTAAAATAAAAGGCTGCGGAGTGGACGTTAGCAAATTCATAAAATGACTACGGAGTGGTGTATTGGATTGAAGAAAACAGAAGTTTCTTTATCCTCTTGTGAAGATCCGAAGTCCCAAGAACAGAAATTAAGAACAAAAAATCTTTTGTTCTCTCGGACTTGCCAATTGATAGATCACTCCACCATTTCTCAGATTGCAAGATAGGAAGGAATTGTTGCGTGTGAACCTCTGAAATATCTATCATCACAGAATTCGAGAAACTTCAATAATTCACGTGTGCTCTATGTGGCGCATGTCTGTGACCTTCAACTTCAGAGTTGGATACCTTGATATTATTGCAAATGAATTGGTAGTTCTATTGATATTTCAACACAATGGGTTGTCAATGCCTTTTCTACAAGATATCCAGCTAATCCTTCATACCCTTTCTTTGAAAACTAGATCAGCAGAAGTCCAACCAGATTCCAAAAACGCAGAGTTTTTATTTTAACACAACAGTCCATGCAATTTGATTTATTTGATTTTTTTTTTAAATGTTCTTGCAGGTTTGTTTCAAGGCCAAAGCTTCAAACAGGAATGCAAATTTTCTATTGAGGCCACAGTGGAGACTGGAATTCGGGATAGCCATTGATTATTTATTTATTTATTTATTTTTTTCTTTGAAATTGTGAAATTTTATAAGAATGATTAATGATTTTCAATTTCAGACAGCGAAGACTTCAAATAAAATATGCTAAAAACAGGACTTTGACTGAAGTCTTAAGCTGATTTTTTTATCAATCTGGGTTGGGTGACTAGGATAGGATCCATGTCGGGACAATTCTGGAGATGCCCATGTGGTCGGTTTCTTCATTGGATGCCTGTAACCTGCTAAACCTTGAAATTAGCTGCGAAATTCACAGTTAGCTGCAGAATCAAACTGCATTCCGCCGCTAATTTACAGAATCTTATTAAAACAGGACACAGTGTTTTGAGGACCACTACAAACCATAACCAGTCAATCTTGGACAGCTGAACCTATCAAAGCAGTTGGATTTTTATTTTTCAATTTTTTTTTTTTTTGGAACCAAATGAAATGATGAAGTTTATTTTGGCCACCCCTTTTTTTTAATTTTTTTAACATAACAATTCTTTTTCTGATCCTCCAGATCACACAAAGTGCAGGAGGAGAGCATACTCAAGAATTATTAATTTATTTTTTTAGATGTAAGAAATAAGGTCTCCTAATTACACTTCCCCGGCAACGGCGCCAAAATGTCTAGTAAATTTAATGTCTTAAATTGCTCTACATAAATTATCAATCTGGGTATCGTAAACTGATAAAGTGTGGTGCACCATATGTGCTTAGTTAACCTTTTTTTTTACTTCGTTGTTTTATAGTTTTTATCTTGTTTTGGGGTTTTGTTCTTGTTGATCTCCTAAAGTGTCTAATGCAAATGGAAATCCTATTCTAAGGTCTTAAGAATATTTTTTAAAGGTCAAGTATGGATGTAGATTTCAAGACAAGGTTTCCCTTATGGTAACTTCCAAAACTTAGCACTTCAAAAGATCTCAAAACATGCTATTGATAAATTTAATACTTGAACAAGAATGTAAATATGCAGCTACTTAAATCAAATAAAAGATGAAATACTGATCATGAAATCACTGTTTCTGCTGCCCATCTAATTACAGAAATAAAATCTAAACTATTGCACTCAAACAAACCAAAAATTGCAGACTAACGAAAGCAAGATCAATTTACTTCACTTATAATCCGATAGCTCGCCAAGTAGCTTTTCGGGGTTCAGCCATGGCACCGGAGATAACGTCAGATAACATGAAGAATTGATATCTAAATTACCTACTTGCAGATTAATAAAAGCAAAATCAAATTACTTCACTTATAATCCAATAGCTTGCCAAGTAGCTTTCCGGGGTTAAGCCATGGCTCCGGAGATAAAATCAAATAACATGAAGAACTTGATATCTAAACTACCTACTTGCAGAATGAAAGTAAAATCAAATCACTTCACTTATAATCCGATAGCTCGCCAAGTAGCTTTTCGGGGTTAAGCCATGGCTCCGGAGATAACGTCAAATAACATGAAGAACTTGATATCTAAACTACCTACTTGTAGAATGAAAGTAAAATCAAATCACTTCACTTATAATCCGATAGCTCGCCAAGTAGCTTTTCGGGGTTAAGCCATGGCTCCGGAGATAACGTCAAATAACATGAAGAATTTGATATCTAAACTAGCTAACAACAGCAAATAAATAAGACTGAAATCAAAGCATAATTGAAATTGAAAAGCTTAAGAAAAAGTTCAGCAGAGAGGCAAATTTCATGTCACTATTTGATGCAAAAACATGTAAAGAAAAACTAATCTACAATCAACCGGTTGAACACACTTGCATGAATTAAAATTGCATGAATGGAAAATCTAAACTATCAAACTTGAAAGCAATAAAATGACATACATGAATGAAATCAAAGCAAAACTACAAAATAAAATCTACTCTACCTTACATTCTAATGTGCTCCATGACATCTACTTCACATCTGCTTCCATGTTGAGAACATCAAAGCTTTATTCAAATTCTTCAAAATTACAAAGTACAACAAAGCTCTCCAAAGCTTTCCAAAGCCATCAAGGAAGAACTACAAACTCCAAGCTAAAGAACTAAAAAGCCAAGCTAAGCTAAGACTAACAAATGAAGGAGAGAGATCTCCTATTTATACAAAAAGATGAGAAGCCATCTCATTAATGAGAGTCCATGAATCTCTCCCTCTACCTCTAGAGTTCTAATCAAAATAGGAACTGATAAGACACATGTCTTCTTAGAATTTCAATACAATTAGAAGATGTGACACATATCTTCATGATCCCATGATCCTTTCCACTTAAATTCGAATTTGGCCTTAGAGTGCCACATAATGGTCTTCTAGAAGCCTCATTTTGACCTACACATGTCAACAATCTCAACCCACTTGTTAGGTATAAGCATATGCACATTATTTTCTAATTTTTAACCACAAATTCACTTAAAAAGACTAAGAATTAATAAAGTTTGGAAAAACATAAATGTGGCCCAATGATAATGAAAGTGAGATGAATGTTGTGACATAGTAGTGAAATGGAGGTGATATAATGGACATAATAGTGAAAGTGTAATGGAAATGAATGGCATTTTCAAGACCCAACAATACCTACTGCTATATACCACACATCATGCTCTCATCCCTTGGTGCCTCGAACAGTTACGAAGAAAAATCAATAAAAGGCAAAAGGCATATGAAGAAGGGTGGAAAAACAAAGGCAAGAGTAACTTATGTATGACAATTGCTCCCTCCTACACTCATATACCCAAGTGTGGGGTTCCCTCATTATAGCTACCCTTTGTCCCATCACATGTGGCCTAGATCATTCCCTTGACCCCCACTCCGTTCCATTATTATGTCACTTGCCACCTTCCACTTGATGGATGTACCATGGACATGTCACCCCCTTTAAAGGCGGAAACCACCTATTAGGGGCCTTGGCTAACCTCCTTATTGAACTTGGAGACACTTTTACATGCCAGAGCCCACTATGGAAGGGCATGCCACCATGAAGTGTCTCATTGATTTCATGACTTGTAAGCTTTTTTACTTGATTATTCTAATGATTTGTTGTATTGGAGGGCAAGGGGACGCGTTGGATCTTATGTAGGATTGTAGGTGGGTCTCCATTTGGGGCTTGGTCTCTCTATACAGGGTCCTAGCCCTCCAAAGGGCCACATTGACACTTGTAGGATGAGTGTTGAGAGCCATTGGCCTCCACCATAGCAGAGAGTACTTCATGGATCCCCAGTACCACTCATTGGTTGCTTGTGTTCCACCTTTTGGGTGAGGATGACGCACTTAGTTCACCATGCCTAACCGCCTCCATACTTGCACCTTACCCTTGGCAGATGTTCTAGGGTCTAGAGGATGTCTCCCACTGTAGAGAGAGGGCTTAAATCATCATCCTAGCCCTTACAGATGGTCTATAGGCACTTTCGATCCACTTGGAGACCCATGAGGATGTCCTTGTGCCCCCACACCCACTTGGGAGCACCACAAGTTCTTGCTTGGAAAACAAGGGGCCAACCCCTTGTCTACTATGTTGGGAGTCCATTTTCACATCATGGCACCCCTTGGACTTCATTAGGCTTCTTCAAAGGCCCAACAACTCATTATGTTGATCATTCTGCCCTCTTGAGAGGCTTATCTTTATGTTATTGAGCTATTTGGTGGGCTTGTCACCAAAAGTATTGTTATTATGCACATTATTTTATTTTAGGGGCATTATTAGTCCAAATTAGGCCATTCGAATTCATTAGAGATTGTATAAATACAAGTGAGGTGATTCATTTTCATCATCATCACTTGGATTTGGGTCTTAGTAGCTTCTTGAGAATTTCGCATTCCCTTTTGGAGGAGGATTTTGGATATTATGGATGAATTTTGATGTTTGGATATCTCTCTCTTGTCTTGGAGCTTCATTATTGGCATAATTTGGTGATTGGATATACTCTTTTACACATGTAAGTGATCTTTCATGTCTATTCTTGTTATTTGCTTTAATACATGAATGTTGTTGGGATTTTCGCTATACTAGGTCTGAAATTTACTGCTTTTCTTATGCAAAATTGTGGAAATTTAATCCTTTATAGCATTGCATCATCTCATGTATCATGTGTGAAAAGGGTGAATGTTCCTAGATATTGTTTCTATTGAACACATCTTGATAAGTCATCAATTATTGCAAATTGAAGTATAAATTCTTCTAGCAACTACTCTCATGCCCTAATTTCCATGCAAAGTTGTCTAGAAGGCTCCTTGATTGGGTGTAGTTCCTCTAAATCATAAATTTCATCTTGACTCCATCTTCCCCAAAGGATAAGGCATTGATCCTTCCATAGGTGATCATTTTCAAAGATAATTTCTCTCACCTTCCCCTCTTTTTCTAGGCCTAGCCTCCATAGGTCACATAGGGCATAACGTTTCTCACGATTTAGCTATCAAAAGAATTTGATCTCTTGCCCACAACTACGCTGGTGTGTCCTCTAGAGGCCCTACAAGTTTCACAAAATTTCAACGGTGGGATCTTGAGATATTCCAAGCCCTAGCTCGAAGATTGATTCTTGCCCTTGGTTTTCCATTGGCTAGTGACCTCATTAGGATCATAGCATTAAATCATCAAAAGAATATTCTTTCTTTGATCCTCTTCCCTTCCCTAATTAGGTCAAGTACATCCTTGGTTGATCAACTCCATATCCTTGACCTAATTTTGGGTCCACTTGGCCCTTTGTGGTCTCACAATTTGTTGACTCCAATTCCACAAAGACCACTTAGAAGCCAAGCATTCATAAGGCCTTTTGAGTCTAGGGGCTTCCTTGATAAGACATTCTCAAACCCTAACCTCAAAAGCCCTCTTAGCCCTTCCTAGAGAGCCTATCACCTTGCTTCCTAAGCAAGAAAACCATACAATTGAGTCTCTCTTGTGAATAGGACTTAGGAATCACTCATCCTCTTATTGACCTATTCATCTAGTGATTCTCTTTTATACTGGGTCTCCTCGAATTGGTGAAAGTCCGTAAAGAGTAGGGAGCCTTAGCTGAGGTGACAATGGGTTGTTCCTCCATTGTTTCCCTTGACCTAGTATTTCCCCTTTAGGATCCCCTCCTAGGATCCCTTCTAGTTTGAGCAGTAACAAGACCCAATGAACAAATGTGGACCCGAATGGGAAACAAGTGGAAAGGGGTTATAATCAGCGGAAGGGAGTGATATATGTGGTGTAAGGAAGCAGGACCACATAACCAAAATCGAGATTTCCCATGTAGTGTCCCTCCTAAAGCTAGTAGTTAGTAAAGGAGATTCCCACGAGACTAGGATACAAGGTTAGCTACCAAATTGGACAAGGGGACAAGAGTACAACCTAGACCCATTCTTTCCGCCAAACCACCCACTAATCCATGCCCAAAAGTGTCCATGATAAGTAAGAAAAGATACACAACTACATAATGAAAGTCGTACCTTTGGGGTTGGAAGGCCCACCTTCAAACATATGATCATAACAGATGGGTAAGAGAGAATAATGGTTGGCTCAGGTGGCAGAGATGGTGGCACATCGAGCTATTTGGTGGTTACAAGGGGCTATTCGCTGCTAGCTAAGGACCATCTAGGAGGAAAATTTCTCCTATGGGTGTCACCCACAGGTGGTGGGTAACATTTGGCTCCAACTGGGACAATTAAATTTAGCATGAAGCTCCAATGTTTAGCTCATGTTTAGCTTCATGGTTTCCATCTCTGCCACAAATGTCGAAAATCTCCTCTGTCTCACTGTTGTTGCTTAGCCAATGAGAAAACAGAATTCTTGGTAGGAAGTCTTCTGAGGAAAAATTCCCTCACTGTGCTTCTCTTCTCTTTTGACGTCTTTCTTCCCAACAAAACGCCCTGTAGAAAAACTGCATCCCACCAACTCCTCCTCATGCTGAGGCTTCAGCACTACTCCCTCTCCCATGACAAGAATTTGATCTGGAAGCCCTTCTCTCTGTCGACTCACTTAGAGAGAGATTGTCTCAAAATTCTGCCCTCGCGGCTTGGACTACGCAAACCCCTCTAGGGATTTGAATTGCTGCCTCCTGCAACTTTTTCGACCTCCTCTTCTGCTCAGCGTTGGGTCTCTGACACTGTTCTTCTTTCTTCACTTGCACTTGCTTTGATACGATGTGAAAATTCTGCAAACTGGAATACCTACTGCAACAACTAATTAACCTTCTCCTATTTGTTAATTATTGAAACAAATTATTTACTGCTTCCTACAACAAATATCGAAGCTAATACATTGTAGCCTACACCAATTAAATAACATGCCCAAAACAAGAACAAAACAATAGAGAAAGATACAACACAAAGGACACAATTTTTTTTGGACAAATGTCCTCGGAAAAACCCAATGTGGGAAAACTGGTGTAGCAGATCTAAGGTTTTATTTTTATGCAATAGTAAAATCTGAATACATTTCTGGAAGCCTTCCTGACAATCCAGTTACAGAGAATAATCCTGATAGAGAGATTTGTTAGGTTACCTCACACTATCACTGGGAATCTTGGCTTATCCAGCCCCTAGAAATATTTCCCCCGTCTTTTCAGGCTGCCTCTACGCAGTGTCTGCGTCAGCCCAGCATCAATCTCTCCGGGGACAGCATGAATCATCTGGTTGGTTGATTTGTTGCCTAGGTGATTCAATTTCTGCCTCCTGGTCTCACACCTCGACTCCCAGCTTTTGAAACTCAAATTCCCTCTACAATTTTCGGACTCCCTTTTGGCTTCTATGTTGCCTCTGCATGGCTCTACGTCAACCCCTCTGGCTTAGCGTTGCCACTGCTGGATCTCCCTCTGCCTTCTCTGCTGAGTATCCTCTGACTAGGAAAGATTTCCCTTCGGATACTATCCTTGCCCCTCACTACAAAAGCTCATTATCGAAATTCTCTTGGCAGTTGTCCTGCTTCAAAAAATTGAACTTTTGAACTCACTCTGTGTGTCTTTCCATGTGACCCTCAAGCTTCCTTAAATAATCTCCTTGTTGACATTCAACGACCCAAATTAGAAGCTAATCAATGGCTAAGATCATTTTTGCTTGATCCTCGTCTTCATCTAGAAGTTACACCCACAATTTATATCAATACCCATTAATTATTTTATTTTCCTAAGTTTCGATTTAGTGTCCCATTAAAAATAATTAATTATTTTAATAAAAATGTTTTTGTGCTGAATTTCCCAAAACGCTTTCACGGTTCTTTGGAATACATGTGATCGAGCCTCCCTGCAACATTAGAGACTTAGATCACATCCGATGCTACCAGAAATCAAACGAGGCTTCTAAATATGTCATCTGGAAGGCAAGGATGTCCTTCCTTTTGGATGAATATGGCCTGAAGAAATATATTGATACAGTGGTAGCTATTCCCCAGGATGCAAATCAGTAGAAAGAATACAAGAAGGAGATGGCGAGGGCGAAGAGATTGATCCTAGATGGTGTCCGATATCATGTTGTATCACGCATAGCGGCCAAGGGAACGACCAAAGAGATATAGGATACACTTTCCACGCTATACCAGGACACTTCCAAGCAACAAAAGATGTATTTGGAGGAAAAGCTGAGATGCACCAGGATGCAGAAGGGGGAAGGCATAGACCCCTTCCTCACTAGGATTCAGGAGATCTGGGATCAATTGTCAGTTGTTGGGGCAGCGCCTCAACCCATAGAGCTAGTACGATTGGCACTCAACAGTGTCTCAGAGGAGTGGTAGGTATTCGTCCAAAGCATTTTGGGCAGAGAAACCTTGCCAGGTTGGGACAGGATGTGGGCCAATTTAGAGCAGGAGGAGTTGAGACGAGCTCTTTTGAAGAGCTCCATCACTGGCAGCAGCAGCAAGTCAAAGCAGGTGAAGGAGGAGGAGAATGTGGCCCTTGCATCAAAGGGTCTTAGTCAAGGACAAGGGGAGCAGAGAAAGAAGAAGAATGACTTGTCGAAAGTTAAGTGCTTCAGATGTGGTGAGCTTGGCCACTATAGTGTTGATTGTTGGTAGCATCGGATGTTCTCTAAGCCTCAAAATTTGCAGGGAGGCTATGACACATGTATTTCAGAATATCATAAATAGTTTTGGGAAATTCCACCCAGAGATAGTTTTATTAAAATAATTAATTATTTTTAATGGGTGCCTAAGTCTAAACTTAGGAAATTAAAATAATTAAAGTGTATTAATTAAACTGGGTGTGAAACTTCTAGAAGAAGACGAGGATCAAGTCGAAATGATTTGAGCCATTGATTAGAATCTAATTTGGGTCTTTGATTACTCAATTGGAGGATTATAAGAAGAGGTTTGATGGGCATTTGGAAGATATATTGAGTGAGAGATCAGAGATTGATTTTCTCAAGAGAGCAGCGCAGTAATTGCCAAAGAAGTGATCGAGGTGATTTCTTGCAGTGAGGGGCAGGGATAGTTTTCTAGTTGGAGTTTCCTGATCCGGGGATACAACGCAGAGAAGGCAGAGAGAGATCTAGAAGAGGCAGCACAGAGCCACGTTGGGAAACGTAGAGCCACACTGAGGCAGCACAGAGCCTAAGAGGAGATCCAAAATTTGCTGGAGAATTGAGTTCCAAAGCTAGAAGTCGGGATGTGAGATTGGGAGGGCAAAAGTCGAAGTTCCAGAGGAAAATTGATCAACATGAAGGAGTGATGCAGTTCCCAAAAGCTGTGATGCAGCGCAGCGCAGTGATTGCCAATGATAGTGTGAGCCTTGAGGTATATCGCACTCATCTCTCTATCAATCAGATTCTCTATATTGGATAGCTAGCAAGGAATCCAAAGATTGTATTTAGAAACTACTACATAATAATACAAACCCTTAGTTGCTACACCGGTTTTCTTGCATTGGGTTTTTCCGGGCACATTTGTCCAAAAACAACAGTGTCACTTATGTTGTGTATTTCCTTCCTGCTCAGTTCTTGTTTCCGCATATAATTTAATTAGTGAAGGTTGCAATGTATTAGTTTCGATATTTACCTGTAGAACACAGTAAATAATTTGTTCGGTTATTTAACAAATAGGAGAAACTTAATCATTTGTTGTAGTAGTGATTCGGGGTTTTCAAATTTTCACATACAACACCTAGTGTCCTCTCAGGAAGAAGGACAAAGAGGAGAAGCAGGACCAGCAGGCAACATCAATAGAGATTGATAGGCTTTCCTCCAGGTTGGAGGAAGACTTCGCCATGTTTTCTGACACACCCTCGGGAGTGAAATGGGGTGACTTGATTTTGTAGCCTCAGAGTGCTACAGATGGGCAGTATTCTTGAGGAGGTCCACCTCTTGGATCAATACCTTGCTACGGGGCTCGCAGTATTTGGTAGCAGGATGGATCAGTGGCAGTAGATGTAGTCAGATGTGAGAGCGACAAATACAAAGTCTAGTTGCATGTCAAATGCTGGGGAGCATAGTGCAGAGTTGGCAACAATGCAGAGTCAGCAGCAGCGCAAATGCCTCAGTGACAGCGCAGATACTAGCAACAGCTGGAGACTCGGGTGACAGATGTATCATACTGATCATAGTTGATTCAGTATTTAGGATTCTTTTCTGTTGCAAATGTTGTAGTTGCAGTAACAATAGATGGAGAGAGAGTTGCAGTGTTGGCAGTAGTTCAGTAGAGTCAACAGTAGCACATATGCAACACATATCAGAGTTGTGCAGTAGTTGGTGGGTAGCAACAGCCCAACATCAACAACGTGACATGAGCTGACGCAGAGACAGGGTGTTGCTACAGGGGGCAACAACACTAGAACGCATTCCTCACTAAGAGGGAGTGTTTGTTTTTGTAGCATCGGATGTGTTCTAGCCACAAAATTTTGCGAAGAGGCTAGAATACATGAGATCTCCAAAACCCAGAAATTGTTTCTAGAAAGTCCACCTAAAAGTGACTTAATTAGATTATTAGTCGTTTTTTAAATATTTCCTAAGTCTAAACTTAGGGAATATGATTGATTAATCATAATTAATTAAGTTATGGTGTTAATCTTCTAGAAACTCACACGAATCGACTTCAAGTTAATCCTAGCCATAGAATAAGATCTACTCTTGGTCGTTGAAGTCTCAACAGAGGATTGTAAGAAGAAGTCAATGGGACTTCGAGAAGATACACCAAATGAGATGAGCATTCGATTTTGTTGGGAAATCAACCTCCAAAGTAGCAGCATTCAATTGCCGGAGGTGATTGAGTGAGATCGAAGTAGTGAGAGAGGGGCAGAGATGGTGAGGTCGAAAGAAGCTTTTCTAGTTTCGACGAGTACATTGCAAAGAGGTAGTGATTGCCACAGAGAGGCAACGCACAACCCTCTTGGGGAGATTTCTGTTTTGCTAGGGAAAAGGAGAAATTTTGAGCCTGAAGTTGGGCAGAGGGTTTGGAGGCAAAGAGTATCAGTTTCCCAGACAATTGTTGACGAGACAGTGAGAGGAGATGCAATTCCGATCTTGTGGGACGCAGTGACTGTGTAGAGGGAGCAAGAAGCAACTCAATTTGAGCTGAGGTTAGTCTCAAATCGCCTGTGGATTGAGGAATTTTCCTCCCTAGTTATTTTTGCCAGTTTCCCTCTATTTGGATAGCCAGTTTGGGCATCCATAGTTTGTACTCTGATTTTCACTACTGCATAATATTAAAACCCTCAGTTGCTGCACTGGTTTTCCCGAGTTGGGTTTTTTCGGGGACTTAGTCCAAAAATAATGGTGTATTTTGTGTGTGCATCTATTTCTTCCAATGCTTTTATTTCTTCCACAGTTTTTTATTTGTGAAGGTTGTAGTGTATTTAATTCGATATTTGTCGTAGCACACAACAAGTAAATTGTTTAATTGAATTAATAATTAGAGCAATTAACATCAGTTGCTGCAATAGGAGTCGGGGTTAGCCGAATTTTCACAAAGGAGCCGCAATTGATCTTTGCTAGCCTCTCCAAGGGCAATAACTAGATCAATAGAGATTTATACTTCAAATTTGCAAAGGAGACAAAGTTTCGAGGTTTTTAACCTAAGAGGTGCCTCTAGGAACATTTGCCCAATCCATCAAAGGTCAATGCATGCATTTAATCACTTATTCAAGGTCCCAGAATACTTTTGCATTATATTTAACCTACACAAGAATAAAGATAACAACATACATGTAGTTAACCAGTAAGATAACAAGAATAGCATCAAAATTTCGACTTACATGAGAGAGAGACTATATCCATTTATCAAATTCGCATTAGAGAATCTCCAAAGACAATAGTGAAATCCAAACATCATAGTGCATCAAGAAAAGCCCCAAAATTCATCCCAGCAAAAGTGCGAAAATTTCATAAGAGATAATAATCCAATCCTAGTGATGATGATCAAAATGAATCATCTCACTTCTATTTATACAATCACTAAGGAGTTCGATTTGCCTAATTTGTCCTAATTGAACCCCAAATAATAAAATAATGTTCAATATTAACATCCATTGGTGACAAGCCCACCAAGATAGCTCAATAACACAATAATAAGCCTCTCAAGAGGGTCGAATGATCAATAAAGTGAGTTGTTGGGCCTTTGAGGAGGGCTAATGAAGTCCAGAGTGTGCCATGATGTGAGAATGGACCTCAAACATAGTGGACACAGGGTTGGCCCCTTGTTATCGAAGAAAATCCTTGAGGTGCCCCCAAGTGGATCAAAAGTCCTTGTAAACCATCTATAAGGGCTCAGATAATGAAATAATCCCTCATCTAGACTCTAGATCATATGCCAAGTGTGTGGTGCATGTGTGGAGCCGGTTGGGCATGGTGAATTAGGTGCATCATCCTTGTCCAAAAGGTGGAACACGAGCAATCAATGAGTGCTACTGGGGATCCATGAAGTACTCTCTGCTATGGTGGATGCCCATGACTCTCAATGCTCAGCCTACGAGTGCCAATTTGACTCTTTGGAGGGCTAGGACCCCATTTAAGGAGACCCACCTGCAATCCTGCATAAGATCCAGTGCACCCCTTGTCCTCTAATACAACACATCATTAGAATAATCAAGTAAAAGATCTTACAAGTCATGTAATCAATGGGGCATTTCATGGTGGCATTCCCTTCCATAGTGGGCTTTGGCATGTACAAGTGTCTCCAAGCTCAATAAGGGGGTTAACCAAGGATCCTATTAGGTGGTTTCATCTTTTAAGGGTGGTGACATGTCCATGGTACATCCCTCAAGTGGTAGGTGGCAAGTGCTAAAGTAATGGAACAGAGTGGGGATTAGGGGAATCATCTAGACCACATGTTATGGTACAAGGGCAGCTATAACAAGGGAAGCCCACACCTGGGTATATGAGTGTAGGAGGGAGCAAATCATGGTACATGAGTTACCCTGACCTTTATTTTTCCGCCCTTCTTCATATACATTTTACCTTTGATTTATTTTTCTTCATAACTGTTCTAGGCTCTAGGGGATGAGAGTATATTGTGTAGTATATAGACCCCCTTAAGGTTGGGTGTCTCATCGCCCACCAGGGGTTGGGACAATCTTGTGTTCCTTGATGATGGACAGGGCTCATCTAGGGCCCATAGGAACCAGGGTGATGGCCATGGATAAGGGGCAGAGCTCATGTTTGGATTTTTCCCACTTGCTAAATTTGTATAACCCGTTCATCTTTTGCATTTTTTGGTACATTTCCGGTTGAGGGTGGCTAAATTACGGTTTTTCTTTTCTTTTTAGTTGCATCAACCTCTGGGGAATTGTTCCAAGGCCGACCCAAGGTGTGGAGAAGGGGAGGGGGAGGCTAACCCTATGTGGACCCAATGGACACATGTGGACCCAGATGGGAAAAGAGATGAATGGGGCTAAAATGAGTGGAAGGAGGGAATGTATGTGGTGTGGGCGAGTGGGACCATGCAACCAAAGTCAAGATTTCCCAAGTATTGCCAACTGTAAAGCTAGGGGTTAGTAAAGGAGATCCCATGAGACTAGGATACAAGGCTAACCATGGAATCATGCATTGGAGACAAGAGTACAGACCTATCCCACTCTTTTCGCCGAATCTCCCCACCAATCAATTCCCCAAGTGGCCATGACAAGTAAGGAAAATTACTGAACTATACCAATGAAAAGTCATACCTTCAGGTGTTGATTTGGGATAGCATCGGATGTGCTATAGCCACGAAATTTGGTGGAGAGGCTAAGGCGCATGAGATCTCCAATACCTAGAAAGGGTTTGGGCAGATTCTAAACATTTTGGGAGATATTAAAATAATTAATATTTTTAATAGAGTCCCTAAGTCTAAACTTAGGGAAATTAAAATATTAATTTGAATTAATGTAAAACTGTGTTAGAATGGTCCAAAAGTCATGGATCAAGCCAGATCTAATCTTAGCCGTTGATTAGGGACTTAATCTCGGTTGTTGATTTGTCAATGAGAAAAGTATAAGAGGGGGCTTGAGGGTCACTTGGAGAACACACCAAGAGATCAAGATTTCGACTTTCTGGGGCTGGGTTTGCTGAGAAAGTTGAGAGAGTGATCTGGAGTTGCAATTGAGGGGCGATGAATATAGAAGCAGAGAGACAGAGATAGTTCCGGGAGGATCAGCGCAGCAACCGGGAAAGTTGACGCAAAGGGCAAAAACCGAAACGGCAGGGAACAGCCGGAACTGTTGGAACAACCGGGAAAGTTGACACAGAGGGCAAAAGCTGGAACTGTCAGGACATCCGGAACTACCGAGAATTGCTAGAACTGCGGGGAAAGCTGATGCAAAGGGCAAAAGAGGCTGACGCAGTCCCTAGAGGCTGACGCTGGGGTATTTCGTGGGGCGGATTGGAGCTAAGGAGTTGCCGGAGTGTTTATCTGGGTTTTCAGTCAGATCATCTGTCTCCGAAGGAGAGGAACTACTGCTGAGATTTCTCTCTTTGGGTGAGCCAGATTTGGCACCCAGATTGTATTCTGAAACTGCTTAATAAATCAAACCCTCAGATAGCTGCACCAGTTTTCCCGCATTGGGTTTTTCCGGGGACATTAGTCCAAAAATAACAGTGTCATTTGTGTGCTTGTTTTTGTTTCCTTCAGTTGATGATCTGTAATGTGTTGAGCATGTACTTGTGTTTATTTTCAGTATTTACATGGTAAATAACTTGTTAATTAATCAGAACAAGTAGGAAGGAATAAATCAGAAAGTACATGGAGGGTTTCTAACTGTTAGACTTAGAAAATTTAACATGGTATCAGAGGGTGGTTGCAGATCACAGGAGAACTGAGGACATCATCTGAGTAGAGCAGCAGCAGCAGAAAATAGCTGTCCAGAGTGACAAAAACTGTTCCTAGCAGTAAACAGCAAGGAAAGGGTGACGCAATGCTTGTGTCATCAAGTTTGGGCCAAGAAGAGGTTGTGCAGAGGCTGAGGGAGGCAAAGACAGGCTCACGCAAAGGCTAGGAGGGCTGACGCAGTTGGCTTAGGGAGCTAGTTTGCCGGTGTTGGGACTGCACAGAGCCTAGGAGCTCTCACCTTCAGGTTGTTGGGGTTTAGGAGGCTGTGGATAAGTTGTAGAGTGGAGCTGGTGGAGTACTATTGTCAGAACAATACCTAATAGGGAAAGGCCAAGGAGGAGGGTGTTGCTACCGAGAGTTTCTGGCCGAGAAATCCAGATCAGTGGTGCGGTTGTACAGACGATCAGAGTAGGGGGCATCGCAACATCGGCAGAAGGATTTCCAGGAGGGAAATCGAGGCTCAGAGGGAGTCACATCGAGAACTTCCAGGAGGGAAGTAGAAGAGCAACGGAATGGCACTACACGAAGTAAGAGACCAGGACAGACTGGATGGAGCCTCAAACTTCGTAGTTTGGAAGGCCAAAATCTTATCCGTACTTGACAGAAATCATGTCAAGCACTTCGCCTTGAAGACGATAGCGGTCCCAGTTGACCCAGCTAACAATGACAGGTATGAGGAAGCAATGGCGAGGGCCAAGAGTATCATTCTTAATGTGGTCAAGGATCATATAGTACCACATATTGCCGAGAATAATATGGCACGGGAGATGTGGGAGGCCCTGACCAAGTTGTATCAGCATACTTCTGTGCAAAGGAAGATGCTCCTATAAAATCAGCTGCGGTCATACCAAATGCAGAAGGGAGACTAGATCGACACCTTCATCGGTCGATTGAAGGAGATCCGAGATCAACTGACTTCCATAAGGGCCACAACAAATCCAGAGTTGATGGTGAGAACAACCCTGAATGTAGTCTCAGAAGACTGGGAGGTGTTTGTCCAGAGCATACTGGGCAGGGCGACCCTTTTAGATTGGGAGGAAATGTGGTCGACTCTTCACCAAGAAGAGATCAGGAGGGTGACCAAGACAGGAAGCAGAAGCAAGGGGATCAGAATCAAGAAGGAGGAGGAGGTGGATGCTGCGCTAGCATCTGAGGGTAAGCAAGAAAAGCGAAAGAAGGACGTCTCCAAGGTCAAATGCTTCCACTGTGGGGAGTTGGGTCATTATGCGACCTAGTGTCTGAGGAAGAAGAGCAAGGGAGAGGCTTCCGAGACCAAGGCAGCGCCAGCAAGGGCAAAGAAGGAAGTGGAGACAGACGATGATTGTGCCATGAGTGCACACACACCACTTGAGCGAAAGTGGGGAGACATCGAGCTGTAGTCAAGAGGACTACAGAAGATGAGGGGCAGGATCCTCGAGGTACCAAACCTCTTGGATTATACCTGGCTACGGAAACCTCGAAGAGGAGTAGCAGGACTATCGAATGTCGGTAGAGACGGATGAGGATGGAGCGACAGAGAGAGCTACAGTGCAGGATTCCTAGGGCAATGCGAGGCTAGCAGGCTGCAACAATGCGAAGGCATGGGAGTGTTGCGCTAGTGCAGGATGGCACAAAGAGGTGTGCAACGGTGATAGATGCAAGGAGTTGTTGCAGCAGCGCAGAGATCAAAGAGGGAGCACTTGTCAGCGACAGAGGGAGCTTCAACATCGGGAGTGTCTCTAGCCTGACAGAGATTTTAGAGTTGGGAGATCAGTTACTTACTTCTCAGTAACTGAGTTGCAGTGCAACAGTTAGAAGTGGCGGTGATATGGGCAGCACGATGCAGCATGATGAGAGGGGATGCAGTGCAAACACAACAGTGGCAATGGCAGGGCCATGGGCAGCAGCACGAATGCAGAGGGAGCTGTTGTATAGATGCAGCAGTGGTAGTGGTAGAGCCATGGGTGGCAGTACAGATGATGGGTAGCAGGCCTAGCATCAGGGACCGATGTCGGATGATCAAAGTAATACTTAGTAAGGAGTATTGCTAAAGCACAGTGCTCGCTAAGAGGGAGTGTTGATTTAGGGTAGCATCGGATGTTCTCTAGCCACGAAATTTGGTGGAGAGGCTAAGGCACATGAGATCTCCAATACCCAGAAAGGGTTTGGGAAGATTCTAAACAGTTTGGGAGATATTAAAATAATTAATATTTTTAATGGAGTCTCTAAGTCTATACTTAGGGAAATTAAAATATTAATGTGAATTAATGTAAAATTGTGTTAGAATGGTCCAAAAGTCATGGATCAAGCCAGATCTAATCTTAGCTATTGATTAGGGACTTAATCTCAGCCGTTGATTTGTCAACGAGAAAAGTATAAGAGGAGGCTTGAGGGCCACTTGGAGAACACACCAAGAGATCAAGATTTCGACTTTCTGGGGCTGGGTTTGCTGAGAAAGTTGAGAAAGTGATATGGAGTTGTAGCTGAAGGGCGATGAATACAAAAGCAGAGAGGCAGAGATAGTGCCAAGAAAGCTGACGAAGATGGCAGAAGTCGGAACTGCCGGGAATAGCCGGAACTCTAGGGAATAGTCGGAACTGATGGGAACAGATGGAACAGCTGAGAAAGTTGACGCAAAGGGCAGAAGCTGGAACTGCCGAGAACAGTCGGAACTGCTAGGAACAACCGAAACTGTCGGGAACTGTCGGAACTGCCGGGAAAGTTGACGTAGAGGGCAGAAGAGTCTGACACAGTCCCTAGAGGCTGACGTTGGGGTTTTTCGTGGGGCAGATTGGAGCTGAGGAGTTGTTGGAGTGTTTATCCAGGGTTTCAGTCGAAGCATGTCTCCGAAGGAGAGGTACTACTACTGAGATTTTTCTCTGTTGGGTGAGCCAAATTTGGTACCCAGATTGTATTCTGAAACTGCTTAATAAATCAAACCCTCAGATAGCTGCACCAATTTTCCCGCATTGGGTTTTTTCGAGGACATTAGTCCAAAAATAACGATGTCATTTGTGTGCTTGTTTTTGTTTCCTTCAGTTGATGATCTGTAATGTGTTGAGCATGTACTTGTGTTTATTTTCAGTATTACATGGTAAATAACTTGTTAATTAATCAGAACAAGTAGGAACGAATAAATCAGAAAGTACATGGAGGGTTTCTAACTGTTAGACTTAGAAACTTCAACTTCAGGGTCAGGATGTCCACCTTCAAACATATGATCATAACAAGTGGGCAAGGGATCACATGGATGGCTCAGGTGGCAGAGATAATGGCACATCTAGCTATCTGGTGGTTGCAAGGGGTTGTTGGCTGCTGGCTGAGGACCAACTAGGAGAAAAAAATTCTCCTATATATACTACCGACAAGATGTGGGTAAGAATACCATATCCAAGTGAGCAACTAACGGAGTTTCAACATCCTAAATGTATAGATATAAGGAGGGAGTAATCATGGAGGCATGAGTTTCCTCATTGTTCGTCCTATTTTTTCCACTCCTCTGGTGCCCCTTTTACTTCTTTATGATTTGTTTTGATTTGGGCTCATAGTGGAGGAGCCCAAACATGCTTTTGAAATTTTCCATTACCCCTTAAGGACGAGTCAATTTATCGGTCGTCAAGTTTGAGACAATACAAGAGTTCCTTTTTATGAATGAAGCATCGTGTGCTTGAGGAACTAGGCGATGGCTAATGAGGGGTAGAGCTCATGTTAGAGTTCTGCCCATGCGCTAAACAACTGTCCCAGCCATATTTTGCATTTTATCTTTTTCTTTCATTTAGAGTTTCTTATGCTTTTATCTTTCTTTTAGCAACATCAACCTCTAGGGCTAAGTTTTCCGGTCCCAAACTCAAGGATGAGAATGAAAGGGGGCTAATACCAATGGCCAATGACCACCAACCCGAAGAATGGAGATGAATAAAGAGAAAGATAGAAATTGGTAAGTATGGAATAATCATGGACACACAACATCAATTGGAGCCTCCCCAGTAGCGCCCTTCCTAAAATCCTAAGGCCTCAGAGGAGGTTCCATTCGATTAGATTCAAGGACTAACCTCCCAGGTGAAGTGAGGAACAAGAATACAATCAAGATTGGTCAATTATCCAATTTTCCCCTTGATCCATATTAGTATGCCCATAACATTATTTGAAAGCACATGATTTCCAAATTGTTAAAGTACCTGTCGATGGATAAACCACCATCCTTGAAGAAGGGATGCCGAATGGGAGAGAGAAATATGATCGGAGTAAGAAGTGAAGGAACTTGGCATCATGTTATGTGTTGATCAGTAGGGCTGCTAGCTAGACGGCTATCCAAGGAGGAAAATTTTTCTCCTAGGGCTTACCCACTTTTTGGTGGGTAAGAAGCCACTTTTGACATAATGTATGTGTAAAATGATGCCCTTGTTTTTCCAATTGGAAACTTGTTATACCGATTGACCACCTATAACTTGACAATGCCTTCACTGTTTGGAAAAATTTCAACATGGCATGTCATTTCCTTATCAAATTGAGCATTTGGGACCAAATTGACTTTTGACTTCCAGGACCGCTTTCTTTGGAAAATGTGAACTAACTCAGAAGCTTGTAAAGTTTAATTTTTGATACTACAGTGTTGAGAACTATGTAAGGGATATTGCACCAAGGCCAAGGCCACATATGGACTCAATAGACGCATAACCATGTGGTAAGACATACATGCAACTGGACGCAGGTTGACTTGCCCATACACCGATGATTAACCCTACATAAGACAAGGTTCCTGTAAACCATGAGTCCCAAATAAGCCCATCCAAGGCACTACAATCCTATCCAAGACAAAAATAACTAAAGATACACCTAAAGGGATAGACCATGGCCAACCAGAAACAAGGTCTAGAACATACAATACAAGGCCTCACATGGTAGTTACAACTTACAAGGCTTTAACCTTTGATCTTGGGCTTACAATAGTGATAAATGCTCTTAAAAATTGTATGTATATCCCTACCTGTGTTATAAGAACCGGACTGGAACCAACGAAACTATCCAGTACGACTGGTTTGAGCCCTAAACCAGCCCGGTCAAGGCTTTAGAACCATAATAGGTCAGTTTGCTATTGAACTAGCCTATTTCACCGAACCGGCCACAGGACTAGTTCCGTGCGGTTTGTACCTTCCCGGGTCAGAGTAAAAATTTGCTTGTTTTTTTTTTGGTTTTTTATTTTTTTCATATGGTTGGCCCACTTCTAATTCTCCCCTAGGCTAGCCTAATATTCAAGCCTATGGCCCTCAACCTAATATTCAAGCCTATGGTCCTATTATTGCTAGCAATTCATGGTAATGTTAAATTCTTGAAGTAAAAGTGACTTAGGATGACTCAATGTTTGATAGTGGTTCCAACCTCATTGGATTTCATATAGAGAAAGTGGAAACTTGTTATACCTTTTGACATAATGTATGTCTAAAACTACCCAACAATGCCCTTGTTTTTCCAATCGGAAATTTGTTATACCTATTAACCACCTATAACTTGACAATGCCTTCATTGTCTGGAAAAATTTCAACATGGCATGTCATTTCCTCATCAAATTGAGCATTTGGGACCAAATTGACTTTTTGACTTCCAGGACCGCTTGCTTTGGGAAATGTGAACTAACTGTTAAAATTGGAAACTAGGGCCAAACTCCATGTGGGTCATCTTATTTATGGCAGCTGATATTTTTGTTGGATTCCTCTTGTCGAGAGGTGTAGGATTGATCTACCGATCATCTGATTCCGACATGTATTCATGGAGATATGAATTTATTTGTATTTCTTGACAATTTGTCAAGGTCAACGAACATGTAAAATAGTGTTTCACACCCCCAGCTAAACCTCAACGTGGGATATAAATAAAGGAGATCTTGAGGCATTAGATCACTCATCTCATCCACACATATCTTCTCTCTCCTTTTCTCTTGGGTATACGAAGGAATGAGGACGCAGCTAGGGCATCATTGTGAGAGGGCGCAGTTAGGGCAGCAAGGAAGCAGGAAGGTGCAACAATCTTGTTTGGGGTGTTTTAGGTCTGCATTGACCAACATATTGCCTCCATTGACTGCGGTTTTGAGTGGGCAGCCTCTCCTAGGCTTGGGACAGCTTGCATTGACTTGTTGGAGGGCACATTTATGGAAGTGTTCACAGGTTAGGGCTGGCTGTAGTATGCTGTAGCATTCACTGCTGTTTTGACCATCTTACATTGACTGTTTTGGGCTGCCATTACTGCTGTTGGAGACCGAGTTCTCCTAGGTTGTCTTGAGGACATTTTGGGAGCTGATTGATCACCTTTGCTATTGTTGTTCAAGGGTTTCATTACTACTGTTGTAAATCACAGATTTGTGATATTGTACTATCTCTCTCTCTGCTGAATTATTGAAGAATATAGAAGAATTGATCAAAGGGTTTCCCCGCATTGGGGTTTGTCCCTGGCTAGCACCACATCTTGTGTCTCTTTTCTTGGCTTGTCTTCTGTTGATTTCATTTATGTTCTATCAACATTTTACTTTCATGTTAATGTAATTGCTATACTGGAAATTGATATTGGGCTAATAAGAAGAATTGAAGTAAATTGCTCTTAGCATAGAACATACCATAATTTAACACTAACTCAAAAGCGTGTAAAGTTTAATTTTTGATACTACCGTGTTGAGAACTACTTGAGGGAGACTGCACCAAGGCCAAAGCCACATATGGACTCAATAGACACACAACCATGTGGTAAGACATATGTGCAACTGGACGCAGGTTGACTTGCCCGTACACCGATGATTACCCCTACATAAGACAACGTTCTTGTAAACCATGGGTGCCAAATAAGCCCATCCAAGGCACTACAATCCTATCCAGGACAAAAATAACTAAAAATACACATAAAGGGACCAACCATGGCCAGCCAAAAACAAGGTCTAGAACACACAATACAAGGCCTCACATGGTAGTTACAAGGCTTTAACCTTTGATCTTGGACTTACAATAGTGATAAATGCTCTTAAAAAGTGTATGTATATCCCTGCCTGTGCTATAAGAACTGGACCGGAACCAACGAAACTAGCCAGTACGACTAGTTTGGGCCCTAAACCAGTCCGGTCAAGGCTTTAGAACTAGAATATGCCAATTTGGTACTGAGCTAGCCTATTTCACTGAACCGGCTGGTTCGATGCAGTTTGTACCTTCTCGGGTCAGAGTAAAAATTTGCCTATTTTTTTTTTGGGTTTTTGATTTTTTCATTTGGTTGGCCGACTTCTAATTCTTCCCTAGGCTAGCCTAATATTCAACCCTATGGTCCTATTATTGCCAGCAATTCATGGTAATGTTAAATTCTTAAAGTAAAAGTGACTTAGGATGACTCAAAATGTTTGATAGTGGTTCCAACCTCATTGGATTTCATACAGAGAAAGTAGAATTTTAGATTTCACTCAAAATCTAGCAAACTTAACAATTTTTCAGGATTTCAGGATTGCGGGGATTGCAATGTTTCCATTAGATTTTGTCATGTACGAGGGTAAGGAACTGGTACTTAATAAAGAACATCAATCCCTTGATGTACTTTGATGTTAGTGGCATTGGTTGTCAAACTCCTCTATCATGACTACTAAAAATGTACCCATCACTCAAACAAAATCTTGACTTGACATGCTACGTTTTTTCTATCTTATTTTAATGCTTAGAGGGTTATATTGATGACGAAGATCCCAATATAGGCAATGATTTTGATGATATGTAGGTATTTGTTGTAGGCTTGTAGCATGGTTTTTTTTGGATGCTAGAGGCCATCTAGAGCCTATTTGTTGATGTATTTTCGGTTTAGGGATGGATTGCACTCAATGCTATTTTGGTTATGTGCACCCTTACATGCTATATAAATGAGAATTTTTGCTTATTTGTGTATAAATGGTTTGGATTCATATGGATGCACATGTATATATATGTTTTTCTTTAAAATTTGAAAATTTTATGTGTTTTTGGTCAACTGGTTTTTTGATCTGTTTTTTTACTAGTTCCGGTTCGGTTCCGACTGGTTCCTAGTCCACAAGTTTTTTCGGTTTGATCACCGGTTCGGTTCTGATAACATTGACCCCAGCTGACATGAGGGGTAATAGGTCTCAGTGTGCAGAAAAATCACGCTAACATCTTTCTCATCTGTTCTCAAAAAATCATTGTCAAACAACGTTAAAATGAACAAATGAACGATCTCAGTTTAATAGGGGAAGAAGTGAGTCCATTCAGTCAGACCAGGTTGAGTCTCATCGGACAGCTGGTTTGATGGAGTCCAATCAGACTCGGCTAGGTGTGACTGCGTTTGACGTATGAATATAATTTTCTTGTTTAATAGATCACTTGCAGTTAGTATCAATTGGGGTGCACCAAAATTTCTGGGTTGACAAAAAATTGCGGAAGAAAGTAATGAGAATGAGATTTCTCAAAACTTGATTATGAATGATCAAGCGCACATTACCATTTGGAATATCAAATTGACCACATTTTTTGGAAGGTGTTTGTGTACACTATGGCCTCCTAAGAAGCACACATTTTCTGTTGTGGGTGCAGATCATGAGATAGTAAATTTGGAGATCCATCTCTTCCTTTTGTTACGATTTTATCTATCACTTTATGCTCTTATTGGTGCCATAGCTATAATTTATGACAATCATAGTTGTCATCTTTTTTACATGGCATAGTGTACTTTACCTGGAAAAACAATGAAAGAACAGGATATGGTGCACTTAAAACTTGGCAAGTGAGAGCATTAGTATGGGTGAATGAAGAACAAATTGGAAAGCATGCTAGCTTCCCTCATGCCATTGTCCATCAGCTAGTGATATTGATTCATTGCGCGCACATTTGTAGCAGTATTTCAAATAATATTGGCATACTGAATTGGCATTTGTTTGCTTTTGCATTGTATTTGCCACCTTACGAAACATGATTATACTCTAATAAAGGGGCTCTAACTTCCATAATTAATGGCATGAGCTATCCATATGCATCAGGAGGTCCTTCTGTTGCAGCTCGTGAAGAGGGTTAAATTTTAAGTCCTGTTAAAAGATTTTATTTTTTACAACTTACCACCAACTTGCTAAATTGTCAGTGATGTGTTTGATAGTTATATTTCAAATTATTTTTGGCTCTGTCAAAGTGATCTAAAACTAACTAATTTTTCATTGACAGAATCCTCCATATTGAATGTCATTTTTTATATAAATTTAGGACATACGAAAACTCATTTTTTAGTTATTGTTCTATTTTAATGAGTTAGAATTTTATAAAATTTCGAGAAAAATATGGTATTGAAGTGTAACTGTCTCTATGTTGACTTAGCATTGAAGTCTCATATAAATTATTGACCGAACAACTTTTGTTTATGTATCTGCTATTCAACACAATACATATATTAAATTTTGGGTTTTAGCGTTTTTTTCTTACCTTAGTTTTGCACTTATTTTAGAGTGAATTCTTTCAAGTGGAACTAGAAGTGCCGTGGATGTTATTAATCAGCCTAATTATGGATGCTCAATTAAATGCCAATTAAAAACATTTTCTCTGATTTAGACACTTTTTCCAATTTATTGATCTGCAGTACACTTCCTGAAGGCAGGAAAAGAGGAAGACCAGGAGGCCTTAATAAAATTTGTAATGTTTCACCAGAGTTGCAGGCTATTGTTGGTGAACCAGCATTGCCTCGAACCCAGGTGCTTGCAAAAAATTAATACATAGAACCTGAGTAGTACTTCAGAGATCATTTAGCTAACTTCAAGTTGGTTTTGAAGCCTGGTTTTGCTATAACATGCTTGTTGCAATATTTTCATGCTTATTTATATGCATTTGTATACTGTTCCAGATTGTGAAGCAATTGTGGACATACATTCGGGCAAATAACTTGCAAGATCCAAGTAACAAAAGAAATATCATTTGCAATGATGCATTACGTATGGTCTTTGACACCGATTCAACTGACATGTTCCAGATGAACAAGTTGCTAGCCAAACATATATGGGCACTTGATTCTAGAGATGGTAAGACTGTAAATCTGTATGTTTCCCTGTGAAGAATTTTAAAAATCTTTAAGGATATTCCCTCAACAAGTGTTGAAATGATTCTGCTGCTGTGCAGATGGTTCAGAGCCAAATGCAAAAAGGATGGCAAATAGCAATACCAGTGGCCCTGCTTCACCTGTTTCAATCTCAGACTCCCTTGCTTCCTTTTTGGGTACTAGGAATTTTGAGACGTCCCATGAACAGATTGTAAAGTGTTTGTCAGATTACATCAAAGAAAATGAATTGCAGGTTAGTTTCTCAGCCTAGCACTAAGAAGGGAAAAATAGGGGTCAAAACATTTGCACTGATGCCTTTGAACTAGGATTTTTCTATTATTAATTTTGTCTTTGTTAATATTCTGAATACTAGATCTGATTTAAATCCCAAGTCATTTTTATAACCCATCAATTTATTTAAGCTAGTAAATCATTTTCTGAAATTATTAAATAAAATACATTGGTATTTTTATCAGTAAAATTTGACAACAGAACCACTAGGAAATCAATCACACAGCAGAAAATATAAAACCTTTAATTTATCCTTCACTTTTATTTCTCAGAATAAATAAGGGCCCCCTTACGGGGAAAATGGCCCACAGAGAACTACAATTTTTTTACAATAATAGAACTTGGAAAACTCGGCTCCCTGAATTTTTGATCTGCACCTTTTGCTGGCTCCTCCTCGTTTGGCCCTCCAGAAGTTGACCTCCACTCACACGTGCGGCCTCGGCCTTTATTAGCCGTCACATGTGTGGCCTGGGTGCTAAACCTCTTGCATGTGCAGACCATAAACACTGTTCCTGTCATAGGTGCAGCCTTCCTTGTGCACCCCTTGGCTCGTGCGACCTCCTTGGAGATGATCTTGATAACAAGTGCAGCCCTCTACAAAATTCTGGTGCTCAATCACTCATATGGCCTTGGTCTCCACTGATTTCCAATTTTCTCTTCTCTGGAATTTTCAGCTGCAAGCTTTTCCTTCTTTTCAGTGTTTGGTTTCTCACTCCTCTGTTGAGAAAATTTCTCTCTCAAATCTGCAAATCACTTGCAATTGTGTTGTATCTTCCTCCTCTCAGACTGTCTTTATAATTCTTCATTGAGCTTGATCTCAAACCTTAATCTCCAAAGTGATTGATGGTTAGGATTAAATTCTAACCCACTTCAGATCAATGGTCGAGATTAGCTCTATATCATTAAAGTGAATAATTTACTTTTCCTGAGAAAACCTTAGTCCAATAGCCAACATTAATCAATTAATCAGTCAATGTGTTTTTTCTAAGTTAGACTTGGGAAAAAGATCATAATAGACACTCAACATGAGCAAGCTCCTGTGAAGGTCTTTGACTACTCCTGATTCCTGCCTGCATGCTTGACAATTAGGCTGTGTAGAACTACTTGTCTGTTGCTACAATCATCAACAATCTTACTTTTTGTTCATTTGAGTGTCGGAGGGACTCTGCATTATGGGGGAATCATTTACTGTCTGGTTTCTCTTCAGTTACCATGTTGCTCAATTAGTTGGTATTATAGTTTAGCTGCATTTGCATTTAGGCCTTTGAACTACGATTTTTCAATTATTAAATGTCTTATTTTTTGTTTGTTTGAGGGGTAGGAGGCACTCTGCAATATGGAGGAATCATTTACAGTCTGGTTTGAATTCAGTTACCATGTTGCTCGGTTGGTATCAGAGTTCGGCTGCATTTGCATTGAGGCCTTTGAACTAGAATTTTTCTATTATCAAATTTATCTTACTTTTTGTTTGCTTGAGGGGGGTAGGAGGGACTCTGCATTAGAGAGTAATCATTTACTGTCTGGTTTGTCATCAGTCACCATATTTCTCAGTTAGTTGGTATTAGAGTTTAGCTGTTGCTTTGTCAGTTTTCCAATTGACAGCCATGCCATCTGGTGCTTTAATTTAATAGGTTGGGACTTTTTGTTGCGATAAAGTGTTTTTACTTGGAGAAGTTTGCAATCAGATTGCAATAAAAGTGAGCTGGTGATAGGGCATGCCCCGGCCATGTGGTATCATGTTGTAATTTAAAATGTTTTGAATATTTCATTGTAATAATGCAATATCATAGTTAAATTTACAACCAATAATAAAATTGCTCAGGTACTGGCAGGAAACAAAAAATGGGTCCCCAGTAAGGAGGGCCAGGGTAGTGTGTTTTCTTAGTTAAATTCAGGAGGGGTAAGCACAATGATCAGATTCAGGAGACCTTCAATAAAGGTGGTTTGCATGGCTTGTCTCAGCAAACTCGCACATGTCATGGGCAAAATATTACAGGAACTACTGAAGCTCATCCACAGGAGCCTGCAGCTGCTTAATAGGTTAGCATATCCAGCTCACCTTTTTCCAATGTTCTGCCTATCTCCTTTTTAGGGGCTCCTTCCTCCTTGGATGTCTCCCCAGCCAAAGAGATTTCAGTCCAAAATTCTTTTGTAGTTCTGAAGTAGGGACTTGACATGCGTTGCTTAGGAAGTTGCAACTCTCGGCTTGGATTGTTACGGGAGACTTAGGGATGACATACATGCCATCATGACATGCACTATGGATGATATTCATTTGGATGTACTCCTTTGCAAAGTTAAAGAAGGTTCATGGTTGTAAATTGTGATTGCTAATGGAAAATTGGAATGGGGAATATGTTGCTACTGATCATGAGGGAAAATGGGGGGGCTATTTGTGTTGTTGCTTCATGGTTAGTCCTACATATTCTTACTAGAGGAGTGGACCCCATGTTTTTGTGTTGTTGGATGACTATGATGCTATCAAGAAGGGTGTGAGGTTTTATTCAATTTATACCCCTGAAGGATCCAATTGGGTAAACACATGTGGCATTGGTTGGCATAGGCACTCCCCCCTTGTTGATTGGGTCACTGGGGGCTTTTCAACATGGTCGACTGGGATGATGGTTGTGTTAGAGAGCATGAAATAGAGATTTGTGGTGATCAGAGGTGGGCTAGGAATCATTGTAAAAGATCGTTGTGCATCTTAAATATTGTATGAGGCCTAAAGAATCTTGCATGGGAAGACTGATACACATGGTTTAATTAATGGAATGGTGCTCATTGATATGAGCTCGGTTGGACAACTTTTCTTCCCTCTGTTTTTCTTCTACAAACAAATGTTTAGACCATGTTTCAGTTTGACATGACTACCATTGGTTTTCATCACTCCTCCATCTCAACTTGGTTGCATATTGGTAGTCATAGTCCAAATGAGGTTCAATCCTTATTAAGCTCAATGTATCTTTGCTCAAGTTTGAAGATCGTTGGAATGTGGTTCCAAAAGTCTATTCTTTGGTCACCAGCCCCATAGGGGAGATTCAATGGATCTCTTGGTGGGAGAAAATGATTCTCCACATGACCAAATTTCTATGAGGGTGGGATAGGTTGGTAGTTAGACTCAGGAAACAAAAACCAAGTATGGAATCGCACTTAGGTTTCTCAACCAAATATTGGAGGTGGACCCCTTTAATAAGTTGTGTTAGTAGGAGGTTAGTGCATTAGAATTACCAATATAGGGGCTTAGCAAGCATAAGGCTAAAGGGGCTAGTATTCAGGGGCATATGCACTAGTTGGCCAAGGGCGATGCACCTATTGAATTTTCCAACACCTAAAGTGTGAAAATTCCTAGATCTAACAATCTCAGGAATCCTACTGCAACCAACTGAATCTACTTCACCTAAATCGTAAATTACATTACAAACTTATTTCAGATTTCTTCGTGAAACATTGAAGTAAATTACTGAAGCAACCTACACCTAATTAAATATGATTCTGAAACATAGAAATTGAGCAAGGAAATACAAACACATAGGACACTGTTATTTTTGGACAAATGTCCTCGGAAAATCCCAACTTGGGAAAACCAGTGTAAAGTGAGGGTTTTATTTTATTATGCAGTAGTGAAATCTGAGTACCTCTATGGATGCCCAATTGGCAATCCAAACACTAAGAAAATATGGCAGAGATATTGCCTAAGCAAGCCCGACACTTGTGTTGCCTGCACTCGTGTTCCTGCACTTGCGCGTTCCTACACTTGCACTTTCCTGCACGTGCGTTCCTGTAATCACGTGTTCTTGCACTCGTGCATTCCTACACTTGCGAGTTCCTGCACTCGCGCGTTCCTGCACTAGCAAGTTCCTGCACTCACGTGTTCCTGCACTCGCGAGTTCCTGCACTAGGAATAAGTCAACCTCTTGCTATTTCCTCTCCGGATCTGGAAATCTTCCTTCGGATCATTGTCCCCACCCCTCTACTGCAAAAGATCTCTTAGATCAGAATTTCCTCCTGAGAACTTCTCACTTCAGAAATTCGATCTCTTGATCTCTCAATGTGTTTTCCAAATGACCTTCAAACCCCTTCTTATATCTTCGTGTTGGACAACCAATGACCTAGATTAACTCCTAATCAAAGGCTCAGATCGTTTTGACTTTATCTCTGTCTTTTTCTAGAAGTTTCACCCACAGTTAGATTAATAGTAAATAACCATTAATATTTTAATTTTCCTAAGTTTAGACTTAGGAACCTCATTAAAAACATTAATTATTTTAATAAGATTGCCTTTGGGTGGAATTTCCCAAAACGGTTTATGGATTCTTTGGAATGCATGTGCCCAAGCATTCCTGCAAAATTTGAGGCTTAGAGCACATCCGATGCTACTCCAAATCAACACTCCCTCTTAGCGAGGAATGTGCTCTAGCAATATACTGCTACTGCATACTGCTCTGATTCTGAAGCATGGTCCTCTGCACTGCTGATGTTTGACATGTTTTCCACCAACTACTGCGTTGTTGCTCCTACTGTACTGCTACCTTTGACATTGCCACGCCAATGCTACATCTGTACTACACCTCCTTCTCAAATGCTACTAGCACTACCACTATTAACATTGCATCCGTACCGCAACTTAGTTGTTGAGAGAAGCAAATGAAAACACCCAAACTGGATAAGTATCCCATGGATACACCTTGGTGCTGAAAGCCTGACTGCTGCTAGACCCACGTTGTCTTCTGAAGCCACTGCACTGCTGAAGCTCTGCATTGTGCCTCCACGCAATGTTGCCTCTCTGCTCTGCGCTGCTCACGTTTTGGTGCTACTAACTACTGCATTTGTCGAATCAACACTCCACGGCACCAATTGAGAACTCGTCCATCCCGCTACTACTGATCATGGGCTCCCGTAGCAAGGTGATGATCCAAGAGGTGGGCTCCTCAAGGATCCTGCCCATCTGTAGCTCTATCAAACTACAATTCTAAATCAGCCCACCTCCCTCCTGGAGGTATCTTGGCTATCATGGAAAACTCATCTGCTTGTTCGATCTTTGCGGCTGCAACGTTAGGATCGCGCTTCTCATCCTTGTCTTTTTACTTCAAGGGACACTGGGATGCATAGTGGTCCATCTCGCTACATCTGAAACACTTCATCTTGGACACGTCCTTCTTTTGTCTATGTTGCCCCTGCTGCCCCTTCAATGCAAGGGCTGCATTATCCTCCTCCTCTACTTTGGGCTTCGACCCACTGCTGCTACTGCTTCCGTCAATTTTGAGTAGGTCTCTCCTCAGCTCTTCTTGTTTTAGAGCTGCCCACTTCTCATCCCAATTAGGAAATGTTGCTCTGCCCAAGATACTCTGGACAAAAACTTGCCACTCATCCAAGATAGAATTTAGTGTCAGTCTCACTAACTCCGAATTGTGAGGTGTATGCCCCGCAACCGACAACTCATCGTGGGTCTCCTTCAACTTTGTGAGGAATGGATCCACACGTTCTCCCATCTGCATCTACGCAGATCTCAACTTCTGTTCCAGTTACATCTTCCGTTGCTTAGAAGATCCTTGATACAATGTGGCCAAAGCATCCCACATCTCCTTAGCAGTTGCTCTGCTAGCAACGTGGCACACCATGTGATCCTTGACTCCATCCATGATCATCCTCTTGGCGTTTGCCATTTCATCTTTGTACTTCTTCAACGGATCTGCATTTGCAGGGACAACTACCACACTATCAACATACATCTTGAGGGCATGCTCATCTAGAAGGAAGGGCATTCTAGCCTTCCAGATGACGTAGTTGGAAGCTCTGTCCAACCTGTCCTAATCCCTCAAGCCACTCATTGTCATATCCTCCGAAAATTGTCGAACAACTCCCTCTTTCTTCTTACTGCGTAGCTTCTAGGCTGGTTTATGCACTCCGTAATGGAGTTGGTAAGTCTGTTTCTCAGCAAATGAGAAATACTAATTTCCTTGGCAAGAAATCATTGAGGAACTATTCCCTCACTATGGGATCTGCTTCCTTTTTCTGATGGCTTTTCTACCCAACACTCAGCTTGTAGAAAACTGCGTCCCTCTAGCTCTGCGCTGATGCTCTGCATGGTTCCCTTTGCCTTGGCAAATTCTCAATCCAACAATCTTACCTCTCTGTCAGCTCACTCAGAGAAAGACACCCACGAAAATATAGCCCTCCTGGCTAGAACTACGCAATCCCTCAGGGGATTCAAATTGCTGCTTGCTGTAGGGAGTTGGCCCTTGTTCAGTGCTAGATCTTCTCTTCCTATTTCACTTCAACAACTCCAATTCCATTTGAAAATTCCTAGATCTAACAATCTCAGGAATCCTACTTTAACCAATTGAATCTACTTCACCTAGATCATAAATTACATTACAAACTTATTTCAGATTTCTTCTTGCAACATTGAAGTAAATTACTGAAGTAGCCTACACCAAATTAAATATGATTTTGAAACATAGAAACTGAGCAAGGAAATACAAACACATAGGACACCGTTTTTTTGGACAAATGTCCTCGGAAAAACCCAACTTGGGAAAACTGGTGCCGCAGTGAGGGTTTTATTTTACTATGCAGCAGTGAAATTTGAGTACATCTATGGATGCCCAACTGGCAATCCAAACAGCAAGAAAATCTGGCACAAATATTCCCTAAGCAACCCTGACACTCGTGCGTTCCTGCACTTGCACGTTCCTAGACTCGTGTTCCTACACTCGTGCGTTCCTTCACTTGCGAGTTCCTGCACTCATGCGTTCCTGCACTCGCGCGTTCCTGCATTCTCGCATTTTGCACTGGGAATAACTCAGCCTCTTGCTACTGCCTCTCTGGATCTGGAAATCTTCCTTCGGATCACTATCCCTACCCCTCTATTGCAAAAGATCTCTTCGATCAGAATTTCCTCCTGAGAACTTCTCACTTTAGAAATTCGATCTCTTGATCTCTCGGTGTGTTTTCCAAATGACCCTCAAACCCCTTCTTATATCTTCCTATTGGACAACCAACGACCTAGATTAACTCCTAATCAAAGGCTTAGATCATTTTGACTTGATCTCCGTCTTTTTCTAGAAGTTTCACCCACAATTAGATTAATGCCCATTAATATTTTAATTTTCTTAAGTTTAGACTTAGGAACCTCATTAAAAATATTAATTATTTTAATAAGATCGTCTCTGGGTGGAATTTCCCAAAACTGTTTATGGGTTCTTTGGAATGCATGTGCCCAAGCCTCCCTGCAAAATTTGAGGCTTAGAGCACATCTGATGCTACCCATAATCAACATAAAGCACAAACACAAACCTAAGAGAATCTTATCCTTACAAACCTTATTGGTAACCTCATTGAAGATGAATTAAAAATCCAATAGATATTTGAAGATTGCTTTCAAAGAATTTGACTTCTATAGGATCTAACCCATTGCAAGATGTTGCTATGTAGCTTGTCCAATAGGTTAATCCCCAAAGAGTGGAAGCCCTTGATAGGAATTCTCTCTCTAGAGATAGTGAGATGGATAAATTGTAGGTGGTCATGAATGAACTCAAGAAAGGAAATTACCAAGTGCTAATGGTTTTTCATTGAATTTTGTAAACATATGTGGTCTATGATGGCTCTTGCTTATTTGAAAATGTGCTAAGAATCTATTAAGGGGGGTGTGATAGGGGAGTTGATTAATGCATGGCTCATAAAACTTATTTGTAAAGGTTTTAAAAGAGATTTGGTAGGTAGATGGCATCCAATCACCTTAATGAATGTCTCATATAATATTCTAGCAAAATCTCTAGCCAAGAGGATTATGTTGTTGTTGGCTAGGATAGTTTGCAAGGAGTAGAAGGGTTTTTATTACGGGTAGCTTTATCCTAGATAATCTTATAACTACATGGGAAGGCCTTGAGTGGGTACCAAGAGACTAGGAAAAAGCCCTCCTTTTAAAAATTGATTTTGATACAGCTTATGATAGAATTGAATGGGACTTCATCTTCAACATGTTGGATTGGTTGAGATTTGGTTCTGTGTATGATCAATTTGTAGAGATACTCTTATTGCAGGCCTCTTTGAGAGTCAATATGAATAGTGTGCTATTCGAGTCTATCTTGTTGTAGTGCTCCCGTTGATAGGGGTTTCCTTTGGCATTGTTAGCCACCAACTCATGGGTAACCCCAAGAGATACTTTTCCTTATTTTGATCCAACTTTCCAGCCAACAACCCCACTTTGATCCATAAATAGCCACTCTTAGTTTCCTCTCAGCCACTCTTTGGTCAATTTTTCTTTCATCTAGCTAGTTCACTTGATGAAGGCGGGTCTTCAAATATGAGGTACGCTAACCATTTTTGTATCAAGTGCTTTCATTTAATGGTTTTAGTCATTCTAGTGTGTATCACTAGTTGAATTGGATAATTGACTACTTTTGGTTGTATCCTTGTTCCCCTGCTTCACCTTGGTGGTTATCTCTCGCCCCTAGTCCAGTGTAACCCTCCTTGAGGTCTTTCTTTCCATTTTCTAGAATAGGAACAAATAGGAGGCCTCGACTGAGATACATGCCCATCTATTGTCCATGTTTTCCACTTTCTTCCTTCCCCTTATATCATCTCCTTTCTTTGGGTTGATTGTTTACTCCCACTTTCCTTGGTTTCCCCTGTGTACGTTGTCTTTGAGTAAGGGTACAAGAACTTGGATCTAAGAGGTTCATGCAACTAAAAGAAAGATAAAAGCCTATGTAGCCACATCGAAATAAAAATGTTAGAAGGCAAAAGATGGCTAGGAGAAAATGAAAGTGCATGGACAAAAGCCTAACCTAAGATCTACCCCACTCATTATCCCTCACCTAGTTCCTAGCATATCATGATCTATCTAAATAAAAGGAACTTTCGAATGTCCCAACCCTAATGGAAAATGAACCAATACTTCTTAAAAAGGTAAGTAATGCATCCAATGAATCTTGTAACCCAATCTATGCATGAAAATAAAAAGAAAATTAGTGACAAAAAGGTGCACTTGAGGGATGGTAAAAATAAGCTAAGGAAAGGGGTAACTCAAGTTCGATGATTTTTCCCTCTGCAAATCATATTACTCAAGGACATTGGTTGCATAGATGGTACACCAAAGTGGCTATTGCATGAAGTAAAACCCTAAACCATTTCACTCTTTCACTTACAACTTTTGATTGATGGGTCAACCTAGGAACTATTCTTCCTCTTGAGGTTGGAAGCATGTAATAGGGCCCATTGGTAATCCTCCGATACTTGAGTGGGGTAACTTTTTTTGCACTAAGAGGTGCTTTCTAGCCCAATATGAAGAGATGTTGTAAAGTCCTATCCTATCCTGTCCTCTTAAACATTTTGATTGGGTCAAATTACATAAAAATAAATTAAAAAATAAAATTAATAATTGAAATAAAATTGATTTAAATTAATCAATTTACTGTTCGTAGTTTTTTGGCTTCAGATTGTGACAATTCATGATTTCCCATGGTATTCTTAACCCATGGTTTTTCCCATGGTATTTTTCTCTAATGTAGCCTATTTAAAGGCATAAAATTCATGTTGTAATGTCTTGTCATGTTCTGTTAAAAATTTTGACCGAGTCAAATTACATTAAAATAAAATTAAAATTAAAATAAAATGAAATTGAGGTAAATTAATCAATTTACCATTCGTACTTTTTTATCTCTAGGTTGTAATGACCCATGGTCTTTCCCATGGTATTATTCTCTAATGTAGCCTATTTAAAGGCATAAAATTCTATAAGATTTACAACAACCATTGTCTCGTGTCATGTAAATGTTAGGGTTTTTCTAACTACGGGTTTTGACAACCCATGCCCTCGATCATGCAACATTGATAGATTCAACAAATCTTAGCTAAGTTACCAATCCAAGGAAAAAAACCAGGTGATCAAAGGAAGTCGATTGCACTGAGGGTTCCTTCTCATTAATGTAAAAATTCCTATACTCAAGGAACCCCTACTGCAGCAAAACTGAATTTACTTCACCTACTTGATTTTAATATACATTATCAAGTTATTTTCTAAATAATAATGAAGTAAATTACTTCTGCAACCTACACCAATTTAATTTGATTACATGAAACAAGAAGCTGAGCAAAGAACAAGATACATAGGACACTGTTATTTTTGGACAAAATAGTCCCCGGAAAAACCCAATGCGGGAAAACCAGTGCAACAACTCTGAGGGTTTTCTATTATTAAGAAGTAATTCTGAATACAATGTTGGATGCCCTCTCGACAATCTAGTGACAGAGAAAATATAATGGTGGAAAACTGAGTGAGTTTACCTCACTTCACCGGGCAGATTCAGGCTGATCCGAGAGCAAAACTGGCTAACATTGGATATCTTTGCGCTGGCCTTGCATAGGCCCTGCGTCAGCCTTATAGGCTCTGTGTCAGCTTCTGCGATGTCTCTTCTGCCTCTGGAACTTCTGTGTCAACCTCTCTCAGTTGTTCCGGTAGCTCCCCATCAGTTTCAGATTTCTGCGTGAGGGTAGCTTCTGCTCTGCACTGGCCCTTCTGGCTCTGCGTTAGGCCTGCGTGGGCCCAGACTGGCCCAACGTCAGCCCCTCTAGATGTTGCGTTGCCTCCACTAGTGTCTCTCCGCCTCTCTGCCCAGTATTCCCGAACTATCCCTGCCCCCCTACTGGAAAATGATCACTTAGTTTGAATTTCTCATCTTCCTAACCCCAAAAATCGAACTCTAGATCAATTCATTCTCTCCATGTGTCTTTCTAAATGAACCCCAAGCCTCCTTCTTAGACTTTTCTTGTTGAGACTTCAACGATCGATATTAAGTCTCTAATCAACGGCTAATATTAAAAACTTGACTTGATCTTCTTTCTAGAACATTCTCACCCATATTTTTATTAATACCCATTAATACTTAAATTTTCCTAAGTTTAAACTTAGGAACCGCATTAAAAATATTAATTATTTTAATAAAATACAATTCGGGTGGAATTTCACCAAACAATTTCCGGTTTCTTTAGAACTCATGTTCCTTAGCCTCTCCACCAATTTTCATGGCTAGAGCACATCCAATGCTACCAAAAACTAACACTCCCTCTTAGCGAGGAAAGTGCTCTAGCAACAATGTCCAACTGCATGCCGCTCTGTCTCTGAAGCATCTCCTTTTCGCACTGTTGTTTCCACCAACATTGTGCTGCTACTGTACTGCTGCCCATGACATTGCCACTGCCACTGCTGCATCTGTAATACAGCTCCCTCTGCATCTGCTGCTAACACTGCCACTACGTCAGCTTCTGTGCTGCACTGGCCCTTCTGGCTCTGTGTAGATCAGTGTCTGGTCTCAGGCTACTGCTTCATCTGCCACTAAGTCCATCTTTCTACTGCTGAATCTCGGGCTCCCATAGCAAGGAATTTATCCAATAGGTGGACTCCTCAAGGATCCTACCCACATGTAGTTCTCCCAACTACAGCTCAATATCGCCCCATTTCCCTCCTGGAGATGTGTGGGCATTCATGGCAGACTCATCTTCGTCAATTTTTGTTGGAGCAAACTTAGGATCATGTTTCTCATCCTTATCCTTTTGCTTCAAAGGACACTGGGATGCAAAGTGGTCCATCTCACCACATCTGAAATATTTCATCTTCGAAATGTCCTTCTTCCGCTTCAACTTCAGCTGTCCCTTTGATGCTAGAGTTGCATTCTCCTCCTCCTCCTTGGTCTTCGTGCCACTCCCACTGTTGCCATTGAGTTTGACCTTAACCAGATCTGTCCTTAATTCTTCCTGTTGAAGGGCTGCCCACATCTCCTCCCATGAAGGTAGTCTTTCCCTACTCAATATAATTTGGACAAAGACTTTCCATTCATTCGAGACTCCATTCAGGGTCGTCCTTACCATCGCGGTAGACTAAGGAGTAGACCCCACTGCAGCAAGTTGGTCTCTGGTGTCTTGAAGACATTGAAGATAGGAGTTAACACCTTCTCCCTTTTGCATCAATATCCGCTGCAACTTTTTTTCTAAGTACATCTTCCACTGTTCGGAAGAACCTTCATACATTGAAGACAAAGCTTCCTACATTTCTCAGGTTGTTTCTTTGCCCTGCAAGTGTGAGACCACATGATCTCGAACTCCATCGAGTATGAACCTCTTCGCCTATCCCTGTTCAGCCTTGTACTTCTTCGTCTGATCATTGTCTGCAGGAACAACCACAACACTCTTGACGTAAGCTTCTAGATCGTACTCCTCTAGAACAACTAAGATTCTGGGATTCCATATGACATAGTTGGAAGCTCCTTCCAACCTGTCCTGATCTTTGAGCCCATGTGATGCCATCTCACCCAAACTGTTGAATTGACTCCTCTAGTCACTGTGCAACACTGGTTTGCTGCCCGACAAGTGAAAAATTCGAACTTTTGGCGAGAAAAGTCCTCTGAGGAGAAAATTCCCCTTCTATGTGTCTTCGCTCTTTTCTGACGGATTTCTGCCTTGGCAGAAACTGCGCCCTTCAAGCACTGCATTGAGGCTCTGCGTCACTCCCTCTGCCTCTGCAAGCTCATGAACCGGAAATCGTACCTCTCTGTCGACTCTCTCAGAGAGAGATTTCCTCGGAATCTCTGCTTTCCCGGCAAGGACTGCACAATCCCTTCAAGGGGATTCAAATTGCTGCCAAATGCAACTATTGGCCTCTCTCTCTCCTCAGCATTGAATCTGCTCTTCCTATTTCAAAATAAACTCTCTGATACCATGTGAAAATTCCTATACTCAAGGAACCCCTACTGGAGCAAAACTGAATTTACTTCACCTACTTGATTTTAATATACATTATCAAGTTATTTTCTGAATAACACTGAAGTAAGTTACTTCTGCAGCCTACACCAATTTAATTTGATTACACGAAACAAGAAACTGAGCAAAGAACAAGATACATAGGACTCCGTTATTTTTGGACAAAATAGTCCCCGAAAAACCCATTGCGGGAAAACCAGTGCAACAGTTCTGAGGGTTTTCTATTATTAAGCATTTTTTCTGAATACAATGTTGGATGCCCCCCTGACAATCCAGTGACAAAGAAAATATAATGGCGGAAAAATGAGTAAGTTCACCTGGCAGATTCTGACAAATCTGGCAGTAGAACTGGCTTAACCCCGGTTATCTCTGCGTTGGCCCTGCGTCAGCTTCTGCGCTCTCTTCTACCTCTTGAACTTCTGCGTCAACCTCTCCCAACTGTTCTGACAGTTTCATATTTCTGTGTGAGGGCAACTTCTGCTCTGCGCTAGACCTTTTGGTTTTGCGTCAGGCCTGCGTGGGCCCAAACTGGCCCAGCGTTAGTCCCTCTAGATGTTGCGTTGCCTCCACTAGTGTCTCTCCGCCTCTCTGCTCAGTATTCCCAAACTATCCATGCCCCTCTACTGCAGAATGATCACTTAGTTTGAATTTCTCAGCTACCTAGACCTAAAATTCGAACTCCACATCAATTCGTTCTCTCTATGTGTCTTTCTAAATGAACCCCAAGCCTCCTTCCTATACTTTTCTCATTGAGACTTCAACGGTTGAGATTAAGTCTCTAATCAACGGCTAAGATTAAAAACTTGACTTGATCCTCTTTTTAGAACATTCTCACTCGTATTTTGATTAATACCCATTAATATTTTAATCTTCCTAAGTTTAGACTTAGAAACCCAATTAAAAATTTTAATTATTTTAATAAAATACAATTCGGGTGGAATTTCACCAAACAATTTATGGGTTCTTTAGAACTCATGTGCTTTAGCCTCTCCACCAATTTTCATGGCTAGAGGATATCCGATACTACCAAAAACTAACAAATAATTGAAGCTCAAGATCTCCAAGTTGAGGTAGTCAATCTTCGATGAATAGGGCTTGTGATTTTGACTCCTGAAAGCAAGTCTTACGAGGATATTATCTACCAAGAGAATGTCAATGGTTTGAAGTTGCAATCAACAGCTGAAATCCATAGCCTAAAGGTCTATGGATCTCCTTTTGGAAAAGTTGTTTTTCAAGTAATTGGTTTTGCATAAGTTTGATGATTGTATCATATAAACAAATTACTTTTTTATTTAACAATAAAACTAACTCTAATCTAAATTATGTATAAATAAAAATTATATATATATTATCTATTCGCAGATTTTTTAATAAGACTTTTATGTTTAAGATAGACAGTTCATGATATACAAATTCACTGTGGACCTAACATTTTTACAAAGACCATTTTTTAACCAAGATTGTATGTTCAGCCTCAAAAACATAAGATTTAGAAAATGTGAGAGTTGAATATATATATTTTTAATATTTTTTTCAATTTATTATTATATTTTGAAGGTATCGAAAATGATTATGAACGGAAATTTTAAAAATTTATAAAAACATTGAAACATTTACTGATTAGGAAAATTCATAATTATTTCACAATTGACGTAAATCCTCTAAATTTATATCTATAAAGATTCAGACATAATCAATGGAATTGAAGTACGAAATGTTCCCATAGACCATCTAAGTTCACACTTGATATATGAAAGTTTTATAGATATTGAACTATCCAATTGACCCTCTAATTAAATACATAGATTGGATGTGATTGCAATATTCAATAATTGTCTTTTGCACCCAAATGTGCTCTCCATTTACACTAGTGAGAGCATATCATTGAGGAGAGAATAATTTGAAATGTTATTTTGGTTTTCCAGAAAGAATAGGTTCTAGGCATCTAACTTCAACCAATATTGTCTTTATGTTAGCTAGTATTGTAAATCAACCTTTCCACCAATATGAAATTTATTTGTAATATAGGATTTAGTCCAATCAAATTTAAATTCTATAAAATTTTGAAATTTAAATTTTTTGAAATTAAAATCACATTAAGAGAAGTTAAATTAAATTAAATTATTTTATATTTTTTCAACTTCACTTTTATTTAAATTTATTAATATATTTTAGTTTAAAATGGTTTGATTGAAATTAATAAAATAACAAATAAATTTATATAACATTATACAGTGAAAATGAATGATAAATAAAAATCAGAATAATGACGAATGCCTATTCCAAAATCATCTCCAGCAACATTTCATTTTCTTGAATTGAATTTATTTTTTATAATTTTTTCCATCGTTTAGATTTCTTTAAAAAAAAAAAATGGGGGTGGCTAATCCCCTGAAGAAGCATTTATTTGGCCATATGTACAATATTTTACATGTATCCAGGCAGATAAGCATCACATCAATCAAACTTCATTGACCATATATCAATATGCACTGACGATCAAACAAATGGCTGCAGAGCAGCATCACCATAGTGATTGTAATACATAATTTTTATTAAATTTAGAAATTTAAATTTTATGAAATTGAAATCGTAGTAGGAGATAAATTAAATTATTTTATCTTTTCAAATTAACTTTTATTTAAATTTATAAATATATTTAAATTTAAAATAATTTGATTAAAATTAATAAAATAATAAATAAATTTATATTAATAAATATTTTCATTTTAAAAATAAAACTAGCCTAGATCCATCTTAACTCCAGATCTACCAAGCACCTAGAGGGATCAAATCTCTTGAGGTGCAAATCTATGTTAGAGTGAAAAGAGATCTGATCCCTCTCGGTGCTTGGTAGATCCAGAGTTAAGATGGATCTAGGATGGTACATGTATTAAGCTAAAAAGACATTTGAAGATGTGTGAGATGTACTTTTATTCTTTGTTCCATTAAATATGGCCCACTCTGATACATTTGTGGCTTGTGGTACCTTTGATGTTGATCTCACTTGATTCCATGAGATGTGTTAGGTATTTGCTCTATGTTTCATTGGCCATCCCTTGAGGGACTAGAGCATGCTTCTTCAACACTTCAAAGAGGTTGTCCAACCCATGCATGACTCCACTAGAGATATTCTAGGTAGGTCGTCACACATTTTTTTGAGGGGAATTAAGCCATGTGATGGTTTACTAGCATAGATGATGTCGTCCTCTTCCTCCATCTTCTTGGAGTTAAGCATTAGATTTGGCACCTTACCTTCACAAATGATGTACCCTAAGACCCCACAGGATACCTCTAGGTTGGATTTGCACCCTTCTTGATGAACATTGCACTATGGATGGTGGTTTGACAATGATGACTAAGTGGGACCCCTTTGGAGGGACTTGCACACCTTTTGGATTAAAGGCATTCCTTCCTTGAGATATAAGGTCATCATGTTTGAGCTTGTGGATGTGATGTGTGCACACATTGGCATGATGTCTTGCAAATGATGGACCACTTGATGCTTTTGATGGTTTCTTGATGATGGAGCACCTTCCTTAGACCATAGAGATGGATTGAGCACATTTCGAGGTGCTTGTTACCCCTCATTTCACCAAGGGTACACATACATTTTTTCAGTGCATTCATCACCATTGTAAGCCCAGGGTCACAAGTCAAATCCTTGTAACAACCATGTGAGGCCCTATATTAGGTATCCTAGACCTTGTGTTTGGTTGAGCCATGGCCAATCCCTTTGGGTACATCTCTAGTTCCTTTCATCCTAGATAGGATTGAAGGACCTTGGATGGGCTTATTTGGGACTCATGGTTTTACAGGATCTTGCTTATGTAGGGGTGATCATCAATGTATGGGTCAGTCCAAACCATGTTAGGGTTTAGGGGATTCCGTATTTTGATGGGGAGAAGCAGTGATTCAGTGCCAGAAGTTGGAGAGAGAATCTGGACTCCAAAAGGATCCATCTTCCAGATAATTGCTGATCAGATAGCGAGAGGGAAAGCAGTTCCGAGTTGTGGGATGCAGCACTGCGTAGGCTAACCTTGTGTTTGGTCGAGCCATGGCCAATCCCTTTGGGTACATCTCTAGTTCCTTTCATCCTAGATAGGATTGAAAGCCCTTGGATGGGATTATTTGGGACTCATGGTTTTACAGGATCCTGCTTATGTAGGGGTGATCATCAACGTATGGGTCAGTCCAAAACACGTTAGGGTTTAGGGGATTCAGTATTTTGATGGGGAGAAGCAGTGATTCAGTGCCAGAAGTTGGAGAGAGAGTCTGGAGTCCAAAAGGATCCATCTTCCAGACAACAGCTGATCAGATAGCGAGAGGGAAAGCAGTTCCGAGTTGTGGGATGCAGTACTGCATAGGCTGACACAGTGACTACAAAGAGCAGCTCAACTTGAGCCAAGGTCTGTGTCGGATCGCCTGTGGGAGTGAGATTTTTCTCACTAGATTTATTGTCAGTGATTTCTCTGTATGGATTGCTAGATTTGAGCATCCATAGTCTTGTACTCATATTTACTACTACATAATATTAAAATCCTCACCTGCTACCAGTTTTCCCAAGTTGGGTTTTTCCAAGGACTTAGTCCAAAAATCATTGTATTTGTGTGTGTGCATCTATTCATCAAACATTTTTATTTCTTCCACAGTATTTATTTTGTGAAGGTTACAGTGTATTTGTTTCGATATTTTCCGTAGCACACAACAAATAATTTGTTTAATTAAATTAACAAATATAAGAAATAAGATCAGTTGCTGCAATATGATTCGGGGTTAGCCAAATTTTCACAGATGCACCATTTCCTAGGATTGGAAGTATGGCAGATGGATGGGGAGATCTTCCTTGGGCAAGGAAGATACGCTACAGATATTCTAAAGAGGTTCAGAATGCAGGATTGCAGACCCATGTCTATGCCCATGATCACCAACTAGAAGAAGATAGATGCATCGAATAACTAGGATGTCGACCCCACCTGGTATAGACAGCTTATTGGATCTCTCATGTATCTAGTCAATACGAGGCTAGATATTTGCTTCACAGTCAATACCCTTAGTCAGTTCATGGTAGAGCTGAAGAGGGTACATTGGGCAGCAGCGATGCACATTTTGAGGTATGTGCATGGCACAGTTGAGTATGGGTTGAGATACACCCGAGGAGATGATTTCAAATTATGTGGATTCACATATGCAGATTGGGTAGGCAGTTCAATGGACAGAAATGGTTTGTTGGTCTAGCAAGAAGCATAAGTCAATAGCACTGAGATTTGCAAACGCAGAGTATATGGTAGTAAGCACAACTACATGCGAAGCTATATGGCTTCGGAAGCTGCTAGTGAGCTTGTTCAGGAAGAGGATGGAGGCGACCATGTCTACTGTGATAATCAGAGTTGCATAAATCTCTCTGAGAATCCAGTGTTTCATGACAGGTCGAAACACATAGATATTTGATGTCATTTCATCAGAGATTGTGTACAACGTGGAGTAGTCCAGCTACAGTATGTTCCCACAGAAGTGCAAGTTGTAGATATATCCACGAAAGCTCTAGGAAGAGTAAAGTTCATCTATTTCAGAAAATAGATGGGTATGGTGGAGAATCTGTTTCAGTAGCAGAGGCAAATTACCTTGGATGATTCTCAGTTGCGGCAACAACAAATGAGAGGGAGTTGCAGGCAGATGTAGTGTTGACAGCAGTACAATAGGGTCAGCAGCAACACATTTGCAGCGTATATCATAATTGCGCAGTGGTTGGTGAGCAACAACAACCAGACATCAGTAGCGTGACAAGAGATGATGGAGAGACAGGGTGTTGTGGGAGGATGTGCAGCACTATAACACATTCCTCGCTAAGAGGGAGTGTTAGTTTTTGTAGCATCGTATGTGTTCTAGCCACGAAATTTGGTGGAGGCTAGAATATTTGAGATCTCCAAAATCCAGAAATCGTTTATCGAAATTTTGCCTAGAAGTATATCAATTAGATTATTAACTGTTTTTTAAATATTTCCTAAGTCTAAACTTAGGGAATATGGTTAATTAATCAGTATTAATTGAGATAAGGTGAGAATCATCTAGAAATTCACACGGATCGATCCAGAGATGATCCTATCCATTGATTAAGTTTTAATCTTGGTCGTTGGTGTTCCAATAGTGGATTCTAAGAGGAGGTCGATGTGGTGATGGAGAAGAAACCAGTGCAAATACTCAATTGCCCAGGCACTACGATTTTCTTAGTAGAAATAGCTTAGCAGAGAAGATAGAGCCAGAGGGTGAGCAGCAGGTGGAAGAGGAGGATAGCAACATTCCGAGAGGAAGGTTTCCAATCCCCGGAAGAGGCAAAGGAAGGAAGGCCGAAATTCTCGTAGGGTCAGCAAAAGCTCTATGCAGAGGGTGACGCAGGAGGCTCAACGCAGAGGCTAGGGAGGTAATTTTGGAGGCAGAAATTAGCTGTGGGGTGAGAAATTCTCACAATAATTTTGCCAATATTTTCCTCAGATTAGAAAGTCAGTTGGGCATCTAAATTATTGTACTTAGAATTGTTTCTGAAGAATAATAATTGAACCCTCATCTGCTGCACCGGTTTTCCCGCATTGGGTTTTTCCGGGGACAATTGTCCAAAAATAACTGTGTCAAAATTCTTGTGTGCGCTAGAATTTCTCAGTTTTCAGTATTTTATTTTCTATAGTATTTTTATGGTGAAAATTGCAGTTGTTTTTTATTCGTTGTTTGTCATAGCAAATAAACTGCATAATTACAGTTAGAAGAATAATTTCCAGTTACTGCAATAGATAAAAATTTCACAGTCTATACACTCTTGCACATACCCCTTGGCTATGAACCTAGCCTTGTACTGCTCTACACTTTCATCTGCAACATACTTGATATTATAGATCCACCTAGAGCCTACAACTGATCTAGGCATGACTTCCCATACATAGTTTGTCATGATGGAGCTATACTACATAGTTTGTCATGATGGAGCTATACTCCTCCACCATGGTATCCTGCCACACCTGATGTTGAAACCTCTTGATATTTGGAAGGTTCAACAACCTATGCCACCAATGCTTGGTACCTGTTGCTGCACAAACTAGCAGGCCTAGTTTGTAGGCTAGAACTAGAGGGCACAACAACACTATGGGACAGAGGCCCACCGTCACCACAACTTATGTCCCCTTCTCTTCTCGGATTTTCACCGACAAGAGGAATCCCAGTATGGATGAAATCACTTAGGGTGACAGGATCAATGATGAGATGTGAAATGATTTCTAAGGCCCATTCAAGGATAGGCTCAATTAATGTTTCAAATGCTTCAAGAGAAGTTGAAAGGCTCTCCAAGAAAGACCTATGAAGGATGACGAGACCTTGGGCTCAGGAATGTTCAATAATGATGAGTGCCTAAGATCAAGACTTCCAATATTCCTCACTTGTGATTAATATGTCTATACTAGGATTCAAAGTGAGGCAAGGATGGCTCATTCAATGGAAAGATTGAATTAAAGTGTGAGCTTTGGGAAGAGCTAGGATGACTTTCCACGAAAAACCCCTTGAGAGAAAAGCTATACGAGACCTAGGGTTGAGAGATATGTCGAGATAAAGGCTCATCCAAGGTCAAGATAGCTAAGAGAAAAGGTTTTGAATGATAAGCTATAACTTGCAAACCTTCAAGAAATCCCCAAGTCAAAGCAGCTTCAAGGGTTCCCACTTGGTACGAAGGCTAGGGCATCAATTATCTTGAGATTCAACTGTGAAAATTACCCCAAATTTGGAGGAGAGCTAGAGGGAACACCAATGCGAAAGCGTGTCCCATTGGATTTGCAATATCTCACCCCAAGGATCAAGGACTAGAGCCAAACAATTGGGAGGATTGGAGTCAAAATGATCTTGATTTGGGAAACTTTGTTGTTCAAGGAGGCCTAAAGAAGCAACTTCGCTCTCTATGAATGTAGCTACATGGAAACTTTAGACTTTTTACCTTTCAATGGCAATTGCTATGGAGTTTCAAGGATGCAAATGCAAATTATCCCCTAGGAAAATTCATTCATTCTTTGCTTAGTGAGTAACTCATGCAAAAATCTCTAATAGTTTCAATGATTCCACTAATTAGCATTAATTAGGGCACATTATTTCACCATAAGAAAATAATCCATGCATTATACATCTATTAAAACAAAAATATATCATTATATTGCACTTACAATACAAAGAAGAGTATATCCATCCACAACCTTGCCAACAAGAAGTTGCAAGAGAGATAGCGAAAATTTTCCATACATCAAAATGCATTTAATCATCCAAATCACTCCACAAAGTAGAGGCCGAAATCCCAAGTGTGATGTTCAAATACAAATGAGATCTCTCATATTTATACGAGCCTCTCACATATTCGATTTGGTCTAATTAGCCTAATTAAGCCCCTAATAATATTTTAATGTGCAAATATCAATAATTTTGGTGACAAGCCCACCAAATAGCTCAAATTCATAAAATAAGCCTTCATAATGAGGCCAAAATGATAAATAATGGTGCAAAGGGCCATTGGAAGGCCAATATGTGTCCTCAATGTGCCATGATGAAGGGGAGGGCTCCATACATGATGATCAAGGGGTGTGGCCCCTTGATTTCCAAGCAAAACATCATGTGGTGCTTGCAAGTTGTTTTCGGACACAGTCAATGGTCTCATGGGTCTCTAGGGGCTCAATAACAAGTTGATGCTCCATTAGTGAGGGCTAGAAGATGATGCATGCCCTCCCATGTCTCTCCAGATGAGACAAAACCCCATATGGGTCTTGGATCAATTGCCAATTATTGGGTGCGAGTGTGTGGTCGGTTGGGCAACGTGGTCCAAGTACATCATCATCTCTATATGGATGGGGCACGAACAAGCAATATGTGGTGCTAAAGAAGGCCATGGCATGGCAATCAACGCTTTGCTATGGTGGAGGCCCATGACTCTCAACGCTCACCCTACAAGTGCCATTATGAGCCTCTTGAGGGCTTAGATCCCGTATAGGGAGGCCAAGTCCAAGATGGAGACCCACGTGCAATCTTGTATAAAATCCAATGCGTCTCCTCACCTTCCATTACAACCAATCATTAGTGAAATTGAGTAAATAAGCTTGCTATGCTAATAAGGGGAAAATGTGGACACTTCATAGTGGCATGTGCTTCCAAATGGGCTTTAGAAAGTATAGGTGTTACCTTGCTCGACAAGAGAGGTTAGTAAAGGACCCTATTAGGTGGTTTCGACCTCCAAGGGAATGACAGGGCCATGGTACATCCATCAAATGGAAAGTGGCATGTGAAATAATGATGGAATAGAATGGAGCAATATGGAAGGCTCCAAGCCACATACCATGGTACAAGGGCAGCTATAATGAGGGAAGCCCACACATTCGGTGTATAGATGTAGGAGGGAGAAATCGTGATACGAGTTACTCCAACCTTTTTTTCCACCATTATTCATATGCCTTTTTCTTTTTATCCATTTTTCTTCATTTAACTACTCAGAGCTCCATAGGATGAGAGCATGATGTATATTATGTAGCAGTGATTACCCCCTTAACGTTGGGCAATTCATCGCTCACCAGCTGTTGGGACAATCATGGGTTCCTTAGTGAGGCAGGGGGCACTCATAGGGGCCCTAGGAACTAGGATGATGGCCATAATGATAGGGGGTAGATCTCATGCTTGGCTTTTTCCTATGCACTAAATTTTTATTTCCGAACATCTTTTGCATTTTGGGGTACATTTCCTATTGTAAGTGGCCAAATTATGCTTTTATCTTTCTTTTTAGCTGCATCAACCTGTGGTGTGTCATTTCAGGCCCGATTCAAAGTGTGGACAAAAGGAGGGGGAGGCTAACGCCTTATGGAGATGTGGACCCATATGGAAAAAGTGTGAAAAGAGTTTATAATGAGCGGAGGGGAGTGAGATATATGGTGTCAGGAAGCGGGACCACGCAACCAAAATTATGGTTTCCCATTTAGTGCCACTCCTAAAGCTGGTAGCCCATAAAGAAGATCCCACTGGACTAGGATACAAGATTAACCACCAAGTTGAGGCAAGGAAACAAGAGTACATTCCAAGCCCATTATTTCCACCGAATCCCCCACTATTCCATGTCCAATAAAAGCAAACATAAACACCCAATTGTGTAATGAAAATCCATACCTTTGGGGTTGGAAGGCCCACCTTCAAACATACGATCATAACAGATGGGCGAGGGCACACAATAGATGGCTCAGGTGGTGGAGAATGGTGACACATCGAGCTATCCGGTGGCTGCAAAGGGCTGTTGGTTGCCGATTGAATACAAATCTAGGAGAAAATTTTGTCCTATAGGGGTCACCCATTGGTGGTGGGTAACAATACCTTTTTGGCTATCTACGCTCCTTCTTGTCTGTCCTAGGAGATCACATAAATTCTTGCACATCCTTCAACATTTGACGAACTTCTCTCCTGGTTCCACTGCAAGTGGTGGGTGGTTCTACTAGCTTGTCATCCTGCCTCTGTTGCTTCGTCTGCTACGAATTCACTGGATCCTCTATACCTGAGCTAGTGCTCGTATTGGTAACTGTACTAGTACTCTGTTGACCCTGTGACTATCCCTGTGGTTGTCCTTGCTTCTGGACTGATGCACCTTCTGCTGGCTCACTTTGATCACTTGCTGGAAACTTGCGAGATCTCCTGAAAGCCCTATCGTCTGTCTCATGATAATCTTCCTACTGCTAAGAATATAAATCTTGTATGCCTTTAAGGTTTCACTATACCCAACGAAGTACCCCTTTTCTGCAGTCTAATCTTAGTGGATTTTTCATTTGGTACATGATAGTATGCTATATTGCCAAAGATTCTGAAGTGATTGGCCTCCGACTTCTTCCCTGAGAAAACCTCCTCTGGTGTTATCTTCCCAAATGCCCTATGAGGACCCTGTTTTGTATGTACACCACTGTGCCACATGCCTCTACCCATAAAAACTTGGGCATGTCATGATCATATAACATAGCTTTTGCTGCCCCAACTATAGACCTCTTCTTCTGCTCCGCTACTCCATTCTGTTGTGGATTGTATGGAGTTGTCCACTCCCTCTTAATGCCCTCCTTCACACAAAATCCCGTGAAGTCACTATTTGTGTACTCTCCTCCATTATCTGTGCGAAGCACCTTGATCTTTTTCGCTGTCATGTTTTCCACTAGAACTTTGAACTCTTGGAAATGAATGAAGACATCATCCTTGGTCTTCAAAAAATAGATTTAGGTCTTCCTAGAGTAGTCATCTATAAAGGTGACAGAGCATTCGTACCCTCTAAGAGATTTGGTGGACATTGGGCTGCAAATGTCTGAATGTACAAGCTGCAACACACCATTTGATTTGTTGTCACTCCTTGGGAACATTACCTTAGCAAATTTCCCAAGTACGCACCCCCTGCACACATCATCGTGTTTCGTGCTTAATTCTGGAACACTTGTCACTGTCTCCTTGAGCATCTTCAGTGCTCCATGGTGTAAATGTCCCATTCTCCTATGCCACAATTCACCCAGGTCTCTACCACTGCTACTGTTGTTGCTAACTAGTGCATTTGGAGAGTCAAGTTGCAACTTATATAGCTTGTTGCTATGAACTCCAATCTACTTCACCTTCTTCCAGTTCTAGTGTTTGATGAACACCTTCTTCCATACAAAGTGGACATCATATCCCTTGTCCTGTACTTCTGAAACTGAAATTAGTTCATGCCTAAGCTTGGCACAGGCAAAAATCTGCAACATTGGTGCTTTCTCCTAACTGTGTCTGACTTTCAATGGTACCTCTCCCAACTGGCATACATTTCGTTTTATTTCTCATATGTATCTAGAATTCCATCTCCTTCTCCTTGTAGCTGGAGAAGTAGTCTCTAACCTCTATCAAGTGTGTTGATGGTCCACTATCTATATACCAGACACCCTGTGAAGTTGAGTTAAAGAGGCAAGCTATATGAGGAAATTCATCCTCCAATTTGGAAGACAAATCCATATCATCTTCATCTCTGAATATTTCTATGGCCATATTTGGAAAATCTGTGAATCTCAAATACACCAGAGAAATTAATAAACTAGGTCGAAACCCTCGTGTGCTTTCTCTTCCTTTCCCAGCGCGGATTTTCTACTGCAAAACCCTTATGTTGCAAATTGTCTGCGTTAGATTTGCTTTGTGAATATCTGATCTGCCTCTAGAGACCCTTTCTAACAACCTTATTGCTTGCTGCCTACAATTGAGACGATTTGCTTTTCCTCTGGATCACCTCCCTGGATTGGAAATCAAACTTCTGTCTTTGCAATTCACACTACCTGGCTTGGACTGCGTGGATCTAGTGTTTTGTGTTTCAAATCTCCCTCTAAAATGCACAACCCTTGCTCTAGAGCATCACTGATCCGATCTTTGCTCTAATACCATCTGAAATTTCCACAATTGCAATTACTAGATATTATTCTCCTAACTTGTGCAGTTTATTTGTCTTTTGTAAATTAATTTTAGCAAATAGCAAATAATTTACAATTGCAATCTTCACTATCAAAATGTGTTGCGGAAGATAAAAATATGGAACTGAGAAAATAATGTACGCACACATAAAAATATGACCATTATTTTTGGACAAATGTCCTTGGAAAAACCCCGAAGGGAAAAATCTAGTGCAACAAATGAGGGTTTTGTTATTGTCTTTAGCAAATAAAGAATTACAATTGCTTGCCTTTTTGGGAAAGCTCTGGCAATTTTATCTCATTGGAAAATATCTAGGAAAACCCTTTTCCCTCAAGAAAACTCAATCTAGACTTCTCTGGACTACTCATACTCCTTCTCGGCGCTCAGACATTGCAACCTATTATAAATGCACATTGCAGCCTATTATAAATTCGCACAACCCTAGGAACCCTTCCCTGCAAGTTGATCTGCTTCCCTTTGCCTCCTGTAGCAATTCACTCTTCTTTTGGCACCTATTCCGACAACTGGAAACAAAATGTTTCTCCTGTAACTCGCACTAGAGAAACTGGTTGCTCGCACTAGATGAATCGACCTCCTTTGTTGGAAAACTCAGCCTCTTGTCCTGAATCTAGATCATTGGAAAACCTCCTAAGAAGTTCTCTAGAAATTCCCACTGCTAAAACCCCACTATTGAATCTCTCCCTAGCCTCAACTATGCCCTTGCTGAATACCTGCAACTAGGTAGTCTAACTGCTCAAATGATAAACTGTGTCTCGATGTATATTCTCCAAACCCTTTGACTTACTCTTATAATCTCTTGTTGGACTCTCAACGGTCACGATTACATCTCAACCAATGGCTAAGATCATCTTGACTCCGTCAATTAACTTTTCCGAAAGTATCTAGAGAAAAATCGAATTCTCTCAATTAATTCACTTTGATTAACGAGTTTTCCTAAGCTATACTTGGGAAATATTTAATTATTGGGAAATTAATTTAATTGAGGTCTCTCCACATCTTTTCTCGTAAAACCTTTTCTGGGTTTTGGAGATCTCATGTTCCTTAGCCTTTTAGACATCATAGAGACTAGAGCACTTGTCCGTTGCTACCCCAAACAAAAACTAGCATGCCAATCATAGAAGATTGCCAAGACCTTAGTAATCTTGCTAGTTTTATCAATAATAGTACCCCTTGCACCTTTTGATTAGAGAAAGTTTCATTTAGAGCATGACATCACCTTCATTTAACTTATTATTGTTGGAGTAATTGTCACACTCACTTCACTGGGAATCAATTACGTAGACTAACTGCCACCATGGGAACATGGGACTAACCACCCAATCAAGGTAATGGTAAGGTTTCGGAAGTTTACTAAAGCCTGTGGGTTTTGGTATTATGAAAAACCTCAATATGGTATTAGAGCCTTGGTCCAGGTTTGATTCCTCGAGTTGCATTTGAGGGGGGCTGTTCTAGTAATTGTCACATTCACCTCATTGAGAATCAATTACATGGACTAACCACCACCCTAGGAAGATGGAACTAATCGCCCACTCAAGGTAATGGTAAGGGTTTGGAAGTTGACTAAATCTCGCGAGTTTTGTGTAACATAAAACCTCAATAATTACTCACACATGTGGCTTGATTTAAGCCTTTATCTTATGTTTTTGAGTTGAGATAGCTATTATGTTGGTTGACATGTGACCTTAGCACTATGTATATTGTAAACTATGTTTATTCTAGGGCTCATTTTAGCCTTTTTGGATGAATTTGACCTATCTTAGTCTCTATAAATACGATATCATATTCCCTCCTTAGATAATCATAACACATTCATTTCTGTTGTATGAAATTCTCGAGCTAGTGCGCAATGGAGCCTAGTTCAGTGACCATGCCTAGGGTTTTTCTTCTTGTGGATTGAGCTCTTCTCAAAGGTTTTCTTGGCAGATCTTGGCTTTTGGATGCATTGTAAGTTGGTTTACCTACTATGCTTGGATAAATTTCATGGGAATTGTTGCTACTTTTGTTAAGTAATTTACTTTGACATTTGTATGCATGTACCTCATTGAATTTGTCCTCATTTTCTAAAGATTTGAGGAGAGTAGGTTATTTCTTCTTCCTTGAATTTAGAGAATTGACAACTCTAACTTAAACCCTAGGGCAATTACGTTATTTTGTCGTAATGTCTTGGAATTCATTTTTTTTCCTTTTAGATTGCCCTAGCTTTTGATTTGTATCCTAGACTCAATTGTCCTAGGTAGAGAAGAAATTAGTCTTCCTTCATCTAGTGGATAGGTTTTAGTTTTATGGATAATTTTGTAAACCCTGGTGTAATTGAAATTATTTTTTTATTTTGTGGCATGGGAATAATTTTGCACCTTAAATGTGTATTCTATTGGTTTAATAATGCACTTTGATGAATGTCATGTTACCTGTCTTTCAACAGGGGTACCTATATTTATTGCTACATTCTTAAATACCATTGTAAGCCTAAGGTCATATGTCAAAAGTTGTGTTATAACCATGTGATTTCTTGTAGGCATCCTAGAGCCTGTGTCATGTTGCGTCAATCTTGTTTTGGTTGGACCACGACTGATCCCATTGAGTTCATTTCAGGTACCTTTCATCCTATATAGGATTGGAGGACCTTTGATGAGATCATAAGTGGACTCATGGTTTTATGTGGGCCTTATTTTGTAGGGTGATCACTATGTAGGGTGTTAGTTTTCGTAGTATCAGCGAAATTTGGCGAAGAGGATAGAATACATGAGATCTCCAAAACCCAGAAATCGTGTCTGGAATTCCACCTAGAGATGGCTTAATTAAATTATTAGCCGATTTTTAAATATTTCCTAAAGTATAAACTTAGGGAATATGGCTAATTAATAAGAATTAATTATGTCAAGGTGAGAATTCTAGAAACTTACATGGACCAATCCAGAAATGATCTAAGCCATCATTAAGATTTAATCTTGGCCATTGGAGTCCCAACATGAAAATATAAGAAGGGATCGACGTGGTGATGGAGAATGCACCAGAGTCACTTGGAGAATTCGATTTTCCAAAGTAGCAACAGTCAGTTTCCGAAGAGTTCGAGATTTAGTGAGGCAATAGAGATAGTGAGGGGTAGGGACAATGATCCAGAGGAAGTTTTCCAAATCCATTGAGGCAGCAACAAGAGGGTCGAGTTATACCTAGTGAGGCATCGCAGAGGACTGTGCAGTTGCTTCAGAGAAGCAGTTCGATTTGCTGGAGAAATTTGTTCTCAGTTTTAAAGGCCGGGCAAAGGGTCCAAAGTGTCGGAGAGGTGATTTCCTTAGCAAATACATGCAAAACGACTTCATCAGAGGCAGGTTGGAGGCTTGACATCATAGGGTTTGCGTGTTGAATTTTCTAAGTCTATCTGTTAGAAAAGTAATCTGTATTCTCCTAGTTTATTTCTTCTACTTGTAAATTATGAAAAAGTTATTTAAAACATATAAATAACAAAATAAACACAATAGAGTCTCAACATCTACAGATCATCAGTTGAAAGAAAACAAACACACAAGTGACACCGTTATTTTTGGACAAATGTTCCCGGAAAAACCCAATGCGGGAAAACCGGTTCAGCTATTCTGAGGATTTTTTATTATGCAATATTTCCTTGAGTACAACTAGGTGCCAAACTAGCTCACCCGACAGAGAAAAATATTCGACAGTAATACCTCTCTATTTGGAAACAGATATTCAGAAAACCTATCCCACAAAACCCTCTCCTGCGACTCTGAAGTTCTGTGTTGGACCTTCTGGCCTCTGTGTCAGCCCCAAACCCCTCTGCGTCAGCCCTTTGAGGCATTGCGCAGCCTCTGGGACCCTCTGTGTCACTCCAACTGCTCTCTGCGTGGATGACGCAGTCCCTCTGGGCTCTGCACTGTCTCTGCTGCTCTCTGCATAGCTTGCTCTGGTTGTTGCTTCTCGCTTTCTGCCTCTGTGCTGGTCTCTCGGCATTGTCTCTGCCTCTCTGTCCAATTCTCACTACCCCTCGTTGCTGATCACTGATTCGACTTTGCTTAGCAACCTCGCTCTAGCAAAACGAATGACTGATCACTCTGGTGTATCTTCTAACTGACCCTCAAGCCTCTTCTTATACTTTTCTTGTTGGTCCTTCAACAACTGAGATTAAATATCTAAACAATGGCTAAGATTAGATTTGGCTTGATCCATGATTTTTGGAACCTTCTAACCTAGTTTTATATTAATACCCATTGATATTTTATTTTTCCTAAGTTTAGACTTAGGAAATCCATTAAAAATATTAATTATTTTAATATCTCCCAAACTGGGTACAATCTATCCAAACCATTTATGGATCTGGGAGATCTCATGTGCTTTAGCCTCTCCACCAATTTTCATGGCTAGAGCACATCCGATGCTACCGTAAATCAACACTCCCTTTTAGCGAGGACTGTGCTCTAGTAATACTCCTCACCGAGTATCACACTAATTATTCGGCACTGATACCTGTGCTAATGATAGGCCTCCCCGCCCAACATCCTCTGCACTGTTGCATCCTGTACTACTGCCCATGGCCCTACCACTGCCACTATTGCATCCGTACAACAGCTCCCTCTGCATCCATGCCACTGTTGGTCCATCCTCCCAACACTGCATCTGCACTGCATCCCCCTCTCATCATGCTATATCATGCTACTTCATAGTACTACTGCACTGCAACTTAGTTACTGAGAAGTAAGTAATTGATCCACCCAACTTCTAATATCCCTGTCAGGCTAGAAACACTCCTAATGTTGACGCTCTCTCTGTCGCTAACAAGTGCTCCCTCTACTGACCTCAGTGCTGCTGCAACAACTCCCGGCATCTTGCACCGTTGCAACCGTGTCTGTGTCATCCTGCACTGTTGCAACACTCCTGTGCCTCTCTCACTGTTGCAACTTGCTAGCCTCGCATTGCCTAGGAACTCCTGTACGATAGCACTCTCTGTCGCTTCATCTGCATCCGTTGCTACCGACATCCACCAGTTCTGTTACTCTCTCTTCGGGACCCCCGTAGCGAGGTATAATCCAAGAGGTTGGGTACCTCATGGATCCTACCCCTCATCGCTTGTAGTCCTCCTGACTACAGCTCGATGTCTCCCCACCTTTTCTCTAGAGGTACATAAGCACTCATGGCAGGATCGTCATCCTCCTCGACTTCTTTCTCTGCCTTCGCTGGTGCTGCCTTAGAGTCAGAAGCCTCTCCCTTACTCTTTTTCCTTGGACACTGGTTTGCATAGTGACCCAGTTCCCCACATTGGAAGCACTTGACCTTGGAGAGGTCCTTTTTCTTCCTCTTTTCCTGCTTTCCCGCAGATGCCAGAGCTGCATCCTCTTCCTCTTCCTTCTTGATCCTGACTCCTTTTTTGCTACTTCCCACCTTGCTCAACCGCCTGATCTCCTCTTGACGAAGAGATGCCCACAATTCTTCCCGATCTGGAAGATCCTGTTAAAATTGGCAACTAGGGCCATAATCCATATGGGCCATCTTATTCATGGCTGATAATATTTTTATTAGATTCCTCTCATCGAGAGGTGTAGGATTGATCCAAAGATCATCCGATTCCGATAAGTATTTATGGAGATATGAATTTATTTTGATTATGGAATAATTATCAAGCCGACCAGCAACTCATGTAGGCTCAGAAGCCCAACAGACACATCTATTCATCATCAACATTTGCATATAAATACAGGAGGTCTTTTCCTCATTTGGATACACACATCTCATCACATCTCTCTCTCTCTCCTGCGTAGAAAAGAGGCTCTTCTCCTACTACGCAGAAAGGGACTCTTCTCTCACACGTGTGGAAGGAAAGACGTAGAATTTAGGGCTGCAACTGCAGATTGGAAGTTTGACCAGCATTGACCATCAGACTCTCTCTCAGAACTACGTTGTAGGTGGAACTGACTCTCCTCAAAAGGCTGCATTTTCTGGTGAAGGAATCAAGCCGATCCGGCGGTGGATTTGCAAGATATTGTCTGCCCTAGTTTAGGGCTGATCTAGGGTTTGCTGCTGCTAATGTAAATCAGATTTATGTAAATCAAAGGGTTTCCCCATATTGGGGTTTGTCCTTGGCTAGCCGCCACATCTTGTGTCTCCTGTCTTGGCTTGTTTTCTGTTGATCGTTTAATGTTCTATCTGCACTTTACTTAATGTACGTGTAATTGCTAATTTGTGGATAATAATAATAAAAAGAAGTAAACCGCTCTAAGCATAGAACATACCATAACTTAACATGGTATCAGAGCTGAAGTGAAGACAAAGCCCAAGCAAGAGCAAGAGCAATCACCGAAAAGAAGGTTGGCAAGGCTATCTAAAAGAACTCATGGGGTCCTCAACACACTTCCTTGCTAAAGAAAAGCTTCGTGAGAAATCTAACTACCACAGATGGAAGATGTCTCTCGATCTTACACTAGAAGAACAGGAAGTGTTGGACCATGTGAGAGGCGGAATTGTTGAGCCTCCATCAAATGCATCTACTGCTGCTAGGAACAAATGGATCAAGGGGGGAGTAAAATCTAAGAAGATCATCTGGGACTCTATCGACAAACGCTTGGTGGCCTACATCTCTGACCTGAACACCTCCAAAGAAATCTATGATAGACTGGTGAGTTTATTTAAAGTTAATGATGCAAATCAAGTCTTGTTTCTTAGAAATAAGCTGAAGGAAATTAATAAGGGCAAAGATGAGAGTATGCAAGCATAATTCTTAAGAATCACTGAGATCAAAAACGATCTCCTATCTATTGGGGAGATAATCACTGATAGGGAAATGGCACTCACGACTCTTGGAGGATTACCATCCGAATGGTATGTGTTCAGGACTACTCTTCTCAACAATAACATAATTCCTGGATTTGAGGAATTAATGGCAAGATGTCTTCAAGAAGAAACAAGGATAGAAGAGCAAGAAATGCCCATGCCTAAAGGTCCTCCTGCTGCCTTTTCTTCTCATGCTAAGAAAAGAAATAATTCTGGGACTAAATCAAAAAGAAAGGCTGGACCTAAGGGTGGAAGGAAAGGATGATGTTACATTTGCGATAAAGCAGGTCACTATGCAAGGGAATGCCCTGAGAGAAGGGACTCACACCGGGATGATGATCAAAATCCCTCTCAAGGCAATCAAAGAAATGGCAGATCTAACAACAAAGGTAAAAGGAGTGCTGGAAATCAAGGAAGAGGACAACCATTCAAGAAGGCAAGAAATTCCAGGTATGAATCTAACACTGTTGATAATAAGCATGATGAATATTATCTACCAGCTACTCTGTCTACCTCTACTCCTCCAGACTCGCTGGGAAATTGGCTTATTGATAGTGGTGCCTCATGGCACTTCACTGGTTACAATGAAGTTCTCCATAATCTGATAGAGAAAGAAACTAACTTGGAAATTGTCCTTGGAGATAATATGAAATATCTCGTGAAAGGTGTAGGCAATGTCTCTCTTAAATTGAATCAAGGTAATATAATCCACTTACAGGATGTATTATATGTACCTGATCTCAAAAAGAACCTAGTGTCCATTTCAGCAATGGAAGACAAAGGCTACAAGGTGGCCTTCAGCGATGGCAAGGTATGTGCATGGAAAAACAATATTAAAGATGCCTTCACTCTTGGGTTTCGAGTTGATTCATTATATCAGGTCGAAGGAAGTCCACTAGGTGTCATGTCTTGTGACACATCTCTTCAGTCCGAATTATGGCATCAGAGGTTTGCTCACCTTCATTATAAAGCTCTACCTGATGTAAGAAAAATGGTGACCGGGATGCCCGAGTTCAGATTAGAGCAAGAAGGTGTATGTCCCGGATGTGCTGAAGGAAAGCTAAAAAGGGGACCATTCCCCTTAAGCCAAAGCAAGACCTCCGATATATTTCACTCAGACATATCTAGTATGATGCCTGTGAACTCCTTGGGAGGATATTCATATTACCTCACTTTTACAGATGACTATTCTCGCAAGACTTGGATATACTTCTTGAAAAAGAAGGATGAAGTGTTCTCCTGGTTTCAACACTTCAAAGCCTTGATCGAGAATCAAACTGAAAAGAAGATCAAGATCTTAAGGACTGATAATGGGATTGAATATGAATCTAATGAGTTTCATAACTTTTGTAAAGAGGCTAGCATTAAGAGGGAGACTACTACTCCATACACTCCTGAACAAAATGGTGTGGCGGAAAGGAAGAACCATACGATTGTGGAAGTTGTCCGTGCTATGCTCCATGATCAAAGACTTCCGAAGTTTCTATGGGCCGAAGCTGCAAACACCGCCGTATATGTACAAAACCGATGCCCCCATCAAGCATTGGGTTCCAAGACTCTTGAAGAAATGTTCACTGGTAAGAAACTTGACGTATCTCATTTTAGAATTTTTGGAAGCCCTGTATATTTCCATGTGCCGAAAGAGAAAAGGAACAAATTGGGTGCATCTCGAAAGAAAGGAATCTTTGTGGGCTATAGTGAAAATACTAAGGGCTATAGAATCTATGTAGTCGGTCAAAGGGAAGTCGTGATTAGTCATGATGTCACCTTTGATGAAGATATGGCTCTCAGCAAGGTGGACAATCTTCCTACTTTGAGGAGCTCTCAAGAAGTTGACACCAGGGAACCGAAAGAAAAGGATGATGAAACAATGCCTAATGTGGAAGAACCCATGGATCCTATTGATCCTCCTCCACCTGAGCCTTCCTCTTCTAGGAAGAGGCCTTCATGGCTTAGGGGGACACTTGAAGATGCTGAAGGACATGCTGCACCCCGAGGAACCTTCCGTGAAAGTAAGAAACCAAACAGGTATCAGGGATACCTGACCATCATGAGCACGATCATTCAAAATGAGCCTTCATCATTCTTAGATGTCGTCAAGCATCAAGTATGGAAGGATGCTATGACCGAAGAATATGAGTCTATTATGAAGAATGATGTCTGGGAAGTGGTTCCCAGACCCCTGGACAAGACAATTGTCACTTCTAAATGGCTTTACAAGATAAAGCATGCAGCTGATGGAAGTACGGAAAAGTATAAGGCTCGTTTTGTCGCTCATGGCTTCTCCCAGAAGGAAGGTATAGACTATGACGATATATTTGTGCCTGTTGCCAGATATACCACCATCCACTCGATCATAGCCCTTGCGGCTACACAAGGATGGAATCTACATCAGATGGATGTAAAGACCGCGTTCCTGCATGGTTCGATCAAAGAAGAGGTCTATGTGGAGCAACCCGAAGGATTTGAGATTTATGATCGAAAATCTCATGTGTGCAAGTTGAAGAAGGCCCTCTATGGGCTGAAGCAAGCACCCCGAGCATGGTATGAGAGGATCGATAGCTACTTGATGACGTTGGGATTCACTAGGAGTAAAGCCGATCCTAACCTTTACTTTAAGGTTGAAGATGACAAACCTCTCATACTAGTGTTGTATGTTGACGACCTCTTTCTAATAGGTGCAGACCCTCTCATTCACAAATGTAAGAGGGAGTTGGCTTCTGAATTTGAAATGAAGGACCTAGGATTGATGCACTATTTCCTAGGACTTGAAGTTTGGCAGAAGCCAAGGGAAATTTTCCTATCTCAAGGAAAATATGTGGTGAAGATATTGGAAAGATTCGGTATGGTGGACTGCAAGCCTATAACTACCCCGATGGAGCTTGACTTTAAGAAGTTAAGCGGTAGTGCTGCTGGACCTATTTTACGAAATGCCACTGAGTATCGTCAACTCGTCGGAGCATTAATGTTCTTGGTGAACTCCCGTCCAGATATATGCTTTGCAATCAACACATTGAGTCAACATATGGTTGAACCTCACCACATACATTGGATTGGTGCCAAGAATCTGTTAAGATATCTTCGTGGCACAATTACATATGGGTTAAGATACACTGCCGGAGATGTGAGACTACTTGGATACACTGATGCTGATTGGGCAGGCAGTGTGGTGGACTGTAAGAGCACTTCCAGGTGTTGTTTCTCCTTGGGATCTGCTTCGATATCCTGGATGAGAAAGAAGCAGAAGTCGGTGGCTTTGAGCACCGCCGAGGCAGAGTATATTGCTGCTAGCATGGCCTCCTGTGAGGCAGTCTGGTTGCGAAAGCTCTTCAGTGAGCTGTTTGGATTTACATTGGATACCACCGTGATCCTATGTGACAACCAGAGTGGGATTCGTTTATCAGAGAATCCCGTATTTCATGATTGCTCCAAGCATATCGATATCAGGTACCACTATATTCGAGATATGGTGCAACAAGGAGCAATAAGGCTCCAACATATTGGTACAGATGAACAGGTCGCCAACATTCTGACAAAGCCCCTTGGGAAGGTCAAATTCCTGACTTTCCGAGAATGACTTGGTGTCGTTCAAAGACCCTCTGATGAGGGTCCTATATGATGTATTGAGCTCTGGGAGCTCCAGGGGGCGCGAGGTACTTCTTGGAGCAACATATGACCACAGGGTGACTCACCATCCCTTGGTGGTGCACTTTGTACAGGGTAAAAGGATCAAGCTTTACCTGTGACACCCCATGGCAACTATGTAGCAAGATGATTAGTTCTCTTGTGAGGTTTGGATGATGTGTTCTCCATGATGATTGTGTTGCAGGATGATTATTTCTCCTGTGAGGCCGGGATGATGTGTTCTCCATGGCGATTGTGGAACAGGATGATTCACTCTCCTATGGACCAGGATGATTAGTTCTCCGTGGCATCCACTGGACAGGATGATTCGCTCTCCTGTGGACAGGATGATTAGTTCTCCTGTTGAGGCATCCTACCCATGCAGTCTGGGACTCATGGGAAGTACCTCTCATCTGATCAATGAGCAGGGAAATGAGGATAGGGACCATAGTAGTACCGATGGACGCATCGTTGTATCTACCGTACTCCCTATGCTAGGATGACCTTCATTGATCTGGGATCAATGATACTGGTCTGGGACCAGTGGTAGTTGTACCCACTATGACACTGACTTCGGGTTGGTTGAGGACTGGTCTGGGACCAGTGGTACACACTTTGAGACTGACTTGGGTCAGTGGAGGATGGTATGATACATCCTTGATCACTTCTTCTTCTTCATAATTCGAGCAGAGCAGAACAGAGCAGAGCCAAGCAGATCAACATAAGGCAGAACAGAGCAGAGCAGTGCAAGGGTCAAGTTGTACGGGGCAGTGCATTTGATGGATGAATAGTAGCGACTAACAAACGAATTATAGATGGAGTTCTCCCTAGTTGAGAGGGAGTATTAAAATTGGCAACTAGGGCCAAACTCCATGTGGGTCATCTTATTCATGGCTGATAATATTTTTATTAGATTCCTCTCGTCGAGAGGTGTAGGATTGATCTAAAGATCATCTGATTCCGACAAGTATTTATGGAGATATGAATTTATTTTGATTATGGAATAATTATCAAGCCGACCAACAACTCATGTAGGCTCAGAAGCCCAACAGACGCATCTATTCATCATCAACATTTGCATATAAATACAAGAGGTATTTTCCTCATTTGGATACACACATCTCATCACATCTCTCTCTCTCTCCTGCGCAGAAAAGAGGCTCTTCTCCTACTGCGTAGAAAGGGACTCTTCTCTCACACGTGTGGAAGGAAAGACGTAGAATTTAGGGTTGCAACTGTAGATCAGAAGTTTGACCAGCGTTGACCATCAAACTCTCTCTCAAAACTGCGCTGTAGGTGCAACTGACTCTCCTCAGAAGGCCACATTTTTTGGTGAAGAAATCAAGCCGATCCGATGGTCGGTTTGCAAGATATTGTCTGCCCTAGTTTAGGGTTGATCTACGGTTTGTTGCTCATGATGTAAATCAGATTTATGTACTATTTCTCTCTACTAAATTATTGAAGATAAAAGAATATTTGATCAAAGGGTTTCCCCATATTGGGGTTTGTCCCTGGCTAGCCGCCACATCTTGTGTCTCTTGTCTTGGCTTGTTTTCTGTCGATCGTTCAATATTCTATCTGAACTTTACTTAATGTACATGTGATTGCTAATCTGTGGATAATAATAATAAAAAGAAGTAAACTGCTCTAAGCATAGAACATACCATAACTTAATAGATCCGTTGTGCCCAGTATGCTTTGGACAAATGTCTCCCACTCCTCGGAGACTGCGTTAAGTGCGGTCCTTACCATCATCTCCTCATCAGGCGTGGCCGCTATGGAAGTTAGCGAGTCCCGGATCTCCTTCAATCGACCAAGGAAGTGATCTATCTGCTCCCCCTTCTGCATCTGGTATGACCTTGGCTGATTCTCAAGTAACATCTTACTCTGCACGGAAGTATGTTGGTACAATGTCTTCAAGGTGTCCAACATCTCCTTTGTCGTTTCCTTCTCAGTAATATGTTGGAGCACATGATCCTTGACCCCATCAAGGATGATGCATTTTGCCTTGGCCATTTCCTCCTCGTACGCCTCATTAGCTATCAGGTCAACTAGGTTAGCCATTGTTCTCAAGGCGAAGCCCTTGATGCGATGTCTATCTAGAATGGAAACGATCCTGGCCTTTCAGGCCACAAAGTTGGACACCCCATACAGCCTGTCCTGATCTCTCAATCCATTCACGGCCATTTCTCTGCTCTTCTTTGTCGACTCCTCCGGGTCTCTACTTCCCTCCTGGAAGTTCTCTCTTCGACTCCTGCTGAGTCTCTCTACTTCCCGCCTGGAATTTCTCTGTTAGACTCCCTCTGAGTCTTGATTTCCCTATGGGAAATCGTCCTACCAATTGTCAAGTCGCACCTCTCTGATATTCTGTGCACCTACAACACTGGTCCGGATTCCTTGGCTAGAAATCCGCCTTGGTAGCGACTCCCTCTACCTTGGTCTTGCCCTGTTAGGTGTTGTTCTGCCCACAAAACCCCACCAGCTTCGCTCCTGCAAACTGCCCACAGCTTCCTATGCCCCAACGACTAAAGGACTGAGCCTCTAGGCTCTGCGCAATCCTTACACTGGCAAAAATGCTCCCTCAATCAACTGCGTCAACCCTCCTGGTCTCTGCGTGGCTCTGCGTGAGCCCATGTCTGCCCTCCTTAGCCTCTGCGCTGGCCTCTCTCTGGCCCGGACTGATGACGCAGTCCCTCTATGTTAACCCTTCTTCTGTTGCTTTGCAAGGATCAGCTTCTGTCACTCGGGACAGTTGATTCTACTACAAATTCTCTGCTTAGCTGATGTCTTCAGCTCTTCTGTGATCTGTAAACATGCTCTGATACCATGTTGAATTTTCTAAGTCTATCCGTTAGAAAATTAATCTATATTCTGTTGGTTTATTTCCTCTACTTGTAAATTCTGAACAAGTTATTTAAAACATATAAATAACAAAATAAACACAATATAGTCTCAACATCTACAGATCATCAACTGAAAGAAAACAAACACACATGTGACACTGTTATTTTTGAACAAATGTCCCCAAAAAAACCCAATGCGGGAAAACCGGTGCAGCTATTTTGAGGGTTTATTATTATGTAGTATTTCCTTGAGTACAAGTGGGTGCCAAACTGGCTCACCCAACAGAGAAAAATATCCGACAGCAACACCTCTCTATTCAAAAGCAGGTATTCAGAATAACTGTCCCATGAAACCCTCTCCAGCGACTATGAAGCTTTGTGCTGGCCCTTCTGGCCTCTGCGTCAGCCCCAAACACCTCTGCGTCAGCCCTCTGAGGCACTGCGCAGCCTCTTGGACCCTCTGCGTCACAACAGCTGCTCTCTGTGTGGATGACGCAGTCTCTCTGGGCTCTGCGTTGTCTTTGCTGGACTCTCCGTAGCCTGCTCTGGCTGCTGCTTCCCACTCTCTGCCTCTGCGCTATTCTCTCGACACTGTCTCTGCCTCTCTGTCCAGTACTCACTGCCCCTCGCTGCTGATCACTGATTCGACTTTGTTTAGCAACCCCGCTCTAGCAAAACGAATGATGATGACTCTGGTGTATCTTCCAATTGACCCTCAAGCCTCTTCTTATAGTTTTCTCGTTGGTCCTTCAACGACCGAGATTAAATTTGTAATCAACGACTAAGATTAGATTTGGCTTGATACATGACTTTTGGAACCTTCTAACCCAGTTTTATATTAATACCCATTAATATTTTACTTTTCCTAAGTTTAGACTTAGGAACTCCATTAAAAATATTAATTATTTTAATATCTCCCAAACCGAGTACAATCTGTCCAAACCGTTTATGGGTCTTGGAGATCTCATGTGCTTTAACCTCTCCACCAATTTTCATTGCTAGAGCACATCCGATGCTACCCCAAATCAACACTGCGTAGAGGTTGACGTAGAGGGTCTAGGAGGCCGAGTTTTCTGAAGGAAGTTGTGCTGGGATTGCTTGTGGAAGAAGGGTAATTCCCTTAAAATAATTTTGCCCACATTTTCTTGTTGTTTGGATTCCTAGTTGGACATCCATAGATTGTACTCAGATTTTCATTGTTGCATAATAATAAAAACCCTCACTGCTGCACCGATTTTCCCAAGTTGTCTTTTTCGAGGGACAGTTGTCCAAAAATAACGGTGTCATTTTTATTTTGTGTGTGCTAGTATTTTTTTAGTTCCAGTGCTATTTAGTCTTACAGTTTTTATTTGTGAAGATTGTAGTGTGTTTATTTCAATGTTGTCGTAGCAATAAACTGAATGCTTAATTTATAAGTTAGAAGAAATAATACTAGTTGATGCAATAGGATTCTGGTAGTGGAATTTTCACATAGGGGCCAGCCCAACCCATATTGGGTGCACCTATGTCTTTCTACATGTTTATGAGTCTATAAAATCTATAGTTGACCTTGGCTTTGGTGTCATATTGCTCAATTGTTTATCAAACATGGGAATCTCACTGCTAACAACATTTTCACACTCCCAAGGTAGTTAAGCTTTCCCAGTGCAAAGTGTTCCTGGATGTCAAAAAGTCAACAAGGTCTTGGATTGTAGAGTGTAGTGAGAGGATGACATGCCGCATGGAATTCTTAGATCAGAGAAGGCATGCTGAAGTTATGGCTAGTCAAAGTTGGTTAATAGATGTTATAGTTTTTTCAGGGGTAAAACAAGGAGAGTTTTGGTAAAATTTTGACATGCTTTATGTCAAAAGTGGTCTATTCAACGAGGGGAACAAAACCTGTGTTTCAAATTTTCCAAATCCTCAAATTAATGAGAGATCATCCACTTGGGCATAATGATGTGGTAGCACAATTTTCCAAGTGGCATAAAGAGGGCAAATATTGACAAAAATTGACATGCAATACGTCAAAATTGGTCTATAAAAGAAGAGGAACAAAACTCACGTTTAGGTTTCTCCAAATTCCCAAGGGTCTTAGAGATCCAACATAGGGCATGATGACATGGCAGGTAGTGGTGATATGACAACACAGGGCATAATTTGGTTAAATGAAGCAAGACCCAAATTAAATCTAGCCAAATTACAACAAATCCAAGTGGCAGAATTGGAAAATTCAACTAGGCATTGGAGATCTAGAAAAAGGTGGCAATAACTATAAAATATATTCAACAAAGAAAATACTCACAAGATATCCATGAACAATCCATCATTATCCCAAAGTGATGTCTCGACAACAAGGATCAGTCTCTAATAGCAAAAATATCCACAAAGATCACATCTCCACAAGGGTAGCAAGCTACTAAAGCTAGGCTGAAATATCTAAGAGGGCCACAATTGTCCACAAGTGATGATGAAATGTAAGAATGAGGTGACCTTTATTTATACAAGGTCTACCTCATCTAATTTTAGCTAATGAAGCCCCTAAATAATTTTGATAATGAGTAAACATAAAATAATCCTTGGGTTACAAGCCAACCCACAAGCTCAATGTGAAAACATGCCCAAAAGACCCACATGTGTGAGCTTTAATCCTATAAATGATGATGTCATCCCCTTTTTTCTCTCCAAATGCCATGAGATGGTGAGCAAAAAGTTGAAGGTGTCTCCATGTGTCATGATCATCCATCATTTGAGGAAGTTTCCTCAACTCCAACATGAAAGCAACTCTAGGGGTCCCAAATCCAGCTAGGGTGCCACCACGTCAACTCCATGAGTCTCTAATAGTCAACAAATTGCCTCCTCTCTCCAACATTAGGGCTCTATTAGGTGTAATAATTCCTCTAGTCATCTCATGGTATACCATCCCCATCTGGGCTCTGAATCATGGCTTGCCCATTAGGTAGTGTCAAGGCAATCCTGGGGGCATGTTGGGTCCAATGGTGCAATTGTCAAGAATCATCTGTGCTGGGCCAAAGAAGATCAATGTCCAGGGTATTGGGGGTACTTTGGGAGGTACATCAACTGCTCAAGTCATCATCCTACCCAACACTCTGAGACAAGTGGGCAATTCTATATCTATTATCTACTAAGTCATCAACCTCTTTGAAGGGCCTGGGTACCTGTGGAGTGGGTTCCTTCAAGGCCTATGTTGCTATGGACTACCAGGCAAGTCCAACTTGAACTCAAGTGAAATTAACTATTCATTAGAGTCTTAGATCGTATAAGCATCTAAGTGGACTAAACTGGCATGTTAAGGGCATATTAATACTTCAAACTGGGATCACCTTCCAATATCTAATTAGTCCAAGGACCATAAAGGTGTTCTCTACCTTGGTAGGGTTGACTTAGGTACTTCCAACCCCAAGGGGATGTGGCTTTTCCAAGGTTTGTTAGTTTTTGTAGCATTGAATGTGCTCTAGCCATGAAATTTGGAGGAGAGGCTAGAATACATGTATTCTCCAAATCCCATAAATCGTTTCTGGAAATTCCACCTATAGACGACTTAAATAAAATATTTAATCTTTTTTCAATGGTTCCTAAGTCTAAACTTAGGAAAGTTGATTAATTAAAGGGTATTAATTAAGTCATGATGAGAATCTTCTAGAAGAAGACATGGATCAAGTTCTAGTTAATCTTGACCGTTGATGTCTCAACGAGAGTTTATAAGAAGAAATTCGATGGGGGTTGGTGAACACACTTAAGATGCTAGAAATTCGATTTTGTTGGGAAATCGATCTCCAGAGTAGTAGCATTCGGTTGCTAAAGGTGATTCAGTGAGATCGAAGCAGTGAGAGAGGGGCAGGCATAGCAAGGCTTGAGGGAGATTTTCTAGTCCGGTGAGTGCATAGGAGAGAGGCAGTGAGTGCCACAGAGAGGCGGCACAGAGCAAAGAGGAAGCACAGTGTTTCAGAGGGATTCTGTATTTTGCTGGGGAGAAGCAATGATTTAGTGCCAGAAGCTGGAGTGGGAGCCCGGAGGCCAGGAGAGTCCATCTTATATGTTGGAATTTCCAAGTCTAACCCATTAGAAATTCTTCCTGCACTATCTGGTTTATTTCACCTACTTTCTTAATTTCTTAATAAGTTATTTAACCATATAAATACTGAAAATAAACACAAATGTAGTCTCAACCATCTACAGATCATCAACTGAAATAATAGACAAACACACAAGGGACACTGTTATTTTTTGACAATCGTCCCCAGAAAAACCTAACTTGGGAAAACAGGTGCAACAGTTCTAAGGGTTTTATTATTAAGAAGTTTTCTTGAGTACAACTAGGGTGCCAAACTGGCTCACCCAACAGAGAAATCAATCTGTAAGTAATACCTCTCTTCGGAAGCAGATATTCAGCAAGTCTGCTCCATGAAAATCTCTCTGACACTTCTCTGAAGCTCTGCGTCAGCCCTCCTGGCCTCTGCGTCACTCAGAAGCCCCTTCTGTCAGCGTTCTACTACTCTGCGCTAGCTCTTTGGCCCTCTGCGTCACCCACGCAGGCCCTGCTAGCCTCTGTGCAGTCACTCTGGCCCTCTACGTGGCCCCTGCTGGCTCTGCGTAGCCTCCTCTTCCTCTACGTTGATTTTTCGACACTATTTCTACCTCTCTGCTATGCACTCACTGCCCCTCGCTGCAACTTTGATCACTTGTTCAATTTCTCTCAGTAAACCCTGCTCTAGAAAATTGAACTAACTGATCAATCTTTGTGTATCTCCAACTGACCCTCAAGCCTCCTCTTATACTTTTTATGTTGAGTCTTCAATGGTCGAAATTAAATCTCTAATAAACGGCTAAGATTAGATTTGGCTTAATCCATGTCTTTTAGAACATTCTCACCCGGTTTTATATTAATACCCATTAATGTTTTTATTTTCCTAAGTTTAGACTTGGAACCCATTAAAAATATTAATTATTTTAATATCTCTCTAACCGGGTGGAATTTCCCCAAACCATTTCTGGGTCTTGGAGAACTCATGTGCTTTAGCCACTCCACCAATTTTCATGGCTAGAGCACATCCGATGCTACCCGAAATCAACACTCCCTCATAGCGAGGAATGTGCTCTAGTAATGCTCCAACACTGAACATCACCCTGATCATCTGGCACCGGTACCTGTGCTGATGGTTGGCCTGCTGTCCAACATCCTCTGCACTGCTGCCTCTTGTACTTCTACCCATGGCTTTGCCACTGCCACTACTACATCTGCACCGCAGCTCCCTTTGCATCTGCGTTGCTGCTGGTCCTTCCTCTCAACACTGCATCTGCACTGTAGCTCTCTCTCATCATGCTGCATCGTGCTACCCATAGCACTACCACTGCTATTGTTGTACTACAACTCAGTTACTGTGAAGTAAGTAACTGATCCACCCAACTACTGACATCCTTGTCAGGCTAGAAGCCCTCCTGATGCTGAAGCTCCCTCTGTTGTTATCCTGTGCTCGCTCTGTTGCCTCTGCACTGCTGCAACAACTTTGTGCCTCTCGCACTGCTGCAAACACCTATGTGCCTTTCTGCATTGTTGCAATCTCCTCTGCGCCTCTCGCATTGCTGCAACCCTCACTGCGCTACTATGGATGCCTGCACTCTAGAACAGTACTGTCGCTCCATCCGCATCTTGCTTCTACCGACATCGTCATCCTGCTACTGTTACTCGAGGCTCCTGTAGCCGGATATAGTTTTGGTACCTCAAGGATCCTGCCCCACATCTTCTGTATTCCTCCTGACTACAGCTCGATGTCTCCCCACCTCTTCTCTAGAGGTGCATGAGCACTCATGGCACAGTCATCATCCGTCTCGACTTCTTTCTCCGCCTTTGCCGGAGCTGCCTTGGAGTCAGAAGCTTCTCCCTTATTCTTCTTCCTGGGACACTGGGTTGCATAATGGCCCAGCTCCCCACAATGGAAGCACATTATCTTGGAGATGTCCTTCTTCTTTCCCTTACCTCCTTGTCTTGTAGATGCTAGAGCCGCATCCTCCTCCTCCTCTTTCTTGATTCGACCTCCTTTGTTGCTACTTCCTGCCTTGGTCAGTTGTCTGATCTCTTCTTGGCGAAGAGTTGCCCACATCTCTTCCCATCCTAGAAGATTAGCTCTGCCCAAAATGCTTTGGACAAATGTCTCCCACTCCTCGGAGACTGCATTCAGGGTGGTCCTCACCATGAACTCCTGATCCGGCGTGGCCCCTATGGAAGTAAGTTGGTCCCAAATCTCCTGCAACCTACTGAGGTATAGATCTATCTACTCCCCCTTCTGCATCTAATATGACCGCAACTGATTCTCCAGTAGCATCTTCCTCTGCACGAAAGTTCCTTGATACAATGTCGTCAAGGTATCCCACATCTCCTTTGCCGTGTTCTTCTCGACAATATGCTGAACTACATGATCCTTGAACCCATCAAGGATTATGCACTTTGCCTTGGCCATTGCATCCTCATACCTTTCGTTATCAGCTGGGTCGACTAAGATAGCCACGGTTCTCAAGACGAAGCCCTTGATGCAATGTATATCTAGAACAGACAGGATCCTAGCCTTCCAGATGACAAAGTTGGATGCCCCATCCAACCTGTCCTGATCCCTCAGTTCGTTCATTGCCATCTCTGCTCTTCTCCTCGACTCCCTCTGAGTCTCGACTTCCCTCCTGGAAGTTCTCTCTTAGAATCCCTTTGAGTCTCGATTTCCCTCCTGGAAATCCTCTGCTCGACTCCCTCTGAGTCTCTATTTCCCTCTGGAAATCCTCCTGCCAACTCTCGAACTGCTCCTCTCCGATCCCCTTTGCTCCTGCAACACTGATCTGGATTTCTTGGCTAGAAATCCGCTTAGGTAGCGACTCCCTCTACCTTGGTTCTACCTGTTTAGGTACTGTTCTTCTTCGACAACAACAACATCCCACCAGCTTCACAATCCACAATCCCCCCACAGCTCCCTAGGCCTCAGCAGCTGAAGAAACTGAGCCTCTTAGCTCTGCGCAATCTCGACAAGGTTGAATCACTCCTATAGCCAACTGCGTCACTCCTACCTGACAGAGCAGGATGACGTGGCTCTTCGTGAGCCTCTGCTGCCTCTCATTACTTCTGTGCTGGCCCTCTCTAGCTTGAACTGATGACGCAGGCCCTCTATGTCACTCCTTCTTTGCTTCTTTCTGCTTAGGAACAACTTTTGTCTCTCGGGGCAGTTGCTTTTGCTGCAAATTTTCTGATTTAACTAGTGCCTTTAGCTCTCTTGTGATCTACAATGCTTCAATACCATGTTGGAATTTCTAAGTCTAACTCATTAGAAATTCTTCCTGCACTATCTGGTTTATTTCACCTACTTGTTTAATTTCTCAACAAGTTATTTAACCATATAAATACTGAAAATAAATACAAATGCAGTCTCAACCATCTACAAATCATCAACTAAAAGAATAGAAAAACACATAAGGGACACCGTTATTTTTGGACAATCATCCCCAAAAAAACCCAACTTGGGAAAACCGGTGCAACAGTTTTGAGGGTTTTATTATTAAGCAGCTTTCTTGAGTACAACTAGAGTGCCAAACTGGCTCACCCAATAGAGAAATGAATCTGGCAGTAATACCTCTTTTCGGAAGTAGATATTCAGCAAGTCTGCTCCACGAAAATCTCTCTGACGCTTCTCTGAAGCTCTACATCAGCCCTCCCAGCCTCTGCGTCACTCAGAAGCCCCCTGTGTTAGCCTTCTACTGCTTTGCATTGGCTCTCTGGCCCTCTGCGTCACCCACGCAGGCCCTGCTAGCCTCTGCGCAGTCACTCTAGCCCTCTGCGTGGCACCTGCTGGCTCTGCGTGGCCTCCTCTGCCTCTGTGTTGGTCCTTTGGCGCTATTTATGTCTCTCTATTGTGCACTGACTGCCCCTCGCTGCAACTCTGATCACTTGTTCGATTTACTTCAGCAAACCCCGCTCCAGAAAATCGAACTGACTGATCAATCTTGGTGTATCTCCAACTGACCCTCAAACCTCCTCTTATACTTTTTATGTTGAGTCTTCAATGGCCGAGATTAAATCGCTAATCAATGGCTAAGATTAGATTTGGCTTGATCCATGTCTTTTAGAACATTCTCACCTAGTTTTATATTAATACCCATTAATATTTTTATTTTCCTAAGTTTAGACTTAGGAACCCATTAAAAATATTAATTGTTTTAATATCTCTCTAACCGGGTGGAATTTCTCCAAACCATTTCTGGGTCTTGGAGATCTCATGTGCTTTAGCCTCTCCACCAATTTTCATGCCTAGAGCACATCCAATGCTGCCCCAAATCAACATTATAGACAATAGTTGATTAGGAGCGAGAGAGCAATAGTTTTGAGTTGTGGGACGCAGTATTGCGTAGGCTAATGCAGGGACTACGCAGAGGCAACAAAGAGTAGCTCATCTTGAGGCAAGGTCAGTGTCGAATCGCTAGTGGGAGTGAAATTTTTCTTACTAGACTTATTGTCAGTCATTTATCTGTATGGATTGCTAGATTTGAGCATCCATAGTTTTGTACTCAAATTTACCACTGCATAATAAGAAAACCCTTAGCTGCTGCACCGGTTTTCCCAAGTTGGGTTTTTCCGGGGATATTGGTAAAAAAATAACTGTGTATTTATGTGTGTGTTCATCTATTCTTCCAGCTTTATTTTTCTTCCGCGGTATTGTATTTGTGAAAGTTGCAATGTATTAGTTTCGATATTTACGTAGGATGCAGTAAATAATTTGTTTAGTTCATTTAACAAATAGAAGAAACTTAATCAGTTGTTGCAGTAGGATTCGGGGTTTTCCGAATTTTTAGATGGTATTAGAGCACAAATCATAAGCTAGAGAGCTCTGTAGTAGAAGGAAAGAGGAATTTCGAAGCTCTGCGTAGGCAGCGGTTCGAAACCCTCAGAGGCAATGCAGTTCCTTCAGCCATGAGGGTCGAGTTTTTGAGGAAAGATCTATTTCTCTGAGAGAGTCGACAAAGATTAGATTTTCCAGATCGAAGAGTACCAGAGGCAGAGGGAGAAACAGTATTTTCTAAGTTGCACGAAACGGGGAAACGGAAACGAGTTTCGGAAACGGGAAGCGAAACGAAACGCGACCTCCCCAAATTTTGGAAATGGGGAAACGCGAATATATATAATAATATAATAATATATAATAATATATATATATATATTAAAAACATTTAAAAATTATTAATATATATATGTGCAATCATAAAGCATTAATGATACATTTACTTAAACATTTTAACATTAAGATTAAATTTACTGTTTACATCACATTTACTCATGAGTTATCATATAATGAAAATAAAAATATAGGAACTGGAAAATCCAAAATCAGCCTTTATTTATATTAGTACATGAGGCTGCAAGTACAATAAAGACTATAAGGCTGCAAGAACTATAGAGACAAGTCACAAAAGACTAATCCTCATCATAACAATCCTCATCAAAAATAGAAGCAGCAGAATGCTCAACAGTGGATGGTGGTGCTGAAGAAGATGATGCACCAATTCCACTTCCAGAATCGTCCTCAATATTCAGGGCAGCAAGAGAGAGATCCAAATCAGGATTTTCTGCATCCACATCCCATTCTTTAGAAGGACCACTGTTGTATTCTGGACCCCTACGAGATGCAAGGCGAAGGTTGGAGTGCACATAAACAAGATCCTCTGCTTTCTGTGAGCCCAACCTATTGCGCTTCACAGAATGAATAAAACCATAAGTGCCCCAATTCCTTTCTGCTGATGAAGAGCTTGCCACTTGTGAAAGAATACGAATGGCAATGCTTTGCAAATGTACACCATTTGCTCCATGACAAATCCACCACCTAACTGGATTCATGGTGCTTCTCTCCTCCAAAGCTGATATATCTACATAATCATCTATTCCTGCAGCAAAACTGGCAAATTCCTCCTTTACCTCCCTATGTAGATGAGAAGGAAACATTCTCATTAGTGCTTTTTTCACCCCAGTAGCCACCTCTCTATCCTTATGGGGTGCCTTCCTCTTCCCATTGCTTTTAGCAATAAGCTCCTCATCATAAAATTTGGGGTTCAAAGCATGTGCTAAAGTGTGCAATGGTGTATTGAAATTGTTCCACCTGTCAACAATGATTTTCTTGATCAAACCAGCAAAATGATCATCAACAAACAGAAGTTGTGGAGACTCCTGCGAAATGATTTCCATAGTTTTCTCAACCATGGAATCCATGCCATCATATACCTCTCCCAAGAAAGGTTGGTCAGTGTCAGCACTCCGGAGAAGCTCAAATGCAGGGGTTGTGAACTTTAGCAAGAAATCTACCTTGCTCCACCAATCCTCATCAAGGCACAATCTACGCATCATAGATCCCCGCTCTGAATCTGCTTGTCTCCACTCAATCCAAAGTTGACTCACCACCATAGAAACTAATGCATGCTTAACCTCAACAAGGCGGCGCAACATCACGAAGTTTGAGGCATATCTTGTCTCAGCAACTTTTAACAACTCCAATTTGGAGTACTCTCGAAATATGGCCTGAGACTGGTGGTGGTTGGTGATGAATTTGATAATCTCCCTTGCTTCCCCTGTGACTTCCTTTATCCAGGAAACTTTGTTGTCGATCTCCTCTAAGATCAGATTCAGATTATGGACAATGCATGGTGTCCAAAAGATGTGGTCATACCTCCCCTCAATAATTAAACCTGCAGCTTTGCAAACTGGTGCATTATCCGTGATAACTTGCACCACCCTGTTAGGCCCTATTTGTTCAATAGCTTTTATAATAACATCAGCAATGAACTGTGCATCTTTCACCTCTCCTGAGCAGTCTTCTGCCTTGATAAACATTGCTCCTTTGGGGGAAGTGGCAATGATATTTATCAATGGTCTGCGCCTCATATCTGTCCAACCATCTGAGACTATGGTAACCCCAGAGCTACTCCAGGAAGAACGAATTGGAGCTAAAACGTCCTCCACAAGTTCCTTCTCATTTTTGAGAAGCTGGGTTCTGACTTTCTCATAGTTGGGCCCCTTGTACCCTTGAGGAGCTTTGTTAACTGCCCTTATCATATCTTGCCAGTAAGGAGAGCGAACAACATTGAATGGGATACCACATGCATAAATGCACCTGGCCACTTTGGAATCAGCTTCTTCTCTTGCTTGCACATTCACCAATCTAGCAATTCTGCTATCCTGAACTGATTGGGATGCCCCTGAGCCTCTGGTATGTTTGGGTGCTGCTTGTTCATGTTCTTGAGTGTGACCAGCTCTCCTCTTTCTTGCTTCAACTACAATCCTTGGCTCAATGTTAGATGTAGCCTGAGTATGCTCATCATGCCTTCTCTTAGTACCATCCGCCTCATCTTGCTCTCTTTGATATGCCCTCCTTACCAACGGATCTGATGTTTTTGTGCAACCCAGAATCCCCTGTCCTCCTCCATGCAACAGATGCGCCTTCACTCTTGGGTAGGAGCCCTTGTACGTATTATTGCAAAGAGTGCATCGCCATTCCCATGAGCCACCACCTCCACATTTTTGAAGCTTCGTCACATGCCTCCAAAGAGGATAATATTCAGCCCTTGGGTTGGCCCCAGGGTTTAAAGTTGCAGCTGCACTTTGGCTGGAAGCCATTGCTGCAAAAATAAATTAAAAAAACAAATCTGTAAATAATAAAAACGTTTTTCATATTTTTGGCTGTATAAACCCTAGAAAAATTAAAGAAATAGTAAGAAAAAAACTAAGAAATGAATGTGGCTTACCCAAATTAATTTTCTGTGGCTGAATCTACCCTAAAATGCCAGAAAAGAGGAGAAATATGGCTGTAGCTGAGCCAAATCTGCTGCAAAAATAAATTTAAAAAACAAATCTATAAATAAAAAACGTTTTTCAGCAATTTAGCTGCATAAACCCTAGAAAAATTGAAGAAATAGTAAGAAAAAACTAACAAAATGAATGTGGCTTACCCAAATTAATTTTCTGTGGTTGAAACTACCCGAAAATGCCAGAAAAGAGAAGAGAAATATGGCTGTAGCTGAGCCAAATCTGCTGCTACAGAAATCTCCTACTGAAATCTCCTTCTCTTGCTGCTGAAATCTCTTTCTCCCGCTGCTGAAATCTACTTTGCTCACTGCTCAAAACACCAGCTACTGAAACAACTGCCAATCTCCAAGAGAAACTCCTTGCTGAATAGTGTGATGAGAGAATGAGAGACACTGCTCTTTTATAACTTTAGAAATGGTTTCTAGAACAGCTTAGAAACCCTAAAAAAAATTAAAAACTAATTAGAAAAAAAAAAAATTTAAAAACAAGTCATTTTTTTGGGGAAACGGGGCCCGTACGGCCTGGAAACGCGTTTCCGGCCGTACGGGCACGTTTCCATTTCGGGAAACGTGCCCGTACGGCCGGAAACGCGTTTCCAGGCCGTACGGTACGCCGAAACGCATTTCGTTTCGTTTCCTGGGCTGAAACGCCCTCTATCCCTGCGTTTCCTGCAACTTAGAGTATTTTCCTTGCAGGGCAGACCTTCAGCTAGGACGCAGTTATTTTGCAGCAGTTTGCTAGTGCAAAATAGTGCCAGAAGGAAGGAAGAGCACACACTGAGGGAATTCCTTTCTCAGGGAGCTTCTAGCCCAGAAGTTCGATTTTTCCTAGCAGAGTAGCAGTAGTTGTGAGCATATTTATCCACTCTAGCAGGGAGTGCGTAGAGCCAATCGGCGATTGCGTAGAGGAGAAAAGGAGGAATTTGACTTTTTGAGGAGATGGCATCAGCAGGGCTGAGAGATCAGGATCTGTTGGAAGGAGTCTCCAACTATGTGATCTGGAAGGCAAGAATTTCCTGTCTTCTAGATGAATACGATCTCAAAACTTACATAGATAGTGTGGTAGTTGTACCTACAGATGCAGATCTGCTAAAGGCCTACAAGAAGGAGATGATGAAAGCAAAGAGGTTGATTCTCGATGGGGTTCGAGATCACGTAGTGTATTACATAGTTGGCAAAGATATTGCCAGGCAGATGTGGGAAGCTCTTGCTACGGTATACGAGGGATCTTCCGAGCAGCGGAAGATGTATCTTGAGGAGAAGCTGTGATGTACAATGATGCCGAAAGGGGAGCGCATAGACCCCTTCCTCACTAGGATTCAGGATGTCCGAAACCAACTGTTTGCAATAGAGTCAGCATCCCAACCTACAGAATTGGTGCAGTTAGCTCTAAACAATGTTTCCAAATACTGGCAGGTCTTTGTCCAGAGTATTCTAGGCAGAGGCAAGTTGCTAGAGTGGGATCGAATGTGGGTTGATCTGCAGCAGGAAGAAATAAGGTGAGATTTAGTGAAGAGCAGCGTCAATGGCAGCAGTGGGACAAAGCAAGTGAAGGAATAAGAGAATGTGGCCCTCGCATCAAAGGGGCAGTCGGAGCAGCGCGGGAGGAAGAAGGACATTTCCAAGGTCAAATGATTTAGATGTGGTGAGCTTGGCCACTATAACACTTAATGTCCTCTTAGAAAGAAGGACAAGGAGGAGAAGCAGGATCAACAAGTTGCATCCTCGAAGATCGACAGGTTGCCCTCTAGATTGGAGGAAGAGTTTGCCATGATCACTGATATAACTCTAGGAGTGAGGTGGGGTGATGTGGTTTTGTAGCCCCAGAGAGCTACAGGAGGGGCAGGATTCTTGAGGAGGTCCACCTCATGAATCAATACATTGCTACGGGAGCCCATAGCACGCAGTAGCAGGATGGACCAGTGGCAATTGGTGCAATCAGGTGCCAGAGTGACAGATGCAGTAGCTAGTAGCGGTCTGAGACTAAGTAGCGTAGAGCAGAGTTGGCAGCAGTGCAGAGTCAACAACAACGCAGAGACTTCAGAGACAGTGCAGAGTCTAGCAACAGTCAGGACTCGAGTTACAGATGCATCACACTGACCACAATTGGTTCAATGTGTTGGATAGCTCTCAGCAGCAGATGTTGCATTTGTAGCAGCAACAAATGAGAGGGGGTTCTAGTGTAGATGCAATGTTGGCAGCAATTCAGCAGGGCCAGTAGCATCACAGATGCAGCGTATATCAGAGTTGCATAGTAGTTGGTGGGTAGTAGCAACCAAACATTAGCAGCATAACAAGGGATAGCGCAGAGACAAGGTGTTGCTTCAGTGGGTTGCAACACTAGAACACAGTCCTTGCTAAGAGAGTGTTAGTTTTTGTAGCATCGGATGTGCTCTAGCCACGAAATTTGGTGGAGGGGCCAAATTACATGTATTCTCCAAAACCCAGAAATCGTTTCTGGAAATTCCACTTAAAGACGACTTAATTAAAATAATTAATCTTTTTTTAATGGTTCCTAAGTCTAAACTTAGGAAATCTGATTAATCAAAGCGTATTAATTAAGTCATGGTGAGAATCTTCTAGAAGAAGATAGGGATCGAGTTCTAGTTAATCTTAGCCATCAATTATGTTTTAATCTTGGCCGTTGATGTCTCAAGGAGAGATTATAAGAAGAAATTCGATGGGGGTTGGAGAACACACTTGAAACACTAGAAATTCGATTTTGTTAGGAAATCGATCTCCAGAGTAGCAGCGTTTAGTTGTCAGAGGTGATTTAGTGAGATCAAAGCAGTGAGAGAGGGGCAAGGATAGTAAGGCCAGAGGGAGATTTTCCAGTCCGATGAGTGCATAGGAGAGAGGCAGCGTAGTGTTTCGAAGGGATTTTGTATTTTGCTAGGGAGAAGGAATGATGGTAGTCCGGAGGCTAGGAGAGTCCCTCTTCTAGACAATAGATGATCAGAGAGTGAGATAGCAGCAGTTCCGAGTTGTGGTATGCAGTATTGCATAGGCTGACACAGGGACTGCGCGGAGGCAGCATAGAGAAACTCATCTTGAGCCAAGGTCAATGTCGGATTGTCAGTGGGAGTGAGATTTCTCACTAGACTTATTGTCAGTAATTTCTCTGTACGGATTCCTACATTTGAGCATCCATAGTTTTGTACTGAAATTTACTACTGCATAATAGTAAAACCCTCAGCGGCTGCACCGGTTTTGCCAAGTTGGGTTTTTCCGGGGAAATTGGTCGAAAAATAACTGCGTATTTGTGTGTGTGTGTGCATCTATTCTTCCAACATTATTTTTCTTCCGTAGTATTGTATTTGTAAAGGTTGCAGTGTATTAGTTTTGATATTTACCGTAGGATGCTGTAAATAATTTGTCCAGTTTATTTAACAATTATAAGAAACTTAATCAGCTGTTGCAATAGGATTCGGGGTTTTCCGAATTTTCACAAGGTTAACCCTTCAATCCATAGGAGTTGGTGTATGTGAAATTTTCGACTATCGCAGCAACAAGAAATTATTCTTCTAACTATTAATTTTGTTATGTAGTTTATTTGCAATGACAAACAATGAATAAAATCACAACTACAATTTTCACCATGAAAATTTTGCGGAAAATAAAATGTTGGAAACTAAGAAATATGTTAGCTCACATGTAAAATTAGCACAGTAATTTTTGGACAAATATCCCTGGAAAAACCCAATGTGGGAAAATTGGTGCAGCAGTGAGGGTTTTTATTATTATGCAACAACAAAATTTCTGAGTACAATAATATGTCGCCAAACTGGCGATCCTTCCCGAGAGAATTACTAGCAAAATATCTGAGTTAACTACCTCAACACAACAACTGATCCTGCTCCGAAATCTGGCCAAATTGGGTTGTATGTCTTGCCCCTGCGTGAGCCTCTACATAATGCTTGTGCAAGCTCTATCTGCTTTGCCTTCGGAACTCACTGAATCCTATAGCTCTTGCCTATCTCTGCTTCAGAAAGTAACTCTTTTGGCCTCTTGGAGTATATCTTGGCCTTCAACAACCGAACCAACTCCTCCTTTCGCTGAATCAAACTCTTCCCAGAAACCCTCTGCTCAGGCCTTGTGCAGTCCCTTGAGGAAAATGCATCCCTCTCTCAACTGACTCTTCTAGAACTGGAAATTTCCTCCAAAAATCTACTATGCTACCCCTCTGCTACATGCTACTCGATCTATTGGCTCGATTTCTCTTGCTAACTCACCTACATTGGAAAATCGAATTGCCCGTATCACTGAGTATTTGCATTGATGTGTCCTCCATCTACCCATCGACCTCTTCTTATAATCTCCAGTTGGGACTACAACAGCCAAGATTAAAACATAATCGACGGCTGAGATCATTTCTGGATTGATCCGTGAGAGTTTCTAGATGATTCACACCTTTTATCAATTAATTATGATTAATTAACCTCTTTTCCTATGTTTAGACTTAGAAAATATTTAAAAATAGGCTAATAATCTAATTGAGACACTTCTAGGTGCAATTTCCAGAAACCATTTATGGGTTATGGATAACTCTTGTGTTTTAACCTCTCCACAGTTTTGAGGCTAGAGCACCTCCAATGCTACAAAAAACTAACTCTCTCTTAGCGAGGAAGGTGTTCTAGTGTTTCACTACTGCTACAACACCTTGTCTCTGTATCACCCTCTGTCACGCTGCTGATATCTGGCTACTGTGACTGCCTACCACTGCCCACCAACCACTACGGAACTCTGATGTTGCATTTGTGTTGTTGTTGACACTTCTATACTACGAACAACTCTGCATCTTCACTGCAACTCCCTCTCAATTGTTGTTGCTACTACTGCAACTGAGAAGCATCCAAAATACTCTGCCCTGCTACTGAAACGAGTTCTCCACCATACCCATCTATTCTCTGAAGTGGACGAACTTAGCTCTCCCTAGAGATTTTGTGAGGATGTTTGCAACCTGCTCATTTGTGGGAACATACTGTAGTTGGACCGCTCCACGCTGCACACAATCTTTGATGAAATGACACCGAATATCTATGTGTTTCGACCTATCATGAAACACTAGATTTTCAGAGAGCTTGATGCAACTCTAATTATCACAATAGACACTGGGTGCGTCCATCCTTTGCCTGAACAAGCTTACCAACAGCTTCCGAAGCCATATAGCTTTGCATGGAGCTGTGTTTGCTGCCATATACTCTGCTTTTGTAGAGCTCAGTGCCATTGACTTCTGCTTCCTACTGCACCAAGAACCATCCTTGATCCAACACTGAAGCAGTACCCAAAGGTACTTTTCTTCTCCACTGAATTACCTATCCAATTTGCATCTATGAACCCACATAGTTTGACGCCATCCCCTCTAGTATATCTCAACCCATACTCAATTGTGCTGCGCACATACCTCAAAATGTTGTCCAATGTACCCTCTTCGGTTCCACCATAAACTGAAAGTATTGACCACGAAGCAAATATCTGACCTAGTGTTGACCAGATACATGAGAGAACCGATGAGTTTTCTATACAAGGTGGGGTCAACATCCTTGTCATCTGATGCATCTATTTTCTTCCAGTTGGTGATCATGGGCATAGACATGGGTCTACAATCTTGCATTCTGAATCTCTTCAGAATATCTATAGCATATCTTCCTTACCCAAGGAAGATCTCCCTGTTCTTCTGCCACACTTCCAATCCTAGGAAATAGTGCATCAACCCCAAATCCTTCATATCAAACTTTGCTACCAAGTTCCTCTTGCAGTCCTCTATGAGCCCTGATGACCCTATCAGGAAGAGATCATCCACATACAATACTAGGATGAGTGGCTCATCCTCTACCATCAAATAGTAAAGGTTGGGATCTGCGTCACTCTTGACAAATCCCATCTGTTGCATGTAGTTGTTAATCCAACCATACCATGCCCCAAGAGCCTACTTGAGCCCATATAGAGCTTTCTTCAGTCTACACACGAGTATGCCTCTCATGAGTCTCGAAGCCCTCTGGTTGTTCTATGTACACCTCTTCCTCTATCACACCATTCAAGAATGATGCCTTGACATCCATTTAGTGAATCTACCACCCCATCTAAGCTGCTAGGGATATAAATGACCAAATAGAAGTGTATATGGCAACTAGGGCAAAGGTCTCCTCATAATCTATTCCTTCTTTCTGCACATACCCCTTTACCACAAATCTAGCCTTGTACTTCTCCACGCTATTGTCTGCAACATACTTGATCTTGTAGATCCAATGAGAACCTACAACTGACCCATCCTCAGGCATTGGCACCACCTCCCAAACATCATTTGTCATGATAGAGTTGTACTCCTCTACCATGGCATCTACCCACACTTGATGCTGTGAGGCCTCCTGAAAGTTGGAAGGTTTTGCAATTGGAACCACCAATGCTTGGTACCTATTAGGTTATCAGTGCTCTCTCTTGTTCATCCTAGGAGCTACTATGAACTTTGTTGCATCTTTCAATGTCTGACGAACTTCCCTGTTGGTTCGACCACTAGTTGTAGGAGTTTCAACCAACTCCTCCTCATCTTGCCTCTACTGCTCCGTCTATTGTGATCTCACTAGGTTCACCGCACTTGAGGAAATGCTGGTACTAGTTACTGTACTGGATCCCTATGATTGTCGCACTAGCATTCCTACTGGCTGCCCCTATGGTTGCACCTGCTACTAGAACAATGGAGCTTCAACTGGCTGATTCGAATCACCTGCAAGCATCTCACGAGATCTCTTGAAGGCTCGGTCCTCCATGAACTTTACATCTCATCTCACTACAATCTTCCTAATGCTAGGAATGTAGATCCTATATGCCTTTGAGGTTTCGCTATATCCAACAAGGAACACCTTCTTTGCAGTCTGATCTAACTTGGTGCACTTCTCATCTGGCACATGGCAATAAGAAATGTTGTCAAAGATCCTGAAGTGACTAACTTCTAGCTTCTTCCCTGTGAAGACTCCTTCTGGAGTTTTCTTCCCCAATGCTCTATGAGGAGTCATGTTCTAAATATACACTGCTATGTTACATGCCTCTGCCCATAGAAACCTGGGCAAATCCTGGTCATATAACATTGCTTTTGCAACCCCAACTATAGTTTTGTTTTTCCGCTCCGCTACACCATTCTATTGTGGATTATATGGAGTTGTCCAGTCTCTTTTGATGCCTTCCTTCGCACAAAAATCTGTGAAGTCTTTATCATTATACTCTCCATCATTATCTGAGCGAAGTACCTTGATCTCGCATTCTCCACGAGCCTTAAACTCTTTAAAAGGACCAAAGACCTCGTGCTTGGTCTTTATGAAGTAGATCCAGGTTTTTATGGAATGGTCATCAATAAAGGTGATACATTATTTGGCCCCACTGAGAGCTCTATTGGACATAGAGCCACAAATATCTGAGTGTGTAATTCCTAACATGCCATTTGCTTTGTTGTTACTTCTTGGGAATGTTGCCTTAGCATATTTCTCAAGCACACACCCTCTACACACATCATCTTGTTTCGTTCCAAGTTCTGGAACCCCTGTTATTGTATCCCTGAGCATATTGAGTGCTCCATGATGTAAATGTCCCATTCTCCTATGCCATACTCATTTAGTTCCTTCCCATTGCTATTGTAACTACCTACCAGTGCCATTGGAGAATCAAGTTGCAACCTATACAACCTGTTGCTTCGAACTCCAATCTGTCTCACCCTCTTCCATCTCGGGTGTTTGAAAAACACCTTCTTCCCTACGAAGTGGACATCATATCCCTTATCTTGTAGCTGGGATACTGAAATCAGGTTCATTCCCAATCCTGGAACATGCAATACATCTGTAGTGCTAGTATTTTCTCCTGACTCCCTCTAAAAATCAATGGTACCTCTTCCCACAGAAGTACACTTTGTTTTGTTTCCCATCATAATCTGGAAAACCATCTGCTCATTTTAGCTAGAGAAATATTCTCTAATCCCTTTCATGTGAACTGACGCTCCACTGTCTATATATCGGACACCCTCTGAAGTCGAGCTTGATAAGCAAGAAAATTCATCCTCCAATTTGGAAGACAACTCTGAAGCCCCCTGAATATCAAATCAATCCATGGTCATACTGGAGAATTTACTAAAGACAAATCTATGTTCTATTCCTCTTCCATTCGGCAATGATTTTTCGTTAGCAAACCGCTGCAAAACCCTTATGTGCCTAAGCAAGGAATCTACTCAACAAAAATATTGATCTGCCTCACCGGAATTACTTTCCGGCTTCACTATTGCCTGTTGGAACTGCGCCAGCCCTTCGCGAATTTTTCTTGCCACCTGCACTGGAAAAATTGAACCCTTTGCCCAACAGCGCAATCTGTTAAGCCAATTTCTGCGCAAATATGGAAATCGTACTACTAGACTCCCTCTAAGTTTGGACGATTTCTGCCTTTCACTTCTAAGCTTCCCGCTTGATCAAAATCGCTCTTATACCATGTGAAATTTTCAACTATTGCAGCATCAGGAAATTATTCTTCTAACTATTAATTTCATTATGCAGTTTATTTGCAACAACAAACAATGAATAAAATCACAACAACAATTTTGATCATGAAAATTCTATAGGAAATAAAATGTTGGAAACTGAGAAATATGCTAGCACACACACATATAATTAACACAGTTATTTTTTGGACAAATGTCGTCGGAATAACCTAATTTGGGAAAACGAGTGCAACAGTGAGGGTTTTTATCAGTGTTGATAATATCGGTATCGGGAAAATATCGGCGAGGGTCCGGAAAATATCTTATCGGAAATATCGGCGAAAATATCGGCAAAATATCGGCAAATATCGGCAAGCATAAAAAATGCATAATATATTCATTTTTTTTCAGATTTCTAAACATATAAAGCAATAACAACATGAACTAAACACATTGGCACATAAATATGAAGAAAACACTGATATATATGATGTCAAATAGAAATGATATATCAAAGGCGATACCAAATCGTGCTAATCCCTGATAATTGTCCATTCAAGGACTCAAATGTGGAGAACCAATACAAAATAACATCACATATAATAATAAAAGTATCTCATCATCATGAGTTACATGTAGCATAACAAATAAAACTAGCAGCTATCTATCTACTGCCCTCTCCCCCTTTTACGGGAAAACATGATGGGCTGTTTGTCAGGCCTGCCCCTAGTAGTAGAAGGCCCTGACACTGCCTCTGCACCTAATGTCAAATAATGAGTGATAGGCATGGAGCTATGCTCTCCTATATCTATAGCAGATGGTGTTGATGCTGATGCTCCCGCAGTGTCCTCCTCCAGCTCCTCCTGCTCCTCCTCTAAGTGCTGCTGCTCCTCTGACTCCGAGTCCTCCTCTTGCTGCCCCTGCTCTAATGGATCATCTGCCACTGGCTCCTCCAACCATGAAGGTGACTCCTCCAATATGGGCTCCTGAGACTCCACCCTCCACGGAGACAATACATCAATATTGTCTAAGGAAATGGCATCTGGATCCACTGGTGATTCTATTTGCCTCACTCGAAGTCGGATGTTGTAATGCACATACACCAAATCGTTGAGGCGTGCGAACTCCAACCTGTAAGAGTGTCAAAAAAAGTAATGAGTCTTGACTCTTGACTCTTGAGTCTTGACACTTGAAGGTCATAAATTAAAAATAAAAAATTACAATAAGTGTAATTGCTCAACTGAAGGCTTGAGTTCAAAGTTATACCTGTTGCGCTTTTTGGCGTGTATTTTCTCAAATACACTCCAATTGCGCTCACACCCTGAAGAGCTACATGTTTGACTCAAGATTCGTATAGCCAAATTTTGCAAATTTGGTACCCTTGCACCATAGCTTCGCCACCAAAGATCTACAACAAAATAATGAAATAAAAAATTCAAAAACTTAAAAGTTAAAACATAATTAAATTCAAATTTATAATTTCTAATGAGTGATGACTTGTCACTTACGTGGCATGAAGAGGGCCCTTTCCTTAATGGCATCATCAAAGCCAAATAGGCCAACACAATCCTGATAATTATGTATCTCGCGGCTGATTTTGAGACGAAGCTCAGAATCAGGTACCATCCTCTCAATACAGGAATGGAGCCCTTCAATCACCTCGCCATCAAAACGAAAATTGCATTTGTATGCAAATGCAGGGTTGAGGAAGAGTGCTGCTGCATGAATGGGTCGATGAAGCATCCCTGTCCACCGACTATCGATCACATCCCATAACATCATCTGCCTATTAAGGCCAGCAGAACCCTTGTCTGCATAATAGGAACGAATGGCCTCCTTGGCCCTATCCATGCCCTCATACAAATAAGGCATTGCAGGCTTCTCTCCATCCACCAATCTAAGAACCTTTACTATAGGTTCGCTAACTGCACATGCTTCTTCTACTCCACGCCAAAATGTCTCAGAGTACACCATTTTTTCAATGGCTTTCCCATCAGGTCTCCTGCTGTATCTACAACCACGCCAATCATTAGACACAAACATTTGCTTCAACTCGTACTGACATCGAAGCAAAGACTGAAGAGTAATAAAGGTTGTGGCAAAACGTGTGATGGCAGGACGCCGCAACTCCTTGTTTCCTGTGAACCTCCTCATAAGGCTAAGAACAATAGCATGGTTATAAATAAACTTGGGGATGCTCCTAGCCATATGAACTGCCTCCTTGATGAAGGAGAGTTTCCCCATATCCTCAAGCAACAAATCAAGACAATGCGCTGCACATGGAGTCCAGAACAATGTGGGATGCCTCTCCATAAGCATTCTGCCGGCAGACACATAATTAGCTGCATTGTCTGTTACGACTTGCACCACATTCTGCACACCAATCTCCTGAATGAACCCATCTAACAACTCACATATCGTTGCTGCATCTTTGATATGTTCTGATGCATCCAACGATTTAATAAACATGGTACCTTTAGGACAATGTACCAAGAAATTTAGAAGGGTCCTACCCTTCTTATCTGTTCAACCATCAGACATCACTGTGCATCCAGTGACTTCCCATGTCTGTTTCAACTCCGCCAATCTAGAGTTGATGTCCTCTTTTTCTGCTTGAAGAATTGGCCCCCGCAACTCCTCATATGTGGCACTTTTGTACCCTGGGCCCACAACAGCAATAGCATCACACATTGGTTGCCAAAATGGATTGGGTTTTGTGATGCTGAGAGGTAAGTCGCTCCAATAAATACACCTCCCCATGACTCTATCTGCTTCTTCCTTCTCCTTTTTTTTGACAAGCGATTTTATGCCAGGTTGTGCTCCAGCTCCTGTTCGTGGAACAAAAAATGATGACCTCGCATTCACACTAGCATGTGATGGTGTGCCAGTTGTGGAGCCCCTCCCACTAGCGCCAGTAGGGCCACTACCCTGAACATCAAAATCATGAGAAGATATCCCAAAGGATCTACCTGCACGTTCAGCTTTGTTTCTTTCCGCCTCTTCCTTCTTTCTGTCCTTTTCTTCAATTGCCTCAAGAGCTTTTCGTATAAGCTCCGGACTAGAAACTCTACAAATGCCAACATCATGTCCAGGGAGTCTAGCAAGATGGTATTTCAGTCGTGTAACCCCACCTGTCATCTTGTCCCCACACAATTTGCATGAAAGATATGCACGATTTGTCCCACCATCAGGGATCCCATACTCCCAAAATGGGTCCAAGTTTTTTGGCATATTTGTATTTTGTAGTGGGCTCCGGCTAACTCAAAAGGAAACCTACAGCACCAAAAAAAATTTAGAATTAGTAACTTAATAAGTTATTAAGCAATATATAACCCTTGTTTTTTTAATATATAAAATTTAAATTTATAAAATTCTGAAGAAAAGCTCAGATCGATCATCGAACTACCCAGAAGAAATGTCAAGCATAAAATCAAAATTCTGGGCAATTCTGTGAATAAAACACTGCAGACCTGGGCCCATAGACTGAAGTTCTCAAGGGAATCGAACGGGCTATTGACACTTATCGAAAGATGGACTGCTGTTTTTTGAATTTTCTGACCAAAATAAAATAACATCTTTAAAAAATTAGCCAATGATGTGGCTAAGTTAATGTTTACAATGTACATTGTCTCACAGGTCTGAGCTCTAAAAGGTCTTCACTGAATTTGGTAATTAACAATTTAACACAGGTCCAAATTTTTCTACAAATGCTACAGGTCTATAATTCCAAATTTTTCTACAAATGCTACAGGTCTATAATTCCAAATTGCTACTAATTAATGGCAGCATGACAGCAGTAATCTTGATTCTTGACATAGTGACCTGATGACTGTAATGATAGTTGTTGTAACTTGTGACATGACAGTGACATAGAATTAGGCTTGCACTCCATTACAGTGGTGACACAATGATTCTCATTAACACAGTGACAATCTCTGTGGTAACTTGACACACATCTCAAAAGCTCTCTATTTCAGTATAAACAATGTGAAGGATCGCTTGACTGCAGCTCATGACTTGTTCTTACAATGGCTCTGGTTTGCATCTTTAATGGTGTCACTATACTCTGCATTATACTGTGGCATTGGGTTCGATAACATGTGGTGGCATAGTCTCATATGGCAGTGACAAAGACACATGGTTTTAAGTTTTTATTATTTAACATTCACACATAAGTTATACATTTTGTCTATGTATCATTAAGGACTTTGGACAGTATCGAATTCCCATCCGAGACAACCAACTCTGATTTCTCATGTCCGGGACTAAAAATTGATGCCAACGTTTTTCTCGGACACTGTAATTTTAACGAATTATTTTTCTGTGGGAGATAATAATAGTACCAAAATTTTTCTTTGGGACTGTGAGTAATGTTAAGTTGTTAACCTTTTCTTCTATTCCCAGCAGTGTTGAAAATTTTTCTTTGGTATTCAGACAGACATGATATTCAGACATGATATTAAACCCTCCGCAGCCAAAGTATTAAGTTTTAACGGTTGGGGAATACGTATTACGCATACCTGGAAAGTTGTAAACACATAAACTGGAACCCTCCGCAGCCAAAACCCTCCGCAGCCACCGTTCGAACTTCGCAGCGTCTCCAGGCTCCAGCTCTAACGAAAACTCGAAACAGAAATGGATCATTTACGGCCAAACCCCAATTTATAAATGCTGCCGGCGATTTTTATGGTCGTCGCGCGATATTTGTAAAAAAATCGCCGAGATTTCGGATATATCGCGAGAAATTCAAAACTAGAAAAAATCGCGAGAAATTACAGCCGAAATTTCGTTTTGGTAAAAATCTCGCGATATTTACGATTTTCGCCGAAATATCGGCGATATTTTCAACACTGGTTTTTATTATTATGCAGCAACATAATTTTTTAGTACAATCATATGTCGCCAAACTAGCAATTCTTCCTACGAGAATTACTGAAAAAATATCTGTGAGGCAAATACCTCAACACAACAATTGATCCTGCTTTGAAATCTGTCCAAATTGGGTTGTACGTTTTGCCCCTGCATGAGCCTCTGCACAATGCTTGCACAGACTCTATCTGCTCTGCATTCGGAACTCACTGAATCCTGTAGCTCTTGCTTATCTCTGCTACGGAAAGTGACTCACTTGGCCTCCTGGAGTATATCCTGGCCTTTGACAACTGAACCGAATCCTCTGGCTGAATTAAACTCTCCCCAGAAACCCTCTGCTCAAGCCTTACGCAGTCCCTTGAGGAAAACTCATCCCTCTCTCAACTGACTCTTCCAGAACTGGAAATCTCCTCCAAGAATCTACTATACTGCCCCTTTTCCACCTGCTACTCGATCTAGTGGATCGATTTCTCCTATTGAATGACCTGCATTAGAAAATCGAACTGACCAGATCACTAAGTATCTACACTAGTGTGTCCTTCATCTACCCATCGGCCTCTTCTTATAATCTCCATTTGGGACTCCAACAACCAAGATTAAAACAAAATCGATGGCTGAGATCATTCTGGATTGATTCGTGAGAGTTTTTAGATGATTCACACCTTATCTCAATTAATTCTGATTAATTAACCCCTTTTTCTAAGTTTAGACTTTGGAAATATTTAAAAATATGCTAGTAATCTAATTGAGACACTTCTAGGTGGAATTTCTAGAAACAATTTCTGGGTTCTGGAGAACTCTTGTGTTTAAGCCTCTCCAACTATTTTTGAGACTAGAACACCTCCAATGCTACAAAAAACTAACAATGTAGATGTATAGCAAAGAAGACGAAAGGCTTCATGGCCAAGTGCCATGGTTGAGGGGACCAACTAATGGGAGTCCACATCCTGAGTGTATAGATGTATCAGAGGGAGAAATTGTGGAGGTATGAGTTACCCTCCTCAGCCTGCGTTTTCCACCTTTCTACTACGACTTTTAATTCTTTATAATAATGATTTTATTCGAGTGCATAACTCAAGGGTTATAGCTTGCTCTTTATGATGTAGCATTTAATTTTACCCCGTAAGATGAGACAACTTATCACTCATCACTGTCGGGACATGTAAGAGTTTCTTTTAATGAGATGGAGCATCAAGTTCTCAAGAACTCAGTGATGGCTAATGAGGGTAGAGCTCATGCTAGGCTTTTTCCCATGTGTTAATTTATGTCTTGGTCATCTTTTGCTTTTTTATTTTCTTTTTCTTTCATTGTGGCCATATTATGTTTTTCCATTCTTTTAGCTACATCAACCTCCAGGGAAATGTTTTCCTGGTCCTACTCAAGGATGTTGATAAGGAAGGTGTCAAATCTTAATGAACCAATGACAAGTTAGACCAAACGAATGAAGACGATATATAAAGGGCTTACAATTTGACATGGAAAGTGTTAAGTATGGTGTAAGGGATAATGGGCATCCTATTTCAATCCAGGTTTTCCAAGTAGTGCCCCTCTTATAACTCTAAGGCCTTAAGCGAGGTCCCACTATACTAAGGCTAAAGAATCAAGATTAACCCCCTTGGTAAGGTCAGAGAATATATTTACAATAAAGATCAGTCAATCTTCCAATTCACACTTTTATCCATACTAAATGCCCAAAAAAATAAGTATAAGCACCCAATTGCAAAATGATCAAATTAAATGTTGTGTAGCAACCTACCTTCATTTAAGAGGTAATGTTGGATGGTGAGAAGTGCATGGCTGATGCAGATGGTGGAGGCATATGCCATATCATCATCAAGAGGTGAATGTCAGGGGTTACTAGTTGGCTAGCTATTTAATGTAGGAAAAAACGTTTTCTCCTATGGGATTACCCATTTTGGTGGGGTAATAGGTCCCATTGCCTTCAAAATAAATTTTATGTCAACTAAGTATCCATGATGTGGTGTTGTTACCACCTATCTTGCATGGAGATGCACATGTGATGATTCAGATTTTTCACAGTTGGCATATCCTAGCATTCAAAAGGTTGGGATGGTGATAGAGGCTTCTTCAATTATGCATTGTTACCCACCCAAAGTGGGTGACCCTATAGGAGAAATTTTTCTCCCTTGATCTCTTCCAGCTGGTAGCCAGCAACCCTTGAGAGCCACTAGTAATCGATGACCTGTCGTCCATATCAGTGTTGCACTAATCACCAAATAATCACGATAATATCGTTTTGTCGCGATTTTTTCAAAACAAAGATAAAATCGTGGTTTTTTTTTTTTTATAGCCGTTTTTTTTGAAAAAAATTGCGATTTTTAGCCAAAAAATTGTGGAGAAAATATATATATATATATTATTTATTTATTTATTTATTTTTTATGAGGAGGATGAGGTGACCCAAGCTACCCCTATCACCAGTAGAGGACGTGGTCTACCTCCTGTAGCTCTTAGTTCTTCAGCTTCTAGAACACAACAGAGTCTACTGTCAACTCCACCGACATCTACATCTAGAGGGGCAAAGGAAATTAGTAGTATTAGACTTTAGTTATTTGGTTCATTTCATTGTATATGACATTATGACTCATGATATGAAATACATTATTATATTTTTTGTTGATATTTTGAGGCTGAGTTGGGACTCAGGAGTCGGGACTTACTATTCAGGACATGATTCACTGTTATGTGTGATGTAGCACTAGCAATGATATTAAACATCTTATATATTAGTTCTTTTATCATATTTATGTGTCAATGTATTTATTTTATGTTGTAGATAATTTAGATATTAAAACAATTGAAAAAAAATGAATATTTTGTATGTTACGATTTTTTTCCGATTATTACCGATTTTTTCCCGATTTTTACGATTTTTTCCGATTTTTTCCCCGCGCTGAAATTATCCTGATAACGATTAGTGCAACATTGGTCCATATCTCCACCACCTGCATCAATCATATGTTTCCTCGCCCATTTTCCAAGAGCACATGTTGGAAGGTGGGCTTCTGATCAAAAGGTACTTTGTTCATTTTGTAATCAGGTGCTTATGATTGTTTGTATTTGGGCATTTGACATAGCTTATGGGGTAACTTAGAAGGAAGAAGGGTCTTGGCTGTGATTTTGTAACATGCCACAAACTAGTGCGAATCAACCTTAGACAAGCATGAATCAACTAGGTAAGATAATAATTTTATTTATAAGTTAAATGAGTGGGTATGAATGCATCTAGTTAGGACCAAAGGGCACGATACCTCGCAAGTCGCCATATGCACATGGCTTGATCTTGTTCCTTTTTTGTTTGGGTGTAAGCACAAAAAATAAGAATTGAAACCAAAAATATAGAGTTTGTACTATGTGGGAAGTTATGAACTTGAACCAGCATGATAAGGAAGGGGTTCTCTGAGATTTGACTCTGGATTAATAAGCTCAACAAGAAGGGGTTGTATAATATTTGAATTTTTATTGAGTATGTAGGAAGTTATGCAACTGAGTCAACATTGTTTGTTTATGAATCTAACTATACATTAATAATTTAATAAGAAAGGGTTTTTTATGAGATTTGATGTGGGAAGTTATGAACCTAAACCAACATGATAAAGAAGGGTTTTTTGAACCTGATTCAACATTATATAACTTTGTATAGATTGGTTGTTATATAATTTTGTATTGGTTGATTGGTATATAATGTTATATCATTGATGTAGTAAAACCATAAATTAACTAGTTCTAAAATTGTAAATACTAAAAATAGATATCATCACGATTCATATCTATAGATGTTTTAATTTTTAGAAAATATGGATCATTTTTAATATATCTATGTGTGTGTGTGTGTGTGTGTGTGTGCCCTGTTACCCACCACCTATGGGTGACACCCGTAGGAGAAATTTTTTTCCTAGATTGTCTTCAGCTAGCAGCCAACAATCCCTTGCAGCCAACAGATCACTCAATGTGCCACCATCTTTGCCAACTGAGCCAGTTGTTATGCACCCTCGCCCATTTGTCATGATCATATGTTTGAAGGTGGGCCTTCCAACCCCAAAGGTATGGCTTTCATTATGTAGTTGGGTATTTTTGCTTACTTACATGGACACTTCTAGGCATAGATTAGTGGGGGGATTCGGCGGAAAGAATGGGCTTGGTTTGTACTTTTGTCCCCTGGTCCAACTTAGTGGTTAAACTTGTGTCCTAGTCTCGTGGGATCTCCTTTATTGGCTGCTAGCTTTAGGAGCGACACTACATGGGAAATCACAATTTGGTTGCGTTGTCCGACTTCTCGACACCCCATACATCACTCCCCTCCACTTATTATAACTCCTTTCCACATATTTCCCGTCCGGGCCACATTTGTTCATTGGGTCCACAAAGAGTTAGCCTCCCCCTCGCCTTGTCCACACTTTGGGTCGAACCTGGAACGATGCCCCAGAGGTTGATGCAGCTAAGAAGAAGTAAAAAGCATAATTTGGCCACTCTCAATAGGAAATGTACCATAAAATGCAAAAGATGGTCGGGACATGTTACCCACCACTTTGTAGGTGATATCCATAGGAGAACTTTTTTCTCCTAAATGGTCCTCAACCGGCAACTAGCAGCCCCTTGCAACGACCAGATAGCTCGATGTGCCATTTTCTCTGCCACCTGAGTCAACCATGTGGTTGCTCGCCCATCTGATATGATCGTATGTTTGAAGGTGGGGCTTCCAAACCCGAAGGTATGGCTTATCATTGTGTGATTGAGTATTTTTGTTTACTTATCATGGACACTTGTGGGCATGGATTAGTTGTGGAATTCGGTGGAAAGCATGGTCTGTAATCTTGTCTCCTCTACCCTTTTTGATGGTTAACCTTATATTCTAGTTCTGTGGGATCTCCTTTATTGGCCACTAGGCTTTAGGGATGGCACTACATGGCAAACCCTGATTTCGGTTGTGTGGTCCTTCGTCCCAAAAACATATACATCATTCCCCTTCCGCTCATTACAACCCCATTCATCATATTTCCCATCCGAGACCACATTTGTCCACTGGGTCAACAAGGAGTTAGCTTCCCCCCTCCCATATCCACACATTGGGTTGGGCCTGGAATGATGCCTCGGAGGTTGATGCAACTAAAAATAAAATAAAAAGCATATTTGGCCACTGTCAATAGGAAATTGTACCATAAAATGCAAAATATGGCCGAGACATACAAATTTAGCATGCGGGAAAATCCCAGCATGAGCTCTACCCCTTATCCATGGCCACTACCCTGGTTCCTATGGGCCCTAGATGAGCCCCCTCCATCATTAAGGAACCTATGATTGTTCCAACACCGAGTGGGCAATGAGCTGCCCCACCTAAAGGGGGGTATCTACTGTTGTACCCTACACATCATGCTCTCATCCCCTGGAGCCCCAAGCAAATATGAAGAGACATCAATCAAAGGCAAAAGGCATATGAAGAAGGGTGGAAAAACAAAGGTCAGGGTAACTCATATACCATGATTTCTCCCTCCTACACTCATATACTCAAGTGTGAGCTTCCCTATATTAGCTACCCTTATACCATGGCATGTGGCCCAGAGCTTCCCCTTCACCCCCACTCCATTCCATCACTATATCATAGGCCACCTACCATTTTATGGATGTACCATGGACATGTCACCCCCTTTAGAGGATGAAACCACCTAATAGGGTCCTTGGTTAACCCACCTTTTGAGCTTGGAGACACTTGTACATGCCAAAGCCCACTATGGAAGGGCATGCCATTATGAAGTGTCCACTTGTGTTTCATGATTTGTAAGCTCTTTTACTTGATTACTCTAATGATTTGTTGTACTAGAAGGCGAGGGGACGCATTGGATCTTATGCAAGATTGCAGATGGGTCTCCATTTGGGGTTTGGTCTCCCTATACAGGGTCCAAGCTCCCAGAGGGTCATAGTGGCACTTGTAGGGTGGGTGTAGAGAGTCATGGGCCTCCACCATAGCAAAGAGCAGTTCATGGATCCGCAACACAATTATGTGATTTCTCGTGTTCCACCTTTTGGATGAGGATGATGCACCTAGATCACCATGTCCAGTAGGCTTCACACTTGTACCACACACTTGGCAAAGGTTCCAGGGTCCAGATGAGGAAGTGCCTCACTGTGGGAGACAAAGGGAGGTCTTATGTTATCATCCTAGCCCTTACAAATGGTTTATAGGAATTATTGATTCACTTGGAGACCCATCAGGATGTCATTGTGCCCCCACACCCACTTAGGGACGCCACATTTGAATTGCTTGGATAGCAAGGGCCAACCCCTTATTCACTAAGTTTGGAGTTTATTCTCTCACCTTGGCACACTTTGGACTCCAATAGGCATTCTCAATGGCTCAACGACTCATTATGTTTATTGTGTTTCCCTCTTGAGAGGTTTATCTTTCTATTGTGGAGCTATCTTTGAGCGCTTGTCACTAGTCATATCATTATTGTTCCTTAGTTTATTATTTGAGGCATTACTAGGCTAATTAGGCTATTTGAACCCCCTTATGGATTGTATAAATAGATGAGAGGCTCATTCGTTCCTCTCATCATCACTTGGGTTGGATTAGTATCTCTTGAGAGATTTTCACACTTGTTTCTGGGACGAAATTTTTGGAGTTTCTGGATGCAGTATGACATTTGGATTTTCACTATTGTCTTTGGAGCTTCTATTAATGCAAATTTGATGAATGGATATACTATATCTCTCATGTAAGTAAAATTTTAATGTTATTCTTGCTACCTTACTTGTCTAATGCATATTATTGTTATCATTATTCTTGTATGGGTTAAAGTAATGTGAAATTCTTCTAGAAATCTTGAATAAGTGATTTAATGCATGCATTGATCTTTGAGGAAGTGGGTGAATGTTCCTAGAGGCACCTCATAGGTTGAAATCCCTTGAAACTTCATCTCCTTTGCAATTCGAAGTATAAATCCCTAAATGACCTTGTTGTTGCACCTTGAAAGGCTAGCGAAAGTCATCTAGGGCTCCTTAGCATATGAAAATTCTCGATCTAGGTGTATCTTGACTCCATTAAGCCCAAGAAGCAAGGCATTGATCCTCGCATCCCTTTGGTGGTCAAAATTACCCCTTTTTCTCATCTCTTCCAATTCTAGGCCTAACCCTAGTAGGTCACCTAGGCCATCAAGCGAAATAATTTGTAGCCATTCAAAACCCTTGAATTTTGGTCCACTACTACATTGGGGCTTTCTCACGAGGTCCTCCAAGTTTGAGGCAAATTCGACGGTGGAATCCTGAGATTTAGCAAGCCCTAGCCATAAGACCATCTCTTTCCCTAGGTTGATTTGCATTAGCGTCCTCATTTTGATCATTGCATTTAAAATTCAAAAGAGAATTTGTCCTTTAATCCTAATCTCCTCCCTAAACTGGTCAAGCCCCTCTAGTGTTGATCAACTCCATATCCTTGACCTAGTTTGGGTCCACCTTGGTTCTTTGTGGTCTTGCAACTTTATAACTCAAATTCCATAAGGATTTCATAGAAACCATTTCTCCACAAAGATTCTTAGATCATGGAAGCTTCTTGTCAAGCGATATTCCTCAAACCTAGGCTTAAGTATCCTCTTAACCCTTCCTAGAAGTCCCATCACCTTGATTCTTAAGCAAGTAAGCCATTTAATTGAGTCTCTCTTGTGAATAGGCTCTAGGAATCACTCTCTATTCATTTGTTGACATATTCATCCTTGCGATTCCTCTTATATTGAGTTTCCTTCCATCGGTGAAATTCCATAAAGTGCAGGGAGCTATAGCAGAGGTGACAATGGGCTATTGCTCCATTGTTGCCACTTGACCTAGTAGTTTCTCTATAGGATCCCTCCTAGGACCCCTGTTAGTTTGAGTGGTAACATATTTGGTGCCGTTGCCAGGGACACGAGACGTGTGTCTTGCTCCCCATACTACAATATCAATATATCATTCTTGGCGACTCCACTGGAAGAACGAAGCCCTAGTTCTTCATTGAACTTCAAAGTTAATGCTTGTAGGGTGAAGCAAGCATCTATCAAGGCATTTACATTCACCCTGGCAACTCTATTTTAATCCTAATATGCAAAATCATGAAAAATGGCTTATTGTCGGAAAGAAGATATCTTTGCAAAACTCAATGATCAAGACCTTCAAGAACTTCAAAAGGTTGTGAACCAATATGTTGAGTTTTGTGAAGATTTACTGGAAAACATGGATAAAGAATTCATGGTCAGGTTTCATACGATAACACAAAATCAACTCTACATAATAATGTGTGCCTATGAGATGGATCCTAGTCGTCTCTTTGAATTTGCTATCCAAATCTGTGCTTTTAATATTTTGACTGACCTTATCAAAAAAAATTATTATAACCAATCACAAAACGCCATAGAATGTAATCAATTGGATGATCAAGGTGACCTTGAAGAAAATTCAAGTGTTGAGGACCATCATGAGAGTGAGGAATATATGGAAGAATGGAATCCATATAAAGAAAATCATGATGGCCATAACGCCATAGAGGGCCTTTAGGATGAAAATTTAAGGATTGAGAATGTGCATGGCATGAGTGAGAGCCCCATTGAAGACCATGAGGATGAACACAATGAAGTGGGGACTTTCATTCAAGAAAGGACATTTGAAGATATGAGTATTGTAGCTCCCTATGATGATGACATTTCTGATTTCTTGTGCATTAATGAAGGAAAATGGGATGTGGGCAACCATCATTTTGACTATGACCCTATTTATGATACTGACACGGAAAATGAGGTTGAAATTGATTCTCCTTTTCTCCAGGACATTACTCATGATGATATGCCTACCCTCACCATCGAAAGGGAGGATCATTGTTTTCCCACGCATGAAGAAGGTTTGTTGGAAAGAGCAAGCTCTATTTATGACATTGATGATGACATTGACAAAGGCCTTGCTTTCCATGCCTTCTCTAGGATCCCAATAACATAGCTACATTATCCACGAGCCCTTGCCTTGCCCATTCTCACATTATCACCATCATTAACGATCCCTTTTCCCCTCCTAGGTATGATGTTGAGGAAGAACCATCCACTAGATGCATCCCTCCTTCCCGCTCATACCCTTGGGGTTGTGAATACAATCACTCCATTGAGCGACAAATTTGTTGTTCCCTTCCGTGTTCCGAGTCCCCTTTTCCTTCCCATCATGACCTTGTGGCATCCATGAGGCATAACATTATGAAAAGTGGTTGTGGTAGGGAGCTCTAGAGTTTGATCATTCATTTTTCCATCCTGTACCTAAAAGAGAGGCTCTGCACTTTTGGATTGACCTAAGACCACCTATCATGTTGAATAAATATCATATTTTCTTGTCTCTCACCCGCATCATCCTCCATGTGATTGTGTGCACATTTGTTTTTGGATTTGCTACATGGGTAATCATATAGGCAGGCATGTTTATATCGATCTAATGATATGTTGGTTACACTCGCTTTATGATTACATTTAGCATTAGCTTTGTGTCATATGCATGTTAGGGTAGGAAGCATTGCATGCTAATTTTTCATTAGAGCTAAGATCATATGATATTATCATGCTAGATTAAAATTGCATTTAGAATTAAATTGTTATTTATTTGTTGATTTTTAGTGGCCTAATATAAGCATGTGCGATCATGAGGCATTGTGAAAGCATGTTGCTCCGTGTGCTCGATTTGTGATATGTGCAAGTGACAGGTTTGCAGTCCCAAGAGATTGCTGGTGTTCTCATGACCTCCCCGTTCGAGTACGTTGATGCACTCTTCAGAGAGATCATTTCGCAGTTGGAGCCAAATGTTACCCACCACTTTGTGGGTGATATCCATAGGAGAATTTTTTTTCTCCTAGATGGTCTTTAGCCGATAGCCAACAACCCCTTGCAACCACCAAATAGCTCGATGTGCCATTTTCTCTACAACCTGAGCCAGCCATGTGGTCCCTCGCCCATCTGTTATGATCGTATGTTTGAAGGTGGGCCTTCCAAACTCGAAGGTATGGCTTATCATTATGTGATTGAGTATTTTTGTTTACTTATCATGGATACTTTTGGGCATGGATTAGTGGGGGAATTCGATGGAAAGAGTGGACCAGGTCTGTACTCTTGTCTCCTCTGTCCTTCTTGGTGGTAGATCTTATATTCTAGTCCCGTGGGATCTCCTTTATTGGACACTAGGCTTTAGGGATGCCACTACATGTGAAACCCTAATTTCGGTTGTGTGGTTCCGCTTCCCAAAAACATATACATCACTCCCCTTCTGCTCATTACAACCCCATTCGTCATATTTCCCATCCGCATCCACATTTGTACACTGGGTGCAAAAGGAGTTAGCCTCCTCCCTCCCCTGTCCACACCTTGGGTCGGGATTGTAATGATACCCTCGAGGTTGATGTAGCTAAAAAGAAAAGAAAAAGCATATTTTTCCACTCTCAACCAGAAATTGTACCATAAAATTCAAAAGATGGTCGAGACATACAAATTTAGCACATTGGAAAAATCCCAACATGAGCTCTACTCCTTATCCATCGTCATCACCCTGGTTCCTATGGGCCCTAGATGAGCCCCCACCATCATTAAGGAACCCATAATTGACCCAACCACTGGTGAGCAATGAGCTGCGCCACCTAAAGGGGTGTATCCTACACATCATATTGTCAGCCCCTATAGCCCACAACAATTATGAAGAAAAATCAATCAAAGGAAAAAAATATATGAAGAAGGGTGGAAAAACAAAGGCAGGGGTAACTCATGTACCACAATTGCTCCCTCCTACACTCATATACTCAAGTGTGGGCTTCCCTATATTAGCTACCTTTGTACCATGGCATGTGGCCCGAAGCTTCTCTTTCACCCCTATTACCGTTCAAACTAGCAGGGGGCCTAAAGGAGATTCCTAAAGGGGACAACTATTAGGCCAAGGGAAAAAATGGAGACTTAGCCCATTGTCACCTCAACTAAGACTTCCTACTCTTTACGGACTTTCACCGATGGGAGGAGATCCAGTATATTGAAGTCACTTGTGAAGGATAAATCAACAAATGGATTTGAAGTGACCTCGATGATCCTTTTCCTAGAAGGGGGTAAAGAATGGAGCTTACTTGCTCTTCAAGCAAAGTACAAAGATTTCTAGGATAAGGAGGGGAGGCTTTGAGAGTTAGGTTAGAGGAATATGCCTTGTAAAGGAGTTTCCCAATCCTAAAATATTTATTGAACTTGGCTTCTCGAATGGTTCTTGAAGAATTGACCTGTCAAGGTATGGGACCACACGAGGCCAAGTGGACCTAGCCTAGGTTAAGGAGAGAGAATCTAGTAACCAATGATGTTCTTAACCTAGACAAGTAAGGGGAAAGGATCAAAGCAATAATTTCCAATTAAAGATGTCAAATTGATCCTATGAGGTGCTAGCCTAGGGAATACTAGGGCAAAGTTTTATCTCAGAGCTAGGGATTGGGTTATCTCACAACTCCATCTTTGGAATGGCTTCAAAATTAGAATCCTTGAGGACACACCAACGCAGTAGAGGCTAGGAGGTCGAACTTTTCTTTGGCTATTTTGTCGGGAAAGTGATGACCTAGGTGATCCAACTTGGCTAGACCTACAAGAGAAAGGGAGAGGTGGAGAAAAAATGTTCTTTGAATGATCACCTATTGGTGGACCAGTGCTTAATCCCTTGGGGAGAATGGAGTCTAGGAGAATGATGAGAAAGGAACTCATATTTCAATCAAGGAGGCCTTAAGGGCTACTTCACTTGGCCTTTAGGGCAAGAAGAAGAGACCTCAAAGATTTTGTACTTCGCTTTGCAAAAGGAGATGGCTTATCAAAACAAATTCACCAGTGGAATTATCCCTAGGATATTTTATTCATATACATGGCCCAAACATTGGAAAATGCCATATAGAAACAATAATTCCACAGTTTTGCAATTATGTAATGCAACAATTAGCCCTAATATAGCGAAAATCCCATTCAATGCATATGACAAAAGTAAAACAAGAATAGCATTAAACATGTGCACTTACATGTAATAGAACATATCCAACCATCAACAATTTGACAATAAAGAAGCTCCAAGATAAAATACACCAATCCAAATATCATTCATCCATGTTTCAATTCATCATTTCAGAAAAAGTGTGAAATTCTTAAAGAGAAGAATGATCCAATCCAAAGTGATGATACAAATGAATTCATGTCTCTCCTATTTATACACTCATTAGGAGTTCGAATTACCTAATTTGAGCCTACATTAACCCATCAACTAAAATAATGTGCAAATAACTATCTATTGGTGACAAGCCCACCAAACTAGCTCACAAATAAAATAATAAGCCTCCCAAGAGGTCGAATGATCAATAATGCATGTCATTGGGCTCTCTAAGAGGCCTGATGAAGTCCATAAGTGCCAAAATGATGAGTTGGACTTCCAAAAGTAATGGACAAGGGGTTGGTCCCTTGTTCTCCACATAATAAACTTGTGGTGCTCCCAATGGTTGTGAGGGCACACAAGTGACCTCATGGGTCTCCAAGTAAGTCGAAGATGCTTGTAGACCATCTATAAGGGCTCAGATGATGGTGTAGGTGATGCCACATCATCCTACAAGTCCTGGGTCAGCTACCAAGTGCATGGTACATCTGTGGGGTTGGTTGGGCAAAAGTGAACCAGGTACATCTTCCTCGTCCAATAAGCGAATCTCAAGCAGTCTCTGAACATCTCTAGAGATCCATGGAGTGTTGTCTAACGCTGTTGAGGCCCATGGCTTTCAACACACACCCTACATGTGCCAATGTATTCCTCTAGAGGGTTAGGACCTCATATGAAGGCTCACAAGTGACCTCATGGGTCTCCAAGTAAGTCGAAGATGCTTGTAGACTGTCTATAAGGGCTCAGATGATGGTGTAGGTGATGCCACATCATCCTACAAGTCCTGGGTTAGCTACCAAATGCATGGTACATCTGTGGGGTTGGCTGGGCAAAGGTGAACCAGGTACATCTTCCTCGTCCAATAAGCGAATCTCAAGCAGTCTCTGAACATCTCTAGAGATCCATGGAGTGTTGTCTAACGCTGTTGAGGCCCATGGCTTTCAACACACACCCTACATGTGCCAATGTATTCCTCTAGAGGGTTAGGAGACCAAACCCAAGATGGAGACCATTTGCAATCCTGCATAAGATCCAATGCATCCCTTAGCCTTCTAGTACAACAAGTCATCAAGGAAATCGAGTAAAAGAGCTTACAAACCATGGACCACAAATGGGGACTTCATAATGGCCTGCCCTTCCATAATGGGCTTTGGCATGTGCTAATGTCTCCAAACTCCAAATGGGGTTAACCAAGTATCCCATTAGGTGGTTTCTACTTTTAAAGGGGATAATATGTCCAAGGTACATCCTTTAAAAGGTGGTGGCATGTGATAAAGAGGTGAATGGAGTAGGGAATGAGAAGGGGCAGCCCTGGGCCACACGTTGGGGTACAAGGATAGCTAGTAGAAGGGACAGTATATGTGGATGAGAGAGCGGGACCACACGACGAAAATCAAGGTTTCCCATGAAACACCATCCCTAAATCCAAATGGTTAGTAAAATAGATCCCATGGGACTAGAATCCAAGGTTTATATACAAACGAGGTCTAGGGGACAAGAGCACATACTTAGCCCATTTTTTCCGTCGAACCTCCCATTAATCCATGCCCAAAAGTGTCCATGATAAACAAACTACAATACCAAATTACCAAATGACAAGGCATACCTTTAGGTTCGGGAGGCCCACCTTCAAACATACAATTATGATAGATGGGTGAGGGACCACATGGCTAGCTCAGGTGGCAAAGAAAATTGCACAACGAGCTAGTTGGTCGCTGCAAGGGGCTACTGGTTATCAACTGAGAACCATCTTGGAGAAAATTTTTCTCCTAGGGATATCACCCACAAAATGGTGGGTAACATCTAGCTCCAACTAGGATGTGATCTCTTGAAGAAGTGGATGAAGCTACTCGAACGAGAGGTCACGAGAACTCCAACAATCTCTTGGTTACCGTAGACCTATTACCTGCACATATAATAGATGAAAAACATGGGGTAGCATGCTTTCGCGACATCTCATGATCGCACATGCTTAATGTTAGGTCATAAAATCAACAGAAAAGTAAAATATGCAAATTTTAATTTAGATGCATCTAATCTATCATGAGAAATATCATATGATGTTAGTTCTAATGCAAAATCACCATGCAATGCATCCTACTCTACCATGCATATGATACAATATCAAGTTTCAAGAAAAGGGGCGATACGACTTAATTTGACCGACTCGGGCCAAAGTTCGTCGTTGAGTTTGGCAGTGTAATAATAATCTTCCCCAACCTTTCCATGAATCTTGATAGGCATTGGATCTCGATCAACCAACACTAAGTCCCCGACCTTATATTCCTTCTTACGCTTCCACTTTTTGTTTTTAGAGATTGGTTGTTTGAGGATACAAATTTCTTGAGTCGGGAGAATATGAGAAGGCTTCTCAACTTCATGTGCTTCATAGTATGAGGATATGACCCTCCTAGCAAAATGTTGAAGATGTTAGATTCCACAAGGCTAACTTGCTCATTAGTTTGTTCATCCTCACTTTCCTCATCCTCAGATGATGGGTCTGGCTCAACAACATTAGTTGGAACCAAAGCGTTTCGGACTTGAGAAGAGATCGTCCTATCTTCTTCACTTTGATTTTTGGGAAAAGGTTTTCCCTTTGGAATATCACTAGATTTTTGGACCCTTTCTAAGGCGGATATTTTGTTCATGATAACCCTGTCACGTGCATTGGCTTCTTCAATGAACTTGTCCATTCTCTTGAGGATGGCAAAGAGAGTCTCTTCATGTTGCTCTTTGGACTTCTCCTTCCTGACCTCAACTCTAGCTCTAGGGTGGTCGGTGATATCTACCTTTGAGACTCGTATGTTTTCTTCAACTTGCATTGCTATCGCTTTGGCTTCAGTCAATGTGGAGGGTTTCTTGTCCCTTAACACACAGGTTAAGTGGCCACCCACCGTGTTTATGAATTTATCAAGAATATTAGTTTCGAATGGCTTCAAATGATCAGGTATATCTTTGACTACCCTATCAAATTTTTGAATGAATTCTCATACATCTTCCCTTCCCATCCCTTCGTTATTTGGTAGAATTTTTCAATGTTAAAGGTCCCTTGGGAATTTTATGACCACCTCTTCATGAATAGGTCTTCAAAGTCATCGGAGTCTTCTATGCATGTCAGGGGATGGCTAAGGTACCAATCTCTTGCTTGTCCCTCAAGTGATAGAGAAAATCGCATCATTAGCCTATCTTCATCAAAGATCATCCTAAGGGACATTTGCCAATATAATTCCTCAATAAAACCATGTGCAGTGCAAGTAGCATCCCCTTTGAACTTGGGTAACCATCGGTTATATTTTTTAGGTAGTGGTTTGGGATTGTTGTCGCACAGATTGTCTGGCAGCGCGACAACGCTCAGACCGGGGGCTGTCACCCTGATCCCCGATCCCTCCGTTTAAGCCGTCTCCCGAGGCTAAGGGGCGTAGACCCTATGGGATAAAGGAAGACCAACTGTAGACCAGTTGGGTTGGCAGACACAGCAAGCACCTGATTGATTTTAGAAATTAATGTACCAGTTCCTTATGGAGTTAATGATTAAATGATTATTTATTAAATGTTGCAGACATATGAACCTTGTAAAACAATCATTTATCATCAAATAACCCAAGCAAAGATTAATTTTGCCAAATAATCAATAAATGCACATTGATGATCCAACACATAAATTTCTAAAGATTGAATGCTTTAAACAACCATACAATTTAAATGCTAACCAATTACCACTTTCATATAGCTAACTTTAAATAAACTTTTAGGTGCATTTAACTATAGAAAAGTGGAATATAGATACCACGAAAGACACCAAAAATGAATTTTCAATTTTTTGTTAAGCTTTTTCAAAAAAAATTAATTTTTAAAAAAATTTATATTTTTTAAATAAAACAAAACAAAACTAAACAAAAAATTAAAGAAATAAAACTTAAAATTATTAAAACTAAATTAAGGCCCAATCAAAAGAAACTAAAAGGGACCTTTTTATGCTTTTTTTTATATTTCTATAAAAATTCTAAGTTAAAAAATCAAAATAAAATAAAATTAAAATCTAATCTAAAACCATAAAGGAACTTTTTATGCCTTTATATATATATATATATATATATATTTGATATTATTTTTAGAATCAAAATTTAAACAAAGTTAAATATAAATTTAAAGAAATCTAAATCAAAAAACTAAAACAAAAATTTAATAAATCTAAAACTAAAATGAACTAACAGCTAAACCCAAAATAAAGCTAAACTCTAATCTAAATCTATTCTATACTAAGATTCCTAAAAAAAATAAAACCTTTTATGAATTTTTTATTATTTTTATTTTATATTACAAATGACTATCATAAAAATTAGAATATATGAAACAAATTTACATACACTCTAACTATACAAAGCTAAAAGGGTGAAATAAAAATAAAAAGAAACTAAATCGAATATTTTTTTTAGGACTTTTGAAATTTTAAAATGTTTTAAATTTTTTATGAAATGAAATAAAAAATTAATCAAAACAAATAAAAAAAATTCAAACTAAAACTAAAACGAAATGAAACTTAACCAAATCAAAACTAAACTCATGAAAATACATATAAAATCAAAACCCAAAGGCAAATATTAAACCAAATGAAAATCGATTGCTTTGAGTTTGCTTTGCAGCTGCAGGTCCGGCGGCTGAAGATTGCGAGGGCTTGGACAGCAGTTCAGTGAAGGGATATGCGTAGAGCTGGAATGGAAAATCGAGCAAGGTAGAGGGAACAGATATGCCGTGTTTTGGTGCTGGCATGCAGGCAAAAGCGTGAACAGGGATGAGAGATCTGTGTGGGATGAGATTGCTGCAGGGATACATGGAAAGGGGCAATGTATGCATAGGTAGAAAACTACGTGGTGCAGATAGCAAGGGATAGATAAAAAAACACAGGTCTGGAGTGCACGTTGAAGGAAGTAACTGAGGATGGCAGCAGCGTGGATATGATTGCGTTGAAGAAAAGCAGAGAAAGCGTAGCAGCGTGGGATGGTCTCCGTGAAAGCAAATGGAGTTGCAGATATGTGTGGATTTGAATGGCCAGCGCTGCAGTTTGATGGACGCAAATCTGGAGATTTGGACAGTGCACACCCTGAAAAATTTCAAAATTTTCCTGTGAAACCTCAGCAGACAAATGGCCCGGAATTTCTCCAGAAAATTTGAAAAATTCCAGATTATATCTATGCTTTAAATTTAGCAGTAAAACCCTCAAAGACTTCTGAATAAAATTTATATGTTCTGCTTCAGAAACCCATGTAAGATCACCTCCAGATAAACAAAAATCTAAAACCTTGGATTGCAAAATGATGCACCTGCAAAAGTTAGTTTTGAGGCTAGATCTTACCCTCCAAGGCCTAGATCTGGCTTCAAGATTGAAACTCACCTTCAGATCTGCAACCTGTAACCTGCAACCTGAAAACAATGAAAACAAACAACTAGAACCTGAAAATGCAAAAAATAAATGAAACCCTAAAAGCCAGTTAAATAATTATAGTAATTACAGCTCAGAGGCTCTAAATAGCCAGATTTGTCAATATGCCACAGAAATATTTTCAAAATTTTAAATTTAATGTGAGATGCTTCAGAAAACCCTTCATGCATTCATAAAAAAAAATTCAAATGATAAGCCCGGGATCAAAAACTGGCTGGGCTCTTTCAGAAAACGCAATCTGGGAGTTGGCTGGTTCAACCGAGAACTTCCGCTAACGCTCGGTAAACTAAAAAAAAAAAAGATTTTCTACACAGCTTAAAATCAACCATTAACATAGAGGGAGAAAACAACAGTGAAATTTAGATCAAATGGAGATACCTGCCATTATATTCAGAAATTAAACTATCATTCAAACCCCAGAGATCAGACAAGATATCTGTGCCTAAATCAATCTTCATCAAACTATTATCAATGGCTGAAAATAAAATTATGCAGAAAAATAAAACATCTTACAGCGTTTCCAGAAGAGTAACACCAGCAAGATTTTCAACCCCAAAGTCTTTCTTTATTGCACAAAAAATGACTACAAGAGAGCTTTCTTTAGCACAAGACTTATAGCTCGAATCATCTCAAATGACCTCTGAAACCCTATTTAAAGGAAAATTTTCCAACGGCTAGTTCAAGTGATCCATCTCAAAATAATCTCGACCATCGATGAGGATTAAAATCTCTTTTAATCTCATCTGTCGAATTTTTAAATGCATTTTAGTATATTAAAAAAATTAAAATCCTGCATTTATTTACTCAAAACTTTGACTTATTATTATTTTATTTTATTTTTCAAATTTTTTATTTACTTTTAAATTTTATTTTATTTTTTAATTTTTAATTTCTTATTATTTTTATTATTTTTTAATATTTTTTTATTATTTTTATTAGATCCTCGAACTTAGCCTTTGGAAAAATCACCTAGGACCTAGGACTTAGAACTTATGAGGGGATAAAACATTTTCTAACCCTCAAGACACTTTACATCATGACTTTTACGATTTTACATCTCAAGGGGGAAATCACATTTGACATAAACTTTCATAGACCACCCAGTCTTGCGACACAAATATAATCTAGCAGATCAAGTAATTTGTAATAATCTAACCAAATAATTAGGATTATTTCCAAATTACTTTTACATAGACTCGAAGCACACTAGGATTCCCCTAAAGATTCTAATGACAAAATTCATTCCGGATTTGGGGTTAGGCTGAAGGAAAACTTTGCCGATCATGGATCGGTGAGACAAAAAACTTTCCGAAACGTAGATCATCACTAGAAGATTAGGTTTATCTAGGCAAATACATACATGACATAGATCTACTAGGATTATTTACAATTTACACATGCAGACTGGGTTTACAACATAACATGATCTGGTGGACGATGACTGTTGAATGGCACGAACATATCGATCAAGCGTTATCCCTTTTGCGAAGAAAAGGGGGGTGTACTGCCATGGGTAGTTGACACGTAGTGGTCAACATCTAGCTCTACTTGGGACACATTGCTGCACTGTAAGAATGTGAGAATCCAGAATCTGCACCCACGCAACACACAACCAAAAATAAGTAGCGTCCATCCAAAAATCATCATATAACATTAAGCACATGAAAGATATAAGCTCTTCATTTATTAGCTATCTAATAACATGAAAAGTAAATCTAATCCTAAAACATAAATGAAAACGCTGAAAAAACAAGGAGTAGGGTTAGAAATACAAAGGATGCCCCATGGCATCAGATGTGTTCAATATAGTGTATACTGAGCATTTGCCTGCTTTTAGGCAAATCTGTCGGCTACTTATCGGATGTGCCATGTCCAATTCTACATATTGTAGGACTTTCTCCTATCCGAAAATCAAGCTGCTCGCAGCCATTTGATGCATCAAATCTTTCTCTCATTTTCTTTTTCTTGCACTTTTTCTTCGTGGCAGGCTGTATCACTGATGACATGAAACATTCTGCGTCAAAACCCTTGGATGAAGTATGTAAGATATGCGTGACATGTCTTTCTTCATCTTGCATTTGATCTTTATCGTTTTTAATTTTATCTGGATCACCTTCGATTAACCACCTTTCAATTGAACCAATGACCTCCTCATAATAAGATGGAGCTTGTTGCAACAAATAAGGAGGCTTCTGATCTGTCGATGTTTCCTGGTTTCTTTCATCCTCTAACTGCTGTTGAAATTTATGTACCTGTATTGTAATGGCATCTATCTGGCTAGAGTGTTCAACCTTCATAGCACTGATTTCCCTGGCATGGTCTTCTTCCATATCTTTTATTACTTTATCGTTCTTTTCCTTTATGGTCATCAAGCAATGCTGCATAGAGTTTATCTCTTCCTTATAATTTGCTGGCATGGTAGCCAACTGATTATTATGATCGAATGTCATGATAGTCATATTTTCATCCATAGTTAATAACTTGTTTTGCATAGAATTAATTTCCCTATCATGATTAGCTTTCATGGTCATCATATTTTCCTCTAAGCCTGATAACTTGCTTTGCACAAAACTAATTTTTGTGTCATGATTAGTTTTCATGGCCTCAATTTCCTTAGCATGTTGACTTTGTATGTCGGTTACGTGATCAGAGTGTTTAATTTTCATGATTTTGATCTCCTTATCACGTTTTTCCAGGTGGGTGCATAAAGTTCTCATATCATTGGTGTAATTAGTTACAAATTTTTCTTGATTGATCCCCATATTTTTTACTAGCCGCATTAGTTCTTCTATAACTTGGTTCTGATTTTCCCTTTCATTGTCGACACTGATTTTATAATTTGTCCGTACTTTTCCACTATCATGGATTTGATCTACAATGGTATAGGTGGATGGCACATTCTGATATGAAGAATTGTCTTGAAATCTTTCATCGACTGCTGGACCGTTTATAAGATTACTTTCATTCTGTTGCTCAATTTTAGGGGCACAAGGCGAGCTATCTGGATAACCATATCTATCTTTAAAAGCATTGAAAATGTCTTGTAAAGAAGTGAAAGAGTCTTTAGGACAATTATTAAACCAATTCAAAGCATCACCCTCTAAAGAAAGGACAAATAGACGCATTTTGACATCTTCATGATCATATTGAGGAAGTCTAGAATACATGAATGTTATACGATAAAAACTCCATAAATGCCTTCTAACAGCGACTAAACCACCACCCGAGAACAAAGGTAATTTAGAAATGGCCACTTCCAGTAAATCATGGAGATCATCAGTAAAATGACATGGTTTAAACGAATAATCCATGATGGATAACGAGGGACCAAATGGATGATAGAAAGAGATCTTTGCTCAAGAAAATCAAGAGAAGAAAGAAATGGAGTCGCCACTTAAACAATGAATCTAATTCTAGGATCCAAAAAGCAACCAACAAGCAGATATGAGGGAGGCTTCTTGTCTGGGAAAAATAAAAGAAATAAAATGGAGTCACTACCCAAACAAGAAACGAACTAAAAAGTAGTTGCTGATATGAAAAAAGATAAGGTGATGAAAAGATCCAAATGATGCCAAAAAATGTTAAACCTGCCAGCTCAAATGAGAGATGAGAAAAATGAAAGAATGATGAGAAATGAGAAGATGAATGTTGTTGAAACACCAGGGACAGAAAAACTCTATCCCCGGCAACGGCGCCAAAAGATGTTGTCGCACAGATTGTCTGGGTAGCGTGACAATGCTAAGACCAGGGCTGTCACCCTGATCCCCGATCCCTCCGTTTAAGCCGTCTCCCGAGGCTAAGGGGGGTAGACCCTATGGGATAAAGGAAGACCAACTGTAGACCAGTTGGGTTGGGAGACACATCAAGCACCTGATTGATTTTAGAAATTAATGTACCAGTGCCTTATGGAGTTAATGATTAAATGATTATCTATTAAATATTGCAGACATATGAACCTTGTAAAACAACCATTTATCATCAAATAACCCAAGCAAAGATTAATTTTGCCAAATAATCAATAAATGCACATTGATGATCCAGCACATAAATTTCTAAAAATTGAATGCTTTAAACAATCATACAATTTAAATGCTGACCAATTACCACTTTCATATAGCTAACTTTAAATAAACTTTTAGGTGCATTTAACTATAGAAAAGTGGAATATAGATACCACGAAAGACACCAAAAATGAATTTTCAATTTTTTGTTAAGCTTTTTCAAAAAAATTTAATTTTTAAATATTTTTATATTTTTTAAATAAAACAAAACAAAACTAAGCAAAAATTAAAGAAATAAAACTTAAAATTATTAAAATTAAATTAAGGCCCAATCAAAAGAAACTAAAAGGGACCTTTTTATGCTTTTTTTTATATTTTTTATATTTCTATAAAAATTTTAAGTTAAAAAATCAAAATAAAATAAAATTAAAATCTAATCTAAAACCATAAAGGAACTTTTTATGCCTTTATATATATATATATATATATAGAGAGAGAGAGAGAGAGAGAGAGAGAGATTTGATATTATTTTTAGAATCAAAATTTAAACAAAGTTAAATCTAAATTTAAAGAAATCTAAAAAAACAAAAATTTAGTAAATCTAAAACTAAAATGAACAGCTAAACCAAAAATAAAGCTAAACTCTAATCTAAATCTATTCTATACTAAGATTCCTAAAAAAATAAAACCTTTTATGAATTTTTTATTATTTTTTTTTTTATATTACAAATGACTATCATAAAAATCAGATTATATGAAACAAATTTACATACACTCTAACTATACAAAGCTAAAAGGGTGAAATAAAAATAAAAAGAAACTAAATCAAATATTTTTTTTAGGACTTTTGAAAGTTTAAAATGTTTTAAAGTTTTTATGAAATGAAATAAAAAATTAATCAAAACAAATAATTTAAAAAAAAAATTCAAACTAAAACTAAAACGAAATGAAACTTAACCAAATCAAAACTAAACTCATGAAAATACATATAAAATCAAAACCCAAAGGCAAATATTAAACCAAATGAAAATCGATTGCTTTGCAGCTGCAGGTCCGGCGGCTGAAGATTGCGAGGGCTTGGACAGCAGTTCGGTGAAGGGATATGCGTAGAGCTGGAATGGAAAATCGAGCAAGGTAGAGGGAATTGATCTGCCGCGTTTTGGTGGTGGCACGCACGTAAAAGCGTGAACAGGGATGAGAGATCTGCATGGGATGAGATTGCTGCAGGGATACGTGGAAAGGGGCAGCGTATGCGCAGGTAGAAAACTGTGTGGTGCAGATAGCAAGGGATAGATAAAAAAAAACGGAGGTCTGGAGTGCACGTTGAAGGAAGTAGCTGAGGATGGCAGCAGCGTGGAGATGACTGCGTTGAAGGAAAGTAGAGAAGGCGTAGCAGCATGGGATGGTCTCTGTGAAAGCAAATGGAGTTGCAGATATGCGTGGATTTGAATGGCCAGCGCTGCAGTTTGATGGACACAAATTTGGAGATTTGGACAATGCACACCCTGAAAATTTTCAAAATTTTCCTGTGAAACCCCAGCAGACAAATGGCCTTGAATTTTTCCAGAAAAATTTGAAAATTTCAAGATTATATCTATGCTTTAAATTTAGCAGTAAAACCTTCAAAGACTTCTGAATGAAATTTGTATATTCTGCTTCAGAAACCCATGTAAGATCACCTCCAGATAAACAAAGATCTAAAACCTGGCACTGCAACATGATGCACCTGCAAAAGTTAGTTCTGAGGCTAGATCTTACCCTCCAAGGCCTAGATCTGGGTTCAAGATTGAAGTTCACCTTCAGATCTGCAACCTGTAACTTGCAACCTGAAAACAATGAAAACAAACAACCAGAACCTGAAAATGCAAAAAATAAATGAAACCCTAAAAACCCTAAGAACCAGTTAAATAATTACAGTAATTACAGCTCAGAGGCTCTAAATAGCCAGATTTGTCAATATGCCACAGAAATATTTTCAGAATTTTAAATTTAATGTGAGATGCTTCAGAAAACCCTTCATGCATTCATAAAAAAAATTTCAAATGATAAGCCCGGGATCAAAAACTGGCTGGGCTCTTTCAGAAAATGCAATCTGGGAGTTGGCTGGTTCAACCGATAACTTCCCCTAATGCCCGGTAAACTAAAAAAAAAAAAGATTTTTTGCACAACTTAAAATCAACCATTAACATAGAGGGAGAAAACAACAGTGAAATTTAGATCAAATGGAGATACCTGCCATTATATTTAGAAATTAAACTATCATTCAAACCCCAGAGATCAGACAAGATACCTGTGCCTGAATCAATCTTCATCAAACTATTATCAATGGCTGAAAATAAAATTATGCAGAAAAATAAAACATCTTACAGCATTTCCAGAAGAGTAACACCAACAAGATTTTCAACCCCAAAGTCTTTCTTTATTGCACAAAAAATGACTACAAGAAAGCTTTCTTTAGCACAAGACTCACAGATCAAATCATTTCAAATGACCCCTGACACCCTATTTAAAAGAAAATTTCCCAACAGCTAGTTCAAGTGATCTATGTCAAAATGATCTCGACTGTCGATGAGGATCAAAATCTCTTTTAATCTCATCTGTCGAATTTTTAAATGCGTTTTAATATATTAAAATATTAAAATCCTGCATTTATTTACTCAAAACTTTGACTTATTATTATTTTATTTTATTTTTGAAAATTTTTATTTATTTTTAAATTTTATTTTATTTTATTTTATTTTTAATTTTTTAATTTTTAGTTTTTTATTATTTTTATTATTTTTTAATATTTTTATTTTTATTATTTTTATTGGATCCTTGAACTTAGCCTTTGGAAAAATCACCTAGGACCTAGGACTTAGGACTTATGAGGGGATAAAACATTTTCTAACCCTCAAGACACTTTACATCATGACTTTTACAATTTTACATCTCAAGGGGAAAATCCCATTTGACATAGACCTTCATAGACCACCCAGTCTTGCGACACAAATATAATCTAGCAGATCAAGTAATTTGTAATAACCTAACCAAATAATTAGGATTATTTCCAAATTACGTTTACATAGACTCGAAGCACACTAGGATTCCCCTAAGATTCTAATGACAAAATTCATTCCAGCTTTGGGGTTAGGTTGAAGGAAAACTCTGCCGATCATGGATTGGTGAGACAAAAAACCTTCCGGAATGTAGATCATCACTAGAAGATTAGGTTTACCTACGCAAATACATACATGACACAGATCTACTAAGATTATTTACAATTTACACATGTAGATTGGGTTTACAACATAACATGATCTAGTGGACGATGACTGTCGAATGGCACGGACATATCGATCAAGCGCTATCCCTTTTGCGAAGAAAAGGGGGTGTACTGCTATGGGTAGTTGACACGTAGTGGTCAACAGGGATCATCACTCAATTTCAAAGGGGTAGGGACACTAACTAAGTGTCTTTCACTTTTGGTCCTCTTGGGTTGATCTTACTTTGGGTCAGTGTTAGAACTAGATGGCATCTTTGGGGATGGATCACTAACTTTCTCAAATTCAGCGAAAAGGGCAGTTCCAACAAGTGATGGAGTTCGCTCTCGCCTTTTTGCAGCAACCTTTGTTAAAGGAGGAATGTTGTTGCCTTCAAGTAAACTAGGGGTTTGGACAATGAGTGGAGTCAATAGAGGAATGCTTTATAGATGTCGTCAGTGAATCAATTCCTCAATGATTCACTAGGGAGGTAGACCTTCTTCCTTCCTGGCAACGATGCCAAAATGTTACCGCTCAAACTAGCAGGAAGCCTATAGGGGATTCTTAAAGGGGACAATAGCTAGGCCAAGGGAAACAATGGAGACTTAGCCCACTGTCACCTCAGCTAAGAATCCCTACTCTTTACGGACTTTCATCGATGGGAGGAGACCTAGTATATGGAAGTCACCTGTGAAGGATGAATCAACAAAGGGATGTGAAGTGACCCCAATGATCCTTTTCCTAAAAGGGGGTAAAGAATGGAGATTACTTGCTCTTCAAGCAAGGTACAAAGATTTCTAGGATAAGGAGGGGAGGATTTGAGGGTTAGGTTAGAGGAATATACCTTGTAAAGGAGTTTCCCAATCCTAAAATCCTTTATGAACTTAGCTTCTCGAATGGTTCTTGAAGAATTGAGCTTTCAAAGGTATGGGACCACATAGGACCAAGTGATCACAGCCTAGGTTAAGGAGAGAGAATCTAGCAACCAATGATGTTCTTAACCCAGAGAAGGAAAGGGAAAGGATCAAAGCAAGAATTTCCAATTACCGGTGTCAAATTGATCCTATGAGGTGCTAGCCTACAGAATACCAGAGCAAAGTTTGATCTCAGAGCTAGGGTTTGGGTTATCTCTCAAATCCACCGTTGGAATGGCTTTAAAATTGGAGGCCTTTAGGACACACCAACGCAGTGGAGGCTAAGCGATCAAACTTTTTCTTTGGCTATTTTGTTGGGAATGTGATGCCCTACGTGACCCAACTTGGCTAGATCTAGAAGAGAAAGGGAGAGGTGGAGAAAAAATGTTCTTTTAATGATCACCTATTGGTAGACCAGTGCCTAATCCCTTGGGGAGAATGGAGTTTAGGAGAGTGATGAGAAAGGAACTCGTATTTCAATCAAGGAGGCCTTAAGGGCTACTTCGCTTGGCCTTTAGGGCAAGAAGAAAATACCTCAAAGCTTTTATACTTCACTTTGCAAAAGGAGATGTCTTATCAAGATAAATTCATTGGTGGAATTATCCCTAGGAGATTCCATTCACAAACATAGCACAAACATTGAGAGATGCTATATAGAAACAATAATTCCACAATTTTACAATTATGGAATGCAACAATTAGCCCTAATATAGTGAAAATCCCATTCAATGCATATGACAAAAGTAAAACAAGAATAACATTAAATGTGTGTACTTACATATAATAGAACATATCCAACCATCAATAATTTGACATTAAAGAAGATCCAAGATAAAATACTCCAATCCAAACATCAATATTCATCCATGCTCCAATTCATCATCCTAGAAAAAGTGCAAAATTCCCTAAAGAGAAGAATGATACAATCCAAAGTGATGATACAAATGAATTATGTCTCTCCTATTTATACACTCATTAGGAATTCGAATTACCTAATTTGAGCCTACATTAGCAAATCAACTAAAATAAGTTGTAAATAACTATCTATTGGTGACAAGCCCACCAAACTAACTCACAAATAAAATAATAAGCCTCCCAAGAAGTCGAATGATAATTAATGCATGTCTTTGGGTTCTCTCTAAGAGGCCTGATGAAGTCCATAAGTGCCAAAATGATGAGTTGGACTTTCGAAAGCAATGGACAAGGGGTTGACCCCTTGTTCTCCACATAATAAACCCATGTTGCTTCCAATGGCTGTGAGGGCGCAAAAGTGACCTCATGGGTCTCCAGTTAAGTCAAAAATCCCTGTAGACCATTTGTAAGGGCTCAGATGATGGTGTAGATGATGCCACATCATCGTAAAAGCCCTGGGTTAGTTACCAAGTGAATGGTACATCTGTGGGGCTAGCTGGGTAAAAGTGAACCAGTGCATCTTCCTCGTCCAATAAGCGAATCTCGAGCAGTCTCTGAACATCTTTGGGGATCCATGGAGTGTTGTCTAATGTTGTGGTGGCCCATGGCTCTCAACACACACCCTACATATGCCAATGTAGCCCTCTAGAGGGTTAGGACCCCGTATAGGGAGACCAAACCCAAGATGGAGACCATCTGCAATCCTGCATAAGATCCAATGCGTCCCCTAGCCTTCCAGTACAACAAGTCATCAAGGAAATAGAGTAAAAGAGCTTACAAACCATGGACCACAAATGGAGACTTCATAATGGTCTGCCCTTCCATAATGCGCTTTGGCATGTGCTAATGTCTCCAAACTCCAAATGGGGTTAACTTGTGAAAATTTCTGAATCTAATAAACCAGAAATCCTACTGCAGTAAACCGATTTACATTACCTACTTGTTTTCTTCATTTAACAAGTTATTTTCAGAAAATATTTAGAAAATATAAATGTAAATACACTGCAGCCTACACCACTATACAGATCAAGAACTGAAAAATAAATGAGACATTATGCAAAGGACACTTATTTTTGGAATAAACGTCCCCGGAAAAACCCAATGCGGGAAAACTGGTGTAGCAGCTTTGAGGGTTTTGTATTATTAAGCAGCAGTTCTGAATATATATGCTGGTTGCTTTCACGACAAACCAGTGACCGAGAAATACAATAGCGGAAAATCTGAGTGAGTTTTACCTCACTTTACCCGACAGAATCCGGCTGAATCGGCAGCAAAACTGGTTGGCCTGGGCTACAACTTCGCTGCCCCTTCGCAGTAACTGTGTGGAGCTCTCTAAGGCTCTGTGTCAGCTCTGCATTAGCCCTTCTACCCACTGCATCAGCTTTCGCGGCTGTTTTGACAGTTTCTGGCAGCTCCTCGACTTTCTGCGTGGAAGGCAGTTCTTCCTCTGCACTGGCCCTCCTGGCTCTATGTCAAGGCTGCGTGGGTCCAGACTGGCCCAGCGTCAACTCTCTTGGCTAATGCGCTGCCTCCACAAGTCTCTCTCTGCCGTATTCACGAACTATCACTGCCCCTCAGCGGTAAGATCTCCCCAATCGATTTCCTTCCTAAGAACTTCTCACCTCAAAAAATTGATTTCCTCAATCTCTCTATGTGTTCTCTTCAACTAACCCCAAGCCTCCATTTATACTTATTCTGTTGATGAATCAATGACCGAGATTAAGTCTCTAATCAAGAACTAAGATTAAATTAGACTTGATCCATGTCTCTTAGAAGCTTCTCACCCATATTTTCATTAATACCCATTAATATTTTTATTTTGCTAAGTTTAGACTTAGGAACCCCATTAAAAATATTAATTATTTTAATAAAATACAATCCAAGTGAAATTTCACCAAACAATTTTTGGGTCTTGGAGACGTCATGTGTTCTAGCCCCTCCACAAAATTTCGAAGCTAGAGCACATTCGATGCTACCCAAAATCAACACTCCTTAGCAAGGAATGTGCTCTAGCAATACTTCCCAGTAGAAGTATCACATTGATCAACTACATCGGTCCTCTACGTTGCTAATGCTTGGCCTGCTGCCCCTCTTCCACTGCGCTGCTGCAACCTGTACTACTGCCCATGACACTGCCATTGTCACTGTTACATCTATACTGCAACTCCCTCTCAATATGTTGCATCATGCTGCCCATAGCACTGCCACTGCTAACAGCTGCACTGCAACTCAGTTGCTGAGAATTAAGCAACTGAAAAGCCACCCAAAAGCTGACATGTTGGTCAATCTGGATGCCCCTAGATACTGAAGTTACCTTTGCTGATAATTTGTGTTGACCCTCTAATGCTACTGCGCTATTGTTGTATCTGCTCTGTGCCTCCCACACTATTGCAACACTCCACTGCGCTGCTTCAGACTTTGGCACTCTAGCTCTACCACTGTTGCTCCATCATCCCTCGTACCAACTGACTCTCGTCATTCTGCTACTGCCATTAACGGCTTTCGTAGCCGTATGTGATCCAAGAGTTTGGGCACCTCAAGGATCCTGCCCCTTTTTGTGTAGTCCTCCCGACTACAGCTCAATATCACCCCACCTCTTCTCTTGAGGTGCATGAGCACTCATGGCACAATCATCATCATCGCCCTCTTTGTCAACATGCGCTGGAGCAACCTTTGAGTTAGAATTCTCTTCCTTGCCCTTCTTCTGAGGGCACTGAGTGGTGAAATGACCCAATTTGCCACATCTGAAGCATCTGACTTTGGATATATCTTTCTTTTTCCTCTTCTGCTGCCCTTTTTGTCTTGCTGATGAGAGCGCTGCATCCTCCTCTTCCTCCTTGGCTCTGATCCCTTTGCCACTACTTCCCGCCTTGGTCAACTGCCTGATCTCTTCCTATCGAAGAGCTGCCCACATCTCCTCCCAACTAGGGAGAGAAGCCCTACCCAAGATGCTCTAGACAAAGGTTTCCCAGTCTTCAGTGATTGCATTCAGGGCAGTCCTGACCATGAATTCAGGATCTAGTGTAGACCCTACGAAAGTTAGCTGGTCTCGAATCCCTTGCAACCTGAGAAGGAAGGGATCGATTTCTTCTCCCTTCTGCATCTGATACTGTCTTAGCTGGCTCTCAAGCAACATCTTCCATTGAACGGAAGTTCCCTCATACAAAGTGGTCAAGGCCTCCCACATTTCCCTTGCTGTGTCCTTCTCAGCAATATGTGGGATCACATGATCCTTGACCCTGTCCAAGATCATGCACTTCGCTTTTGCCTGAGCCTCCTCATACTTCTTGAGAGGATCAACATCAATTGGAACAACAACCGTCTTCAAGGCATAATCCTTGATGCGATTTTTGTCCAAGACTGTCAAGATCCTAGCCTTCCAGATGACAAAGTTGGATGCTCCATCCAACCTGTCCTGATCCCTTAGTCCATTAACTGCCATCTTTGCTCAAATGAGTGTCGAACAAGTTCTCTTCTCCCTCTTTCGCTGCTACCCCAGCAAAACTCGGATCTGGATTTCTTTGGTGCTAGAAATCCTCTAAGGAACAAGCTCCCTCTAAAATTCGATTTCCTTCACGGAAATCCTTCTGCCAACAACTGTCGAACCACCCCTCTGATCTCTCTTTGCTGCTGCTCAACACTAGATCTAGATTTCTTGGTAAGAAATCTTCTGAGGAACTGATTCCCTCTACTTTACTTCAACCTCACTAGGTACTGTTCTACACCAACAGAATCAACACCCCACCAGCAACTCTAGATGAAGTTTGCGCTACACCTCTAGCCCTGACAATTGGAAAAATGAGACTCAACAGTCTTTGCGCTAACCCATCAATCACTGCGTTGCCCTCTGCAGCTACAGCGTCACACAAACAGGGTAACGTAGGCTCTGTGTGAGACTCCCTTGGTGAAAGCGTCACCCCTCCTCTGCTCACTTGGCTAAAAACTGCATTGTCTCTCGGGACAACTGTCTTCAGCACAAATTCTCCTCTATCCTTTCGCTGATGGCTTCAGTCCTCCTTGCTCTGCAACTGCTCTGATACCTTGTGAAAATTTCTGAATCTAATAAACCAGAAATCCTACTGCAGTAAATTGATTTACATTACCTACTTGTTTTCTTCATTTAACAAGTTATTTTTGGAAAATATTCAGAAAATATTAATGTAAATACACTGCAGCCCACACCACTATACTGATCAAGAACTGAAAAATTAATGAGACATCATGCAGAGGACACTTATTTTTTGGACTAAATGTCCCCGGAAAAACCCAATGCAGGAAAACCAGTGCAACAACTATGTGCGTTTTCTATTATTAAGCAAAAGTTTTGAATACATATGCTGGTTGCCCTCCCGGAAAACTAGTGATAGAGAAATACAATAGCGGAGAACCTAAGTGAGTTTTACCTCACTTTACCCGACAGAATCCAGCTGATCCGGCAACAAAACTGGCTGGCCCCGGCTACAACTTTGCTGCCCCTTCGCAGTAACTGCGTGGGCCTACATGAAGCTCTTTGAGGCTTTGCGTCAGCTCTGCATTAGCCCTTCTGCCCACTACGTCAGCTTTCCCGGTTGTTCTGGCAGTTTCCGGCAGCTCCTCGACTTTCTACGTGGAAGGCAATTCTTCCTCTGCGCTGGCCATCCTGGCTCTGCGTCAAGGCTGCGTGGGCCCAGATTGGCCTAACATCAACTCTCTTGGCTACTACGTTGCCTCCACAAGTCTCTCTCTACCTCTTTGTCTGCATTCTCGAACTATCACTGCCCCTTAGCTGCAAGATCTCCCCAATCAATTTCCTTCTTTAGAACTTCTCACCTCAGAAAATCGATTTCCTCAATCTCTCTATGTGTTCTCTCTCGCTGCCTCCAAACCTCCATTTATACTTTTCCTGTTGATGAATCAACGACCGCGATTAAGTCTCTAATCAATGGATAAGATTAAATTAGACTTTATCCTCGTCTCTTAGAAGCTTCTCACCCATATTTTCATTAATACCCATTAATAGTTTTATTTTCCTAAGTTTAGACTGAGGAACACCATTACAGATTTTAATTATTTTAATAAAATACAATATGGGTGGAATTTCACCAAACGATTTCTGGGTCTTGGAGATTTTATATTTTCTAACCCCTCCACAAAATTTCGGAGCTAGAGCAAATCTGATGCTACCCAAAATCAACGTAGCCAAGTATCCCATTAGGTGGTTTCTACTTTTAAATGGGATAATATGTCCAAGATACATCCTTTAAAAGGTGAAGGCATGTGAAAAAGAGGTGAATGGAGTAGGGAATGACAAGGGGCAGCCTTGGGCCACATGATGGGGTACAAAGGTAGCTAGTAGAAGGGGAGCCCACACTTTGGGTATATAATGTATAGGAGGGAGAAATCATGGTACATGAGGTGCCTTGACCTTGATTTTTCCACCCTTCTTTATATTCCTTTAGCCTTTTTATGATTTTTCTTTAATTAACTGCTTGGGACTCAAGGGGTAAGAGCATGATGTGTGAAATATAGTAGTGGGTACCTCCTTTTAAGGTAGGGTGTGAAAATTCTGAAACCCGGAATCCTATAACAGCAACTGATGTTATTTCTTCTATTTGTTAATTTAATTAAACAAATTATTTGCTCTGTGCTATGGTAAATATCGAAACAAATACACTGCGACCTTCACAAAATAAATACTGTGGAAGTAATAAAAATGCTGGAAGAATAGATGCACACACACAAATACACAATTACTTTTTTACCAAGTCCCCAGAAAAACCCAACTCGGGAAAACCGGTGCAACAGTTAAGAGTTTTAATATTATGCAGTAGTCAATCTGAGTGCAAGATTATGGATGCTCAAATCTAGCAATCTGACAATAAATCTAGTGAGAAAAATCTCACTCCCACAGGCGATCTAACACTGACCTTGGCTCAAGTTGAGCTTCTCTTTGCTGCCTTTGTGCAGTCACTGTATCAGCCTACGCAATACTGCGTCCCACAACTCGGAACTGCTTTCCCTCTCGCTATCTGATTAGCTGTTGTCTGGAAGGTGGATCCTTCTGGCCTCCAGACTCTCACTCAGACTTCTGGCATTGAATCACGCTTCTCCCGAGCAAAAATACAAAATCCCCTCTAAAGCACTATGTTGCCTCTGCGTGGCTCTGTGCTACCTCTGCGTGGCACTTACTGCCTCTTTGCAGTGCACTCACCGGAACTAGAAAAGCTTCCTCTAACCTTACTATCCCTGCCCCTCTCACTGCTTCGAGCTCACTAGCTCTCTTTCCGACAACTTAGCGCTGCTACTCAGGAAATTGATTTGCCAGTGAAATCGAACTGCTGGTGTGTAGTGTGTTCTCCAAGCCCCATCGAGTTTCTTCTTATAATCTCTCGTTGAGACATCAACAACCACAATTAAAACTTAATCGATGGCTAAGATTAACTATAACTTGATCCAAGTCTTTTTCTAGAAGATTCTCACCATGACTTAATTAATACCCTTTAATTAATTAGATTTCCTAAGTTTAGACTTAGAAAATATTTAAAAAACGATTAATTATTTTAATTAAGTTGTCTCTACATGGAATTTCGATAAATGATTTTTGGGTTTTGGAGAATACATGTATTCTAGCCTCTCCACCAAATTTCGTGGCTAGAACACATCTGATGCTACAAAGACTAACACTCCCTCTTAGCAAGGAATGTGTTCTAGCGCTACATCCTACTGAAGCAACACCCTGTCTCTGCACCACCTCCTATCACGCTGCTGATGTTTGGCTGCTGCTGCGCACCAGCTATTGTGCAAATCTGATATAAGCTACATCTGTGATGCTGCTGGCCCTGCTGAACTGCTACCAACACTGCATCTACACTGCAACTCCCTCTCCATCTGCTACTGCTGCAACCACAACAACTGCAATTGAAAACCATCCAAAATACTGAATCAACTATGATTAGTATGATGCATCTGTCTCCCGAGTCTCTAACTGCTGCTAGTCTCTGTGCTATCACTGAAGCCTCTGCGCTGCTGCTGACTCTGCTCTTTGCCAACTGCATTGATGCCAACTTTGTACTGCGCTGCCCAGTATCTGACAGCTACTAGCCACTACATTTGTTACTCTGGCATTTGACTGCATCATCTGCCACTGATCCATCCTACTACTGAAATATTGTGGGCTCCCGTAGCAAGGTTTTGATTCAAGAGGTGGACCTCCTCAAGAATCCTGCCCATCCTGTAGTTCTTTGGGGCTACAAAACCAAATCACCCCACCTCACTCCTAGAGGTATATCAGTGATCATGGCAAACTCTTCCTCCAATCTAGAGGACAACCTGTCGATCTTTGCATGAGCTGCTGCCTGGTCTTGCTTCTCCTCCTTGTCCTTCTTCCTAAGAGGACATTGGGTGTTGTAGTGGCCAAGCTCACCACATCTGAAGAATTTGACCTTGGAAAGGTCCTTCTTCCTCGTGCACTGCTCCTGCTGCCCCTTTGATGCGAGGGCCACATTCTCCTCTTCCTTCACTTGTTTCGTCCCACTGCTACTGCTGCTGCCACTAATGTTGCTCTTTACCAAATCTCGCCTCATCTCTTGCTATTGTAGATCAAGCCACATTCGATCCCACTATGGCAACTTGTCTCTGCCTAGAATACTCTAGACGAAGACTTGCCAACCTTTGGAAACACTGTCTAGAGCTAACTGCACCAATTTTGTAGGCTAGGGCACTGACCCTACTGCAGACAGCTAGTCTCGGACATCCCGAATCCTAGTGAGGAAGGGGTCTATGCGGTCCCCGTTTTGCATCCTTTTACATCTCATCTTCTCGTCAAGATACATCTTCCGCTTCTCGGAAGATCCCTTGTATAGCTTAGCAAGAGCTTCCCACATCTATCTGGCAGTATCTTTTCTAGCTATGTGAGACACCACATGATCTTGAACCCCATTGAGAATCAGCCTCTTTGCTTTCGCAATCTCCTTATTGTAGGTTTTCAGCGGATCTGCATCTGAGGGTACAACTACCACGCTATCGATGTAGGCTTTGAGATCGTATTCATCTAGAAGACAGGAAATTCTTGCCTTCTAGATAATGTAATTGGAGGCTTCATCCAACCGATCCTGATCTTTTAGCCCTACTGATGCCATTTCTGCAAAAAGTCGAAGTCCTCTTCTCCTCTGCGTAGCTGTTGACTGGCTCCATGCACTCCCTACTGGAGTGGGAAAATCTGCTCACAACTATTGTTGCTCTGCAGTGAAAAATTGAAATCTGGACTAGAAGTTCCCTGAGGAAAGAATTCCCTCAGTGTGTGCTCTTCCTTCCTCTTGATGCTATTCTGCACCAGCAAACTGCTGCAAAATAATTGCATCCTAGCTGAAGATCTGCTCTACAAGGAAAATATTGCTTCTCCCTCTACCTTTGGTAATCTTTGATCTGGAAAATTTATTCTCTGTCGACTCTCTCAGAGAAATAAATTTTTCCTCAAAAATTGACCCTCCTGGCCAAAGGGACTGCGCAGCCCCTGGGGTTTCGAACAGCTGCTTATGAAGTGCTTCGAAGCTCCTTCTTCTAGCCTGCAACTGAGCTCTTTGGCTTCAATCTGTGCTTTGATACCATGTGAAAATTTTGAAACCCGGAATCCTATTGCAGCAACTGATGTTATTTCTTCTATTTGTTAATTTAATTAAACAAATTATTTGTTGTGTGCTATGGCAAATATCGAAACAAATACACTGCAACCTTCAAAAAATAAATACTGCAGAAGTGATAAAAATTCTAGAAGAATAGATGCACACACACACAAATACACAGTTAGTTTTGGATTAAGTCCCTAGAGAAACCCAACTCGGGAAAATCAGTGCAGCAACTGAGGGTTTTAATATTATGCAGTAGTAAATTTGAGTACAAGACTATGGATGCTCAAATATAGCAATCCATACAGAGAAATGACTGACAATAAATCTAGTGAGAAAAATCTCACTCCCACAGGCGATCTAACACTGACCTTGGCTCAAACTGAGCTGCTCTTTGTTGCCTCTACACAGTCACTACGTCAGCCTATGCAGTACTGCATCCCACAACTCGAAACTGCTTTCCCTTTCGCTATCTGATCAGCTATTGTCTGGAAGATGGATCCTCCTAGACTCCAGACTCTCTCTCCAGATTCTAGCACTGAATCGCTGCTTCTCCCCAGCAAAATACAGAATCCCCTCTGAAGCATTGTGTTGTCTATTCGTGGCTCTAAATTGCCTCTCTGTGGCACTTACTATTTCTTTGTAGTGCACTCACCGGAACTGGAAAATCTTCCTCTGGCCTTACTACCCATGCCCCTCTTTCACTGCTTCAAGCTCACTAGCTCTCTTTCCGGCAACTCAATGCTGCTACTCAGGAAATCGATCTACCAATGAAATCAAATTGTTGGTGTGTAGTGTGTTATCCAATCCCCATCGAGTTTCTTCTTATAATCTCTCGTTGAAACATCAACAGCCACGATTAAAACTCAATCGGTGGCTAAGATTAACTAAAAGTCGATCCAAGTCTTTTTATAGAAGATTCTCACCATGACTTAATTAATACCCTTTAATTAATCAGATTTCCTAAGATTAGACTTATGAAACATTAAAAAAATGATTAATTATTTTAATTAAGTCGTCTCTAGGTGGAATTTCCCAACGCGATTTCTGGGTTTTGGAGAATACAGGTATGCTAGCCTCTCCACCAAATTTCGTGGCTAGAACACATCCAATGCTACAAAACTAACATAGGGCGGTTCATTGCCCAGCAGGGGTTGGGACAATCATGGGTTTCTATATGATGAAGGAGGCTCATAGAACCTGCAAGAACCAGGGTGATGGCCATGATGTTGGGGTAGAGCTCATGTATTGGCTTTTGCCCACGTGCTAAATGTGTTTATCCCAGCCATCTTTTGCATTTTGTGGTACATTTCCTTGTTGAATGTGGTCAATTATGCTTTTACTTTTGTTTTTAGCTGCATAAACCTCTGGGGCATCATTCCAGGCCTAACCCAAGGTGTGGGCAAGGGAAAGGGGAGAGCTAGCCCTATGTGGACCCAGTGGAGGAATGTGGACCCGGGTGGGAGAAATGATGAATGGGGTTATAATGGGTGGAAAGGGGGCAGTATATGTGGATGAGGGTGGGTGCGGGACCAGGCAACCAAAATCAGGGTTTCCCATGAAATAACATACCTAAAGCCAAATGGTTATTAAAAGAGATCCTAGTGACTAGAATCCAAGGTTAATAATCAAACAGGGTCTAGGGGACAAGAGCATAGACCTTGCCCATTATTTCCACCGAAACCCCTGAAACCCCCATTAATCCATGCCCAGAAGTGTCCATGATAAGCAAACTACAATACTCAATCCATGCCCAAAAGTGTCCATGATAAGCTGCCAGCTAAGGACCATCTTGGAAAAAAAAATCTCCTAAGGATGTCACCCACAAAATGGTGGGTAACAATAGCCTCTCCATTCCATCACTATATCTTAGGCCACCTACCATTTGATGGATGTACCATGGACATTTCACCCCCTTTAGAGGATGAAACCACCTAATAAGGTCCTTGGTTAACCCCCCTTTTGAGTTTGGAGACATTTGTAGATGCGAAAGCCCACTATGGAAGGGCATGCCATTATGAAGTGTCCACTTATGTTTCATGATTTCTAAGCTCTTTTACTTGATTACTCTAATGTTTTGTTGTACTAGAATGTGAGGGGACACATTGGAGCTTATGCAGGATTGTAGATGGGTATCCATTTGAGGTTTGGTCTCCCTATACGGATCCAAGCTCTCCAGAGGGTCACAGTGGCACTTGTAGGGTGAGCGTAGAGAGCCATGGGCCTCCACCATAGCAGAGAGCACTTCATGGATCCCCAACACCATTCAATGATTGGTCGTATTCCACCTTTTGGATGAGGATGATGCACTTGGATCACCATGCCTAACAAGCTTCACACTTGTACCACACTCTTGGCAGAGGTTCCAGGGTCCAGATGAGAATGTGCCTCACTGTGGGAGACAAAGGGAGGTCTTATGTTATCATCCTAGCCCTTACAAATGGTTTACAGGAATTATCGATTCACTTGGAGACCCATCAGGGTGTCATTATGGCCCCACACCCACTTGGGGACACCACATTTGACTTACTTGGATATCAAGGGGCCAACCCCTTATTCACTATGTTTGGAGTTTATTCTCTCAGCTTGGCACACTTTGGACTCCACCAAACCTTCTCAATGGCTGAACGACTGATTATGTTTACTATTTTGCCCTCTTGAGAGGTTTATCTTTCTATTGTGGAGTGGGCTTGTCACCAAGTCATATAATTATTGTACATTATTTTATTATTTGGGGCATTGTTAGGCTAATTAGGCTATTCGAACCCCCTTATGGATTGTATAAATAGATGAGAGGCTCATTCATTCCTCTCATCATCACTTGGGTTGGATTAGTATCTCTTGAGAGATCTTCGCACTTGTTTCTGGGACGAAATTTTTGGAGTTTCTAGATGCATTATGATGTTTGGATTTCACTATTGTTTTTGGAGCTTCTTTTTAATGTGAAGTTGATGAATGGATATACTCTCTCTCTCTCTCATGTCAGTGAAATTTTAATGTTATTTTTGTTATTTTACTTGTCTAATGCATGTTATTGTTATCATTATTCTTGTATGGATTAAAGTAATGTGAAATTCTTCTAGAAACCTTGAACAAGTGATTTAATGCATGCATTCATCTCTGAGGGAGTAGGTGAATGTTCCTAGAGGCACATCATAGGTTGAAGGCCCTTGAAACATCATCTCCTTTGCAATTCAAAGTATTAATCTGTAGATGATCATGTTGATGCACCTTGAAAGACTAGCGAAAGTCATCTAGGGCTTCTTAGCATATGAAAATTCTCGATCTAGGTGTATCTTGAATCCATTAAGCCCAAGAAGCAAGGCACTAATCCTTGCATCCCTTTGGTGGTCAAAATCAGTGTTTTAAAAACCGGCCGTTTCGAAACCGAAACGGCCGAGTTGATCCGAGTTGCAGCTGGAGGGAGTGACCCGGCCTTGGAAACGGTCCGGTTGGCCGAGTCATGGGTGACTCGGCCAACCCGGCCGGTTCCGATATGACTCGGCCGAGTCACAAGGGAACGGCCAGGCACACGTAAACCGCATTAAAATATTCATTTTTTTGGGATTTTTCACCTAGCTGACATATGCGGGCTGTGATTCTTGATTTTCCATGGCCACTTCTTCCAGCATTTGATGTGCTGCTTCTTTCTCGTTTATCTCACTACTGAAAGTTCAACCAGACATTGCCTAAAGTGACTGTTACTTCCCTGGTGATCTGCCGGAGTTGAATTGAAAGAAAGCAGTTGAAGGGGTGACAAGCTTTACAGAGCTCTGCTCCAATCCAGACATGCCTAAAGGGACGGTTACTTCCCAGGTGATATGCTGGAGTTGAATTGAAAGAAAGCAGTTGAAGGGGTGGCAAGCTTTACAGAGCTCTGCTCCAATTCTGACTCTCCAAACCAGAGTTACCAAAACCTATGAATGGCTCCATAATCTCACCTTCGTTACACTTTGATGTCAAGATCAATTCAAAGTGCCAGCTATTCGTTAACTGAGCAGTGTACAAAGGTACAGGAGTGATAATGTCAATTGAAAATTTCCCCCATCTATATGATCTGCGCCTCATTTAAAATGCAGCATGGAGGGCATGCATTCAAGGATGACTTTTGTTATAAAAACTATTGTATCGGAAGGAGGATATTCCTCATTGTTTTTAAAACTCCACCATTCAATTTTGAAGCATTATTGATGAGGCTATCTACCAAAAAACTATGCCCCATTAGATCATGGAAATACTTACATTTCCATAGCAATATGATTCCTTTTGGATTCTCAAAATATGCCGAGCAAGTTTGCCATCAGTCAGAGTAGTCACATTATTCATAAGTTTGATGACTAAAGAAGGATCCCTGATGACAATTATATTCTTGATGCAACTTGGGTCCAGGAGTTTTAGCCCTTTAATGCGAAGCTTCAACATGGTTACGTTATGTTATTCTTGATGTCCTTTCAAAGCTGAATTCTTGATCTTCATGTGGATCAAGGATGATTGTCTCAACAATTGTTACCATTGGGTTGCCCTTTAACTCTTTATGAAACGAAGAATATGATTGTGTGGTGATTATTGCAATTGTTTGAAGTCTACCTCCTTTCAAAGCTAGCTTTTTCGTCTTTGTGAGGGTTGTTGGAATGTTGAGATTCATCAAGTGGTTTACCCCATAAGGAGATCAACTATCCAATCTTTCTCTTGTTGATCTAGAAATAGGGTGTTATGGCCTTTAATTCCCCACACTTTGATGGTTTTCATCATTAATCCACATGCCTTTGCAGTTGTGATCCTTGGGTTATCAAGTTCTTGTTGAAAAATAGTTTTATTTCAAGACAACCACACTTTCCATCAACAAACTTTGGTAGTGCTTACCAATCTCTCTAAGAATTGGTTTGTTTGGGAATGTCCCGTTATATTTTCTATGCTAGCTTATTAACATATCCCTCCATGATTGGGGGAATAACCCCCTAGTCTTCCATCTATATTATAATGCTGTGTGTTTGGATTCTGGAAACATGAATGAAAATCTTTAAAATTATGTTTAAAATATTTAAAATTATGTTTTTTAATAAAATAAATAAATATTTAATGTATTTTTTACAACGACCGAGTCATTGAAATCGAGCCGGCCGAGTCACTACCGTTTCGGAGTCAGAGTCGGAGTCGATCCTCGGCCGAGTCGGAGTCGGAATCGGAGTCTTAAAACATTGGTCAAAATTACCCCTTTTTCTCATCTCTTCCAATTCTAGGCCTAACCCTAGTAGGTCGTCACCTAGTGCATCAAGTGAAATCATTTGTAGCTATTCAAAACCCTTGACTTTTGGTACACTACTGCACTGTGGCATTCTCAAGAGGTCCTCCAAGTTTCAGGCTAATCCGATGGTGTAATCCAGAGATATAGCAAGCCCTAACCATAAGACCATCTCTTTCCCTACGTTGATTTGGGTTAGTGTCCTCATTTGGATCATTGCATTTAAAATTCAAAAGAGAATTTGTCCTTTGATCCTATTCTCCTCCCTAAACTAGTCAAGCCCTTCTAGTGTTGATCAACTCCACATCCTTGACCTAGTTTGGGTCCACTTTGGTTTTTTGTGGTCCCGCAACTTTATAACTCAAATTCAAGAAGGATTGCACGTAAACCATTTCTCCACAAGGATTCTTAGGTCAAGGAAGCTTCTTGTCAAGGGATATTCCTCAAACCTAGGCTTAAGTATCCTCTTAACCCTTCCTAGAGAGCCCATCACCTTGCTTCTTAAGCAAGTAAGCCATTTAATTGAGTCTCTCTTGTGAATAGGTTCTAGGAATCACTCTCGATCCATTTGTTGACATATTCATCCTTGTGATTCCTCTTATATCAGGTTTCCTCCTGTTAGCGCTTGAGATTTCACCCTAGGCTGAGGAAGGTAAACCTTCAAGGCAACATCAAACCATTTCACCTCGTAGCTAGCCCTACGGGGTATGAGAAGGCTCTCTCCGGTCAATCTCAGTAAAATATTCAATGGACAGAGATGACCAATACAGTGACACTGATATTAGGCTAGTAAACTGATTAAAAGGTTGATTTGGGGGTTTTTGGGGTTATTTTGGTGGCAAATTGAGGATTTGCAATTTTAGGGTGCGGGGATTTGACACAGTTTCTGCAGGTGGATCTTTGGGGCAAGGTAGGAGTTTGTGCTGATGCCTTTAGCCGAGATGGATGATCAAGGAAGAATGATAAGAAGGCTAAAGAGGGCAAACAATGACTTTGAATCCTCTCTAGACAGTGGAAAACATAAACATTAAACAAATTTGAAAGCTGAGCATGGCAAGCATGAATTCAAACTTTATCACTTCATTTGTTTAATAAGCTGCAGTAAAGAAAGAGATGGAACACATAAACACACTTACAATTACAATAAGAGAACACACCATCAACACAAGAGTCCACAAGAATCCCAATGATGTCTGCAAAACCCTGGTCTTCCTTTTCCTCAAATTGCAGAGATACAAGTAAAATATACAATAGGAGCTTCTCCCTCAAGAGTCCAACCATGAAAATGAGCAAGAGAAGGCATAATATAGATGATCTAACTCCTTTCCCCACCTCTAGGGGTCGAGCTCAGCTTCCTAGGAGCTGTTTCAACTAATTCTAAACTGAGCACTAGATAATAGGCAGTCAAAACAACTTGCCTCTAAAACTTAGGAAACCTATCCATGCATTAAATATTTACCATTTACATCAAAGAATCTTCTAGAAGTGATGAAGGAGAGTAAAAGCATCTAAATGCCATGAAAATTACACAAAAATCCATCATTTACATGCCTCAAAAGTCAACCAAGATGAAACAGTGTTTTGCTGGCCGAACTGGTCAAAACAGGCAAATTTCCCTGACTGGTCGCGCACATCACTCTCACTGGTCGCGCACATTCACAGCTCTGTTTGAGGGCCTTCCCGGTGTCCAAATCAGATGCGAAATAGCTCGTTGGAAAGGTCTGCGAGTCTACTTTCCAACCCCACCGGAATTTTTGAATTTGGAGTTGATTTGACCCCTCAAAAGTTATTTCTCCCAAGACAGCTTTCTGCAACTCAAAATAGAGGCAGAAAGTCAAAATTTGCATGTATTTTGAGCTTTTGGAAGCCCAAATCTCCATAAAATCTGAAACCCATCCATAGGCAAGTGTATTTTTGCATGCCAATTCCAAAAATGCAAAGTTTTCCCCGTTCTGAGTTGCCCCCATGTATGGTCGCGCGCGGGGTGAGACCAGTCAAATGGCTAAAACCTGTAAAATTCCCAAAAATGCCAAAAATGCCTCAAAACTCTCAAAATTTCTTGGGTTTGCTGCTAGGAGGATGCTAATGAGTATTATGGTGAGTGAGAGAGGCCTCAGCCAAGATACGGAGCGGGTTGGTCTTCTTCTTCCTCTTACGGGCCTCGGACAACCTCCTTTGGAACATCTTCATTTTCGCCTTGCAAACATGCATCCTCGCCCAATAGTGATTCTTCATGTTCCGTAGCAACCTCTTGTCCTCGTTTGCCTTCTCTAACAGCCTCTCGATCAATTTAGCAAGCAAGAGGGCGATTTGAGAAAATTTGAAGTGGTTTTGTGGAAGACAGTTTGACTGGTCGCGCACGGGCTTTGACTGGTCGCGCACAGCCTGACTGGTCGCGCCCGTTAGGAATTAACACTGCGGAGGAGCTGCTGACTGGTCGCGCACTGCCCAACTGGTCGCGCACAGCTCCTGAGTGGTCGCGCACCTGAAAATGACCCAAATTCTCTGCAATTCGCCTCCTTTCGCCTTCTTCGCCCTCTCACTCTTCTTTGCAAGCTCTTAGATGCACAATGAGGGTGTTTTAGAGGGAATTTGACTCTTTATAAGCCCAATTTGAAAAAATTTACTTACCAAACCCACTTTCTAATGTTTTGTTTTGGCACTTTCTTTTAACACTGTTTTGAGTTTGCTTTGTCTTGAATTTGACTTTTTGAGTGCTTTAACTCCGTTCTTTTTGCAGGTAGACCATCTGATGGACTCTGGCGAGGAGACCAGGGTTATTGCCGGCATTGTGAAGAATTTTTGAAATTTCCTTATTTTTTTGCAAAATTGACATGACCTTGGCTTTAAAAACATGGTTTTTAAATCCAAGGTATAAATGAGCTGTACCTGATGAAAATATCCATGAAACATATTTACATACCTCCTTCCGGCTTGCTGGGGACCCATGGACTTTTGACTCATGACATTGCAAAGACTTTTGACCGAAACCCTAGACCTAAGACTTTGGACTTCAAGACAAAACAAAACAAGCGTGACACAAGTTCATTAACTGATATGACCTGATCCAGCAGAGCCAAGAAGGGAACAAGGACCAGCTCCTCCATCAGTTTTATGGAATGCCTAATGGAATGCAAAACTGACATCGATGAGACACCTACTTATGCATATGCAAAGAGTTTTTTGATCACTGATGGAGGGCACAATGACCGACACTAACACCTCCTATCAGTTAAAGTCCATAAAGAGCAAAGAGCTAGAGTTGAGGTGACAATGGGCTCCTGCTCCATTGTTGCCGCTTGACCTAGTAGTTGCTCTATAGGATCTCTCCTAGGACCCCTGCTAGTTTAAGCGGTAACAAGACATACAAATTTAGCACTTGGGCAAAAGCTATCATGAGGTCTAATCCTATCATTGTGGCCATCACCCTGGTTTCAAGGGCCTCTCATATTGGCGCCCTAGATCATTAAGGAACCCATGATTGTCCCAACCCCTGGTGGGTGATGAACTGCCCAACCTTAAGGGGGTAATCACTACTATATCTTACACATAATGCTCTCATTCCCTAGAACCCTGAGCAATTATAAAAGAAAAATCAATAAAAGGCAAAAAGACATATGAAGAAGGGTGGAAAATAAAGGCCAGGTAACTCGTGTACCATGATATGATCCCTCATACATTTATACACCCAAGTGTGGGCCTCCCTCACCATAGCTACCTTTGTACCATAGCACGTGGCTTGGAGAATTCCCCGATGTCCCACTCCATTCCATCATTATATTACATGACATGATGACACTTGCCATCTAACAGATGTCCCATGGACTTGTTACTCCTTTAGAAGTTGAAACCACTTAATAGGGTCCTTGATTAACCCCCTTATTGAACTTGGAGACACCTGTACACTCTAAAGCCCATTATGGAAGGGCATGCCAATATGAAGTGTTCACTTGGTTCCTTGATTTGTAAGCTCATTTACTCAATTACACTAATGATTTGTTGTACTGGAAGGTGAAGAGATGCATTGGATCTTATACAATATTGCAGGTAGGTCTTCATCTTGGGATTTGGTCTCCCTATACGGGGTCCAAGCCCTCCAGAGGGTTATATTGGCTTTTATAGGGTGTGTGTTGAGAGCCATGGGCCTCCATTATAATAGAGATCAAATAGCCATGCCATGGTATCCTTCAGCATAACTCATTACTCGCTCGTGTTCCATTTATTCGATGATGATGATGCACTCGGACCACCTCGCCCATCCGCCTACACACTTGCACCACACACTTGACAGTTGATCCAAGGCACAAATGGGGTTGTGTCTGTCCATGGGAGACAAAGGGAGGGCTTGCCTCATTGTTCTAGCCCTTGCAGATGGGATACATGCTTGTTCGATTTAGTTGGAGACCCATAGGGATGATTTTGTGCCCCCATAGCCACTTTAGGGCACCACGGGTCATTTGCTTGGAGATAAAAGAGTCCACTCCCTTCATCACTATTTTTGTAGCCCTTCCACTCATTTTGGCACATGTTGGACTCCATTTGGCCTCCCAACGGCTCTCCTAGATACTTGTATATCATTTTGGCCCTCTTGATAGGCTTATTTTTCATACTATGGAGCTATTTGGTGGGCTTGTCACCAAAGGATGTTATTTTGCACATTATTTTATTATTAAGGGCATCATTAGGCTTAATTAGGAACGCTGAATCCCTTATAGGATCATATATATTGATAAGAGGATCATTTCATTCCTCATCATCACTTGGATTTGTATCTTTGTCTTCTTGAGAATTTCGCACTACATATTGATGGACGAATTGGAGGATCTTTAATGCATTTGATGTTTGGATTATTGTTATTCTATCTTGGAGCTTCTCTCTTGCAAACATGATAGATGGATATACTCTTTTTACCATGTAAGTTTATGTTTTATGCCAAACTTTCATTATATGTCTAATGTATGGAACACTACATCATGATGTTGCTTGTGCTCTAAATTAATGCAAAAATCTTGAATCACTTGGCATATCTCGATCTATTGCATGCATTACTCATTTGTAATATCCCCTTTTGAATATTTCGCTAAAAATAGCAAGGATTTAATTACAGAAAATTTATTCCAGAAAATACATGCAAAACCCATAAATTTGGAGAGCAAAATATTTAAATTTGAGAATACACAAAAACACTAGAAAATCGGCAACAATAAACTCAACTTTATTTATTATATTATAGTAGCAAGATTACATGCCAATACTATAATTGAGGTAGTAGCTGAGAAGACCTCCAAATATTTTGCGAAAATGCTAACCCGGTCTCCAAGCTGTAACTGAAAATATCGCCCAAATGGGAGCTCTATGTGATCCCCGCTCCAATACACAAAACTGCTACTGCCAATCTGCTCTCCAAAATATCCACTGAAGCACTGTGAGATTTCTGGGTGAAACCTCCTCAAGAGTGTTGGGTTTTCGTCCAACACAATAGCAAACCCGAGGGTTTCCGTCCTAGGGCTATAGAAGTTGGGAACTTGGTTCTCCAGACCTCACCAAAGACAACATGCATAAATCCAAGATGTCCTCTAATGGCCTCCTCTTTTCATAGTTTTGATGGATCCCTCTAAAAGCTCCTATTTATTATTATTTTAATCATTGAGCACATTTCCCTCCTTTTATTTCAATTAAGATATCTTTTAAATGTGGGAAAATGGTAAATTGGCCACCATGCCCCCTCAGGCCACTGAAAATCCCTACTAACCATTCCATCTTATAGATCTTCTCGTTTTGTTTCCAACGAGCTATTCCACTAAGGTGTTACATCAAGTATTCCTCTCGGAATGCCACCTTAAGCGTAATTAATTGAATTAGGCACATTAATAACCCTGTTTTATGGGAATTATCAGAAAGCAATGGAACGAGAAGCGAATTGTACAGAATCAATCCTAATGATGGAAGATGGCAAGGGAACTCCTCTAGACCCCATAAAACATTTCCAAAATCCCCTGGGCCAGCTGTTGAAGTAAACCTACACCTGTGACTTGACTGCCTCCAACTCTAAAAGTCCATCACAACCATGCCATAGGGAACACTAGTAAAAGGGACATCACATCATTGGGCAATAAGGGTGCATGTTCCTAGGGGTATCTTTGAAGATTCAACCTTGAAACTCCATATAGCTTTACAAAACAAAGTGTAAATTTCTTGTGTAACGTAACTAGCACCTCCTAGACTAGCGAAGTTGCATTGTCATGTCCCTTCTCAAACACATTTGTAATAGGGTGCTGCTACACAATTTTGCACAATTTTGGCTAAGGAAGAGAACCCATCATTTTCGACTTAGGGACTTAGGAGGCAATTCGACTTTATTTGGTTGCTAGTGGAATGTGGGGGCCACCCACATGGGAGTTCGAATTGGCCCATTCGAATAGCTTGGAGGGAAAGTCAAATAGGTGGATGGAGGGGCCCACATGAGGCTAGGGAGGCCCAAGGAGTTATAAGGAGGGAGCAGCTCTCATTTTGGATTCATTCTTACACCTTGCAATCAAAATTACTTGACTGTTCACTCTGTTGTTTAGCTTAGTCAACTGATTGTTTAGCCACGAATCTCTCAAGAGGGAGATTCAACCTTTGCTTCGGGGGACCATCCATGCCCACCCTAGAGAGGCAGTTCCATAAATATTTCAGGAGTTTCGGGAGTGTGTTACAACACTACCATTCAGCCACAACAGGGAGTGCGTATTTCTGGCTAGTTGGAGAATACGCAAGGGGAGTTTGGAGCTATCAGTGATCAAGCATTTGCCAGGAGAGTTAGAGGATTGGGAGAGCAGCAAAGGGCCAACCTTTCTTGCAAGTTTGGAGCCAGCAGAGCTAGCATCCCAACAGTCTGATTTACAGTTACCTGGGCCTGCGCAGAGAGCCATCACTAGGCTCATGTGGGAGTTGGAGGAAGGAATTGTAGAGCTGGAGCTGGTCGGGAGAAGTAGGAGATCACTTGGAGGGCCATTTGAGGAGGATTGTTGGAGTTGGGAGAGCAGAGATTGACAGGATCAGTCACAACAACAAAATTCGAAATTGGAGGAGGGCCAAGCTGTGAAGGGTCAATTTTTGAAGGTTGGAACCAAGGGAAACCCTTTCTGGGTTTTTCTGGGTTTTGGGCAAGGATCACACTCCTAAATTTATAGAATTTTCTGGGCAGATCTAAGGGGTCAAATAGGGGTCCCAACTCAACCAACAGCTAAAGTAGCTAAGGGGATTTTGGACCAAAATTCTGAGGTCAACATTTGGTCAATTCCTTAGTGGGTTTTTCTAGGTTTAGGCCAAGGAGAAAGGAGATGAAATCTCATATTTTTTTGAGCATGGGAAGCAATGATTCCAGCCCTTCGAAGTCAACAGACATAGCAGTTTTCTGGGGCAGCAGTTGTAGCAGTGTTCAGTTCAACATTCTCTCGCCTGGGTTTTGTCATGCTTGTCCATTGAGACAAGCCTAGGTGCGCCATTCTATTTTACTATTGTCTTTTCTCATGAAGAAGTAATAAAATGGCTCAGTAATTCTCTATTTCCAGTGTTTCCATGGGTGCTTAATGTATATTTCATTTTTTTGATTGCAAGATTGTTTGCATGCTTTGTATATCACTTACATTCCTGTTTAGGAACTTTACAGTGGTATCATAGCCATAATCTTGGCTCAGCCTGTGGGAAAGATTAGAATCAAACAACATGGAGGTCACCTGGAATGAGGTGGTGAGGATACAACAAATGATGATTGATGTGGGGAAGAAGTTGATTCATTCCTTAGTTGGGAATCCGGACATGATTGCAACTGATGTGGAGTTATTGGGGGGAAACTGGAGGGCATACCAATCATTTGGTGATGGCATTCAGGCATCCCTCTCTTTTTGGGAATTCTTTGAATTAAGGGGTATGCACAAACCAATGGAGATTCAGTGGGATTTTGCAGGGATGATGAGAAGTATTAAGAAAGAAAATGAAAGAGTAGCTGAAGGGGCCATGGTTGGCAAAAAGATAGTTGAGCATACACCCATTGATGAGGTGTCATCCAGTGATGAGGTATTCGGGGTTGTGACTGAGTTCTCAGGTGATAGTAATTCACCACAGGTTGGTGAGGTGCAGGAAGAAAGCTCCACTGTTGTTGAGGAGCCGATAGGTACAGAGGCCTCCAAATCTATGACGGAGTTGCCAAACGATAGTCGCCTACAACTGACTGGTGAGCATATCGTGCATATTGGGTTGTCTATGGAGGAGCAGTCGAAGGCTCATGTCGAGCTTGTGATGGAGGAGAATGTGCAGCCATCCCTTGGGCTAGCCATTGATGAGGGGCAGCATAGAGGTCACGTGTTGGATTTTCAGCACAGTGCACTTCAGAGGCCCACTGACGGGGTTTATAGCGTTATCAACCCCTTATGCGTTGGATTGAGGGAGGCCGAGTTGTCTAGACATACCCGAGGGGGTGGACAGGTTAGCATGACTGAGCTGAGCATGATACCACATCAGCTTGGAGGGCTTGTTCCTTCCACAAAGGATTACACATCCAATCTCTCCTTTGGGATTGGATGGCGAGAAAAACTGAGCAGGTACTCAATGTAGCAGGTTAGGCGGTTGGATACAACCATGGCCACATGTCAGCAGAGGCCATGGCTTACCGGAGGGACTCGAGGGCCTAACTATTTTTGGGATCCGGGTGGGATTTTCCATCACATCATAGAGCTAGTAGGTGATGGTAGTAGCTATGGGATGGATTTGACGCTTGAGCGCACCCACATTTTCAAATCTCCATCAGAGCCCCAGTTAGCACTAGTGACAAGATGGTTTGATAGGCAAGCAGATAGATTTCATGAGCTGTCTTGGCATATTGACAGTGCATGGAGTCAAAGGGTGACTAGCTTACTCTGGCAGGAGCTGGTAGGAGGAGGTGGCATCGATAGGCTATCAAACAGGGGGTTGTATGGAGAGAGTGCTCTCTTACTAGCATATGGAACACAGGGACTATTGAGGATAGGCACAGTAGTGTCATTTCTGTTATCATGTGGGGAGTTGGGCTTCTCAAGTCTTTCAGAGTAGATGGGGGGGGATGTAGCCCACATCATGGAGGGCATACTAGCAAAGAGGTCGATATTTTGACCCATGTGGGACACTATATGTTACAGGGTGGTACGACAATGGGCAGTGGTACACAGGGCTACATAGAGTTATGTCATAGCATCCAGTGGTGTGCAGGGCTATGGAGCGAGTAGGGGCCTGCAGAGGAGCATGGAGACGCAGGGTGGTGTGTCATAGTATGTTGGACTGCACTGTGGAGTGGGAGTGCCTCACATCGCATTGAGTACATACGTGGAGTGACAGGTACAGTGACACATGTGGGACCCAGGCCAATACAGGATGGCATAGCCGTAGCCGAGGGTATCCAACGGTGTACAGGGGTAGGCCATGGTGTACAGTGGCATGTCCAGGAGTACTGGGATGATCGGTGGCATGCAGGGGTGTATAGTGCTGCACAACGAGGTCATGGAGTGTTGCCTCCAGGGAGACCTTTGGACGGAAACACCAGGCATACCTTTGGGTATAGTTCACCCAGGATTGACGGGGACACAAATGAGCAATACTTGATGGTATCCGCAGGGACTCACACGCCTGACCCTCTTCTACATCCCTCACGGGCGCAGTCGATTTTGCTGTCGACTTTTTGCACTTTGGGCATGAGCCACGGGGGACGAGGGGCTCACCCAAGATATTTGGGTGAGACTCAGCGCACTAGGGGGGAGACTTTTTAGCAATGGCATTGGGTTGGTGCATCAATTGATAGCCATAGGTTGGGGGATGAGGTTATCATCTGCAGGGGTGGCATATCGTTCATCACTGAGCTTGCGTCTAGGGATCTAGTCCCGAGGGAGACATGTGTCACTCTTTTCTCAGGGCATGTCGAGACCAAGCATGAGCAGAGGATAGCGGTTACGACTGAGGTAGTTTCCCAATATGTGTCCAGGCTCCAGACCTTATATTGGCACATTATCGAGAGGGCAGATGGTAGACCCAAGGGAGATGGTTGGCAGGGACAGGAGGGATCCACATACCCTGAGTCGATTATGAGTATCGGATACCCATCTTTTGGTTGCATTCAGGGGGTAGCTCTTTGGCACACGTGGCTTCCAGCGATCATCGATACTACACAGTGGCAGGCACAAGGCATATTAGCATGCATCAGATTAGCCCACAATATATGGAGCCTATATAGTGATCACATGCAGGGACTAGAGACGAGGGCCAGAGGGATTCCATCGGTTGACAGGGCTATGTCGCAGCAGGTCTGGCTATGGGATGCAGGGATTCAGTTGATCGATAGATCACTCGTGATGAGCAGAGTTATGGCAGAGAGTGATATAGTTTGCTCTTGGGATGACACATGGGGGTTCACAAAGGGTTTCATCATATGGGGAGGCAGACATTCTCTATTGCTGCATAGGTTCGGAGTTAGATTTGGATGGGTAGGCCTGGGTTCCATGGAGATGCCCAGGCAGGATGTGTCTCACCTCTTTCAGTATTCCACCATCGAGTTCCAGGAGAGGAGGATACTGACTGCGCACGATGGGGAGTATGACATAGTCAGAGTAGCGCAGCGTCAGCATGGTGGCACCACTCTGGGACTAGCAGGGAACTGGGGCATCACAGCTCTTCACAACTCAATAACCTTTAGGGATGCACCGACTACTACAGGGGGAGATCATACAGATATTCCATTGGGCTTTAGTGACTCACTGATGGAGCACGGGACTTCTGGTACTTTCACCGGGCAAGATAGTGAGTGGAGTGAGGGGAACTTCATGTTGGATAGGATTGCCTGGGATCCTGGTATTGAAGGATTCTTCCATATCAAGACAGTGCAGAGATCAAGCACGATCCAGTGGCACATCTGGGAACCTGGCACATTTTGTAGTGACAGTGGGGAGAAACAGTTAGAGAGGTTGCTTGCTTAGGCATTGCTTGAGGACAAGCGATTTTTGGTGCATTGGAAGAGCTTGTTGGATGAGGATGCCACCTGGGAGGGTGAGCACATTTTAGAGCACTCAGTTGTGAGGTTGCTTGAGGGAAAGCAACATTTGGGAGGGGAGGACTGTCATGTCCCTTCTCAAACACATTTGTAAAAGGGTGCTGCTACACAATTTTGCACAATTTTGGCTAAGGAAGAGAACCCATCATTTTCGACTTAGGGACTTAGGAGGAAATTCCACTTTATTTGGTTGCTAGTGGAATGTGGGGGCCACCCACATGGGAGTTCGAAGTGGCCCATTCGAATAGCTTGGAGGGAAAGTCGAATAGGTGGATGGAGGGGCCTACATGAGGCTAGGGAGGCCCAAGGAGTTATAAGGAGGGAGCAACTTTCATTTTGGATTGATTCTTACACCTTGCAATCAAAATTACTTGACTGTTCACTTCGTTGTTTAGCTGAGTCAACCGGCTATTTAGCTACGAATCTCTCAAGTGGGAGATTCAACCTCTACTTCGGGGGACCATCCGTGCCCACCCTAGAGAGGCAGTTCCATAAATATTTCAGGTGTTCCAGGAGTGTGATACAACACTACCATTCAGCCACAACAGAGAGTGTGTATTTCTGGCGAGCTGGAGAATACGCAAGGGCAGTTTGGAGCTATCAGTGATCAAGCATTTGCTGGGAGAGTTAGAGAATTGGGAGAGCACCAAAGGGCCAACCTTTCTTGCGAGTTTGGAGCCAACAGAGCTAGCATCCCAGTAGTCCGACTTACAGTTACCTGGGCCTGCGCAAATAGCCATCACTAGGCTCATGTGGGAGTTGGAGGAATGAATTATAGAGCTGGAGTTGGCCGGAAGAAGTAGGAGATCACTTGGAGGGCCATTTGAGGAAGATTGCCAGAGTTGGGAGAGAAGAGATCGATAGGATCAGTCACAGCAACAAAATTCAAAATTGGAGGAGGGCCAAGTTGTGAAGGATCAATTTTTGAAGGTTGGAACCAAGGAAACCCTTTCTGGGTTTTTCTGGGTTTTGGGCAAGGATCACACTCCTAAATTTATAGAATTTTCTGGGCAGATCTAAGGGGTCAAACAAGGGTCCCAACTCAGCCAACAACTAGAGGAGCTAAGGGGAATTTGGGCCAAAATTCCGAGGTCAACATTTGGCCAATTCCTTAGTGGGTTTTTCTGGGTTTAGGCCAAGGAGAAAGGAGATGAAATCTCAATCATGAGCACGGGAAGCATTGATTCCAGCCCTTCGAAGTGAATAGACAATAGTTTTTTGGGGCAACGCAATTCAGTTTGGTGCAGCAGTTGTAGCAACCTTCAATTCAGCATTCTCTCACCTAGGTTTTGTCATGCTTGTCCATTGAGACAAGCCCAGGTGCACCATTCTATTTTACTATTGTCTTTTCTCCTGAAGAAGTAATAAAATGGCTCAGCAATTCTCTATTTCCAGTGTTTCCATGGGTGCTTAATGTATATTTCATTTTTCTGATTGTTGGATTGTTTGCATGCTTTGTATATCACTTACATTCATGTTTAGGAACTTTACATGCATATTGGACTCCTTGATGAAGCAAAAGGTCTAAAATCAAATTTCTTTTTTGTCTCTTGTTGGGTGATTTAATTGTGAGTTAAGTCCCTGTAATTAATTGTCAAATAGGGGATGGCACTACATGGGAAAACCCGATTTTGGTTGCGTGGTCCCACTTCCCAACACCATATACATCACTCACCTTCGCTCATTATAACCCCATTCATCATATTTCCCTTCTGGGTCCACATTTGTCCATTGGGTCTAGAAGGTGTTAGCCTCCCTCTCCCCTTGTTCACACTTTGGGTCGGGCTTGGAACAATGCCTAGGAGGTTGATGCAGCTAAAAGAAAAATAAAAACCATAATTTAGCCACTCTCAACAGGAAATGTACCATAAAATGTAAAAGATGGCCGGGACATACACATTTAGCACATGGGAAAAAGCCAAACATGAGCTCTACCCCTTTCATTCTGGCAATTGCCCTATTTCCTAGGGTCGCTCATATTGACCCCTTTCATCATTAAGGAACCCATGATTGTCCCAACCCCTGGTGGGCAATGAACTGCCCCACCTTAAAGGGGGTATCCACTGCTATATCTTACACATCATGATCTCATCCCCTCAAGCCCCAAGCAGTTATAAAAGAAAAATCAATAAAAGGAAAAAGGCATATGAAGAAGGGTGGAAAAACAAAGGTCGAGGTAACTCATGTACCACGATTGCTCCCTCCTGCATTCATACACCCAAGTGTGGGCTTCCCTATTATGATTATGCTTGTACTGTGGCATGTGGCTTGGAGCCTTCCCCTGATGCCCCATTCCATTCCATCATTATATCACATGCCACCTACAACTTGATGGATGTACCATGGACATGTCACTTTAGGGAGGAAACCAATATGCAAGAAGTAATTGTCTATAGACTGTGTTTTTAGGTGTAAGTAAATTGTATTATTGATAATGTGAAAATTTCTGAATCTACACATCAGAAATCCTACTGCAATCACTGGTTTATCATCTCCTACTTGTTTTTACATTCAACAAGTTATTTAATTATTTAAACACTGATGAAAAAACTATTGTAGACTACACTGACATACAGATCATAAACTGAAATAGATACGAGACAAACACACAAGGGACATCGTTATTTTTGGACAACACATCCCCGAAAAAACCCAATGCAGGAAAACCAGTGCAACATATAGAGGGTTTGTATTATTAAGAAAGCAGAATCTGAGTACAACAGGTTGCCTCTCACACCGGCTAACCTTTTAGAGAAATATCGGCAGCAAGAAATACATACGAGGGTTTACCTCATTCTCTAAGTCACAACTGATCCACTGAATGGCTAACTCCGGCAAGCACTGCGAAAATCCCAGCACAATTTGCTCTGTGTGGGCCAGTGTCTTGCCTCTGGGAGACTGCGTCACTTCTCTGCTAGATCGATTTGCTCTCAGGAGCTTCGACTTCAACCCTCCCGGCTCAGAACATCGAACTCCCAGCAAAATCTCGAACTTCCGACGATTATCTCGCACTACCACTGCAAGAACCATCTTGGCTTGCATGAGTCCCTTCCTAGGCTGCGTAGGCCTCTGCGCTGGCTCTCTGATGCTACTTATACCTCTTTGCCTTGTACTCGTTGGCTCGGAACTCCCTTCCGATCCAACTCTCTGCTACTGCCCCTCTCACTGTAACTCAAACCACCTATTCAATTTTCCCAGCAAACCTCCCCCCAGAAAAATCGAACTAACTGATCAACTTGGTGTATTTCCAACTGACCCTCAAGCCTCCTCTTATACTTTTCCTATTGATGAATCAACGACCAAGATTAAGTCCCTAATCAACTGCTAGGATTAAAACAGACTTGATCCTCGTCTCTTAGAAGCTTCTCACCCATATTTTTATTAATACCCATTAATATTTTTATTTTCCTAAGTTTAAACTTAAGAACCCATTAAAAATATTAATTATTTTAATAACTCACAATCTGAGCGGAATTTCTCCAAACGATTTCTGGCTCTTGGAGATCTCATGTGTTCTAGCCCTTCCACAAAATTTCAAAGCTAAAGCACATCCGATGCAACCCAAAAATCAACACTCCCTCTTAGCAAGGAATGTGCTCTAACAATACTTCCCAATAGAAGCATTACATTGACCACGACATTGGTCCTCTGTGCTGCTGATTCTCGGCCTGCTGCCCTTCACCCATTGCACTGTTGCATTCTGTACCGCTGCCCATGACACTACCACTGTCACTGCTACATCTGTACTACAACTCCCTCTCAAAAATGCTGCATCATGCTGCCCATAGCATTGCCACTGCTAACTACTGCACTAGAACTCAGTGGTTGAGAAGTAAGCAATTGAAACTTCACCCAAAAACTGACATGCTGGTCAGTTAGGATGCCTCGTGATGCTAAAGCTACCTCTATTGCTGATCTGTGCTGATCCTCTGCTGCTACTGCGCTGCTGCAATCTACTCTGTGCCACTCGTGTTGGAATTTCTAAGTCTGACACGTTAGAAACCCTTCATGCACTTTACTGATTTATTCCTACCTACTTGTTCTGTTAATTAACAAGTTATTTACCATGTAAATACTAGAAATAAATACAAGTACATGCTCAACACATTACAGATCATCAACTGAAGGAAATAGAAACAAGCACACAAGTGACACCGTTGTTTTTGGACTAATGTCCCTGGAAAAACCCAATGCGGGAAAACCGGTGCAGCTATCTGAGGGTTTGATTTATTAAGCAGTTTCAAAATACAATCTGGGTGCCAAATTCGGCTCACCCAACAAAGAAAAATCTCGGCAGTAGTACCTCTCCTTCAGAGACAGATGCTTCGGCTAAAACCCCGGATAAACACTCTGGCAGCTCCTCAGCTCCAATTTGCCCCACGAAAAACCCCAGCGTCAGCCTCTTCTACCCTCTGCATCAGCTTTCTCGGCAGTTCCCGACAGTTCCGATTGTTCCCGGTAGTTCTGGCTTCTGCCCTCTGCGTCAACTTTCCTGGCTGTTGCGCTGATCCTCCTGGTACTATCTTTGCCTCTCTGCTTCTATATTCACTGCCCCTCAGCTACAACTCTAGATCACTCTCTCAACTTTCTTAGCAAACCCGGCCCCAGAAAGTCGAAATTTTGATCTCTTGGTGTGTTCTCCAAGTGACCCTCAAGCCTCCTCTTATACTTTTCTTGTTGACGAATCAACGGCGGAGATTAAGTCCCTAATCAATGGCTAAGATTAGATCTGGCTTGATCCATGACTTTTGGACCATTCTAGCACAGTTTTATATTAATTCACATTAATATTTTAATTTCCCTAAGTCTGACTCTATTAAAAATATTAATTATTTTAATATCTCTTAAACTGTTTAGAACCTGCCCAAACCCTTTCTAGGTATTGGAGATCTCATGTGCCGTAGCCTCTCCACCAAATTTCATGGCTAGAGCACATCTGATGCTACCCCAAATCAACACTCCCTCTTAGCGAGGATTATGCTCTAGCAATACTCCTTACTGAGTATTACTCTGATCATCCGGCATCGGTCCCTGATGCTAGGCCTGCTGCCCATCATCTGTACTGCTGCATCTCGTACTGCCACCCATGGCTCTGCCACTGCCACTACTGCATCTGTACGATAGCTCCCTCTATATCCGTGTCGCTGCCCATGGCCCTGCCACTGCCACTATTGCATCTGCACTGCAACCCCTCTCATCATGCTGCCCATAGCACTACCACTGCTAACTGTTGCACTGCAACTCAGTTACTGAGAAGTAAATAACTAATCTCCCAACTCTGACATCTCTATCAGGCTAGAAACACTCCTGATGCTGAAGCTCCCTCTGTCACTGACAAGTGCTCCCTCTCTGACCTTTGCGCTACTGCAACAACTACATGCATCTCGCACCATTGCACACCTCTCTATGTCATCTTGCATTGGCGCAACACCCCTGTGCCTCTCGCACTATTGCAGCCTGCTAGCCTCACACTGTCCTAGGAATTCTGCACTATAGCTCCCTCTACCGCTCCATCCGCATCTGTCTCTACTAACATCGTCAGTATTGCTACTCCTTTTTGGGGTACCTCAAGGATCCTGCCCCTCATCGCCTGTAGTCTATCTGACTAAGTCGATGTCTCCCCACTTCTTCTGAAGTGGCTCATGAGCACTCATGGCACACAAAACACGAAGGATCCTGGCCTTCCAAATGACAAAGTTGGATGCCTCATCCAACTTGTCCTGATCCCTCAGCCAATTCATGGCCATCTCTCTGCTCTTCTTGTTGACTCCTCCGAGTCTCTCTACTTCCCACCTGGAAGTTCTCTGTTCAACTCCTGCTGAGTCTACTTCCCGTCTGGAAGTTCTCTGTTCGACTCCTATTGAGTCTACTTCCCGTCTGGAATTTCTCTATTCAACTCCTGCTGAGTCTACTTCCTGTCTGGAAGTTCTCTGTTAGACTCCTGCTGAGTCTCTCTACTTCCTACCTGGAAGTTTTCGGTTCGACTCCTGCTGAGTCTCTCCACTTCCTGTCTAGAAGTTCTCGGTTTGACTCCTGCTGAGTCTCTCTCCTTCCGTCTAGAAGTTCTCGTTTCGACTCCTGTCGAGTCTCTCCACTTCCCGTCTGGAAGTTCTCGGTTCAACTCCTACTGAGTCTCTCTACTTCCCGTCTACAAGTTCTCTTCTGGAATCCCTCTGAGTCCCGATTTCCCACCTGGAAATCCTTTTGCCAACGTCAAGTTACCCCTCTCCGATCTTTTGTGCAACAACAACACTAATCCGGATTCCTTGGCTAGAAATCTGCCTGGGCAAGAACTCCTTCTAACTTGGCCTTGCCCTGTTAGGTATTGTTTTGAGTACAGTACCCCACCAGCTCCACTTTGCAACTTACCCACAACCTCCTAAACCCCAGCAACCTGAAGGTTAGAGCTCTTAGGCTCTGCGCAATCCCGGCACCGGCAAATCAACTTCCTCAACCAACTGCGTCAGCCCTCCTGGCCTTTGTGTGGCTCTGCGTGAGCCTGTCTTTGCCTCCCTCAGCCTCTGCACTGCCTCTTCCTGGCTCAATCTTGATGACGCAAGCACTCGGTCACCCCTTCCTTACTGCTACTTTGCTAGGAACAACTTATGTCACTCGGGACAATTGTTTTCTGCTGCTATTGCTCTTCTTGGCTGATGTCCTCAGTTCTCCTGTGATCTGCAACCACGCTCTGATACCATGTTGGAATTTCTAAGTCTGACACGTTAGAAACCCTTCATGCACTTTACTGATTTATTCCTACCTACTTGTTTTGTTACTTAACAAGCTATTTACCATGTAAATACTGGAAATAAATACAAGTACATTCTCAACACATTACAGATCATCAATTGAAAGAAATAGAAATTAGCACACAAGTGACACTGTTGTTTTTGGACTAATGTCCCCGGAAAAACCCAATGCGGGAAAACCGGTGCAGCTATCTGAGGGTTTAATTTATTAAGCAGTTTCAGAATACAATCTGGGTGCCAAATACAACTCACCCAATAGAGAAAAATCTCGACAGTAGTACCTCTCCTTCGGAAACAGATGCTCCGGCTGAAACCCCAGATAAACACTTTGGCAGCTCCTCAGCTCCAATCTACCCCACGAAAAAACCCCAACGTCAGCCTCTTCTGTCCTCTGCGTCAGCTTTCCCGGTAGTTCCCAGCTATTCCGATTGTTCCCGTCAGTTCTGGCTTCTGCCCTCTGCATCAACTTTCCTGGCAGTTCTGGCAGTTTCGACTGTTCCCGACAGTTCTGGCTTCTGCCCTCTGCATCAACTTTCCCAGCTGCTGCGCTGATCCTCCTGGCACTATATCTGCCTCTTTGCTTCTATATTCATTACCCTTCTGCTATAAGTCCAAATCACTCTCTCAACTTTCTCAGCAAACCCAGCCGTAGAGAGTCGAAATCTTGATCTCTTGGTGTATTCTCCAAGTGACCCTCAAGCCTCCTCTTATACTTTTCTCGTTGACAAATCAACGGCCGAGATTAAGTCCCTAATCAACGGCTAAGATTAGATCTGGCTTGATCCATGACTTTTGGACCATTCTAACACAGTTTTATATTAATTCACATTAATATTTTAATTTCCCTAAGTTTAGACTTAGGGACTCCATTAAAAATATTAATTATTTTAATATCTCCCAAACTGCTTAGAATCTGCCCAAACCCTTTCTAGGTATCGGATATCTCATGTGCCATAGCCTCTCCACCAAATTTCGTGGTTAGAGCACATCCGATGCTACCCCAAATCAACAGCTCGCACTGTTGCAACCTCCACTGCGTTGCTTCAGACTTCAGCACTCTAGCTCTGCCACTGTTGCTCCATCACACCTAGCACCAACTGACTCCCATCATTCTGCTATTGTCGTTAAGGGTTCCCATAGTCGTATGTGATCCAAGAGTTTAGGTACCTCAAGGATGTTGCCCCTGTGTGTAGTCCTCTCGACTACAACTCCATGTCACCCCACCCCTTCTACAGAGTCGCATGAGCACTCATGGCACAATTGTCATCCTCGCCTTCCCTGTTAGTTTTCCTTGGAGCAACCTTCGAGTCAGAAGCCTCTTCCTTGCCCTTCTTCCGGGGGCACTGAGTGGCGAAATATCCTAGTTCCCCACACTTGAAACATCTGACCTTGGATATATCCTTTTTCTTCCGTTTCTGCCGCCCCTGTTGTCCCGATGATGCGAGAGCTGCATCCTCCTCCTTCTTCTTTACCTGGGCTCCTCTACCGCTACTCCCTGCCTTGGTTAGCCTCCTGTTCTCTTCGTATCGAAGAGTTTTCCACATCTCCTCTCAACTGGGGAGAGAAGCTCTGCCCAAAATACTCTAGACAAATGTCTCCCAGTCTTTGATGACTGCATTCAGAGCAGTCCTGACCATGAACTCAAGATCTGGTGTAGACCCCACAAAAGTCAGCTGATCTTGAATCCCTTGCAACCTGAGAAGGAAGGGATCGATTTCTTCGCCCTTCTGCACCTGGTACTGCCTCAGTTGATTTTCCAATAGCATCTTCCGTTGAACGGAAGTCCCCTCGTACAATGTTGTCAAAGCCTCCAACATCTCCCTTGTTGTTTCCTTCTCAGCAATGTGTGGGACCGCACAATCTTTGACTCCGTCTAGAATCATGCACTTGGCCTTCGCCTGGACCTCCTTGTACTTCTTTAGTGGATCAACGTCGACCGGAACAACAACTACCTTCAAAGCATAGTCCTTGATGCGATTTTTGTCTGGGATTGCTAGGATCCTGGCCTTCCAAGTTCTAGATGACAAAATTGGATGATCCTTCCAATCTATCTCGATCCCTCGATCCATTCACTACCATCTCTGCTCAAAAAATAGGACTGGTGCTCTTCTCCCTCTCCTATTGCTAATCCAGCAAGACTCGAATCTGGATTTGTTTGGCGCTAGAAATCCTCCAAGGAACAAGCTCCTCTATACTCCCTCTAAGTCCTGATTTCCTTCACGAAAATCCTCCTGCCAAATGTCGAATCACTCCTCTCCAATCCTCCTTTGTTGCTGCAACCCGGATCTAGATTTCTTTGGATAGAAATCTGTCAAGGCAGTGACTCCCTCTACCTTGGCTTTGTCTCCACAGGCACTATTTTGCACCAACAGCAGCAACATCCCACCAGCTCCACTAATAGAATCTGCACTGCTTCTCCAGCCTCGACAACTGACTGAATTTGGGCCTCTCAGGATCTGCGTTGCCCCAGAGAGTTGACGCAGTCATTGCGTGAGCTCCTCTCGGGTAATGTGTCACCCTCTACAGGCTCGAAATGCTAACGTAGCCACTGCGTGAGCCTCTACGTCACTCCTCTGGCTCTGCGTCACTCCTGCAATAGCTCCTCTGCCTCTGAAACAACGCTGTCACTTGGGACAGCTGCTTCTCTGCAGCAAATTCACTGGATCTCCCAGCTGATGTCTTCAATGTCCTATGATATGCAATGCTCTGATACCATGTGAAAATTTTTGAATCTACACATCAGAAATCCTACTGCAATCACTGGTTTATCATCTCCTACTTGTTTTTACATTCAACAAGTTATTTAATTATTTAAACACTGATGAAAAACACTACTGCAGACTACACTAACATATAGATCATAAACTGAATAGATATGAGACAAACACACAAGGGACACCGTTATTTTTGGACAACACGTCCTCGGAAAAACCCAATGCGGGAAAACCGGTGCAGCATATAGAGGGTTTGTATTATTAAGCAAGAAGAATCTGAGTACAGCAGGGTGCCTCTCACACAGGCTAACCTTTCAAAGAAATATCGGCAGCAAGAAATACATACGAGGGTTTACCCCATTCTCTAAGTCACAACTGATCCACTGAATGGCTGACTCCAGCACGTGCTGCGAAAATTCCAACACAATATGCTCTGTGTGGGCCAACGGCTTGCCTCTGGGAGACCGCGTCACTTCTCTGTTGGATCGATTTTCTCTTAGGAGCTTCGACTTCAGCCCTCCTGGCTCAGAACATCGAACTCCTAGCAAAATCTTGAACTTCCGACGATTATCTCACACTGCCACTGCAAGAACCCTATTGACCCACGTGAGCCCCTTCCTAGGCTGCATAGGCCTTTGCGCTGCCTCTCTGATGCTACTGTTGCCTCTCTGCCTGGTACTTGTTGGCTCGGAACTCCCTTCTGATCCAACTCTCTGCTATTGCCCCTCTCACTGCAACTCAGATCGCCATTTCGATTTTCTCAGCAAACCTAGCCACAAAAAAATCGAACAGATTGATCAACTTGGTGTATCTCCAACTGACCCTCAAGCCTCCTCTTATACTTTTCCTATTGATGAATCAATGATCGAGATTAAGTCCCTAATCAACAGCTAAGATTAAAATAGACTTGATCCTCATCTCTTAGAAGCTTCTCACTCATATTTTTATTAATACCCATTAATATTTTTATTTTCCTAAGTTTAGACTTAGGAACCCATTAAAAATATTAATTATTTTAATAACTCACAATCTAGGCAGAATTTTTCCAAACGATTTATGGATCTTGGAAATCTCATGTGATCTAGCCCCTTCACAAAATTTTGGAGCTAGAGCACATCCGATGTTACCCAAAAATCAACAGATAAAAATTGAACGATGTATAATACCTTTTTGGCAGTTTGCCTGTATAGGCATTGACTAGCCGCGAAGGATGAATAGTCATGCCTTTTGACTATTTACGCCTTCATAAATAATAATGTCTTAATAATTACTTCATTAATTATTATTTTAATATTATTTATGTAATTGATATTTTTATCAATATTTCATTCACAACATTGCCACCCCCTTTAGAGATGCTTTGTCCTCAAAGCATAACATAAGGGTTTCCCTAGGAATGGCATCTTTTATTTTGACTTTGTTTGTGCTTGTGAGTTGGTGAAATCCTCAAGTGTATTTGCACCTTCCTTGAAGTTAGAAGCGTTAACACCATATAATTTATAATGTCGGCCTTGCAAGTTAAACTCCATGAACTGTTCTTCAAGGTTTTTAGTATAGCTTCCTAGTTGTATTAACCATTCTGCACCTAGAACTACATCCTTTTCTTTGAGTGGTAGGGCAAATAGATCTGTTTGTATCTCTATTTCTTGTATCTAGATTGAAACCTTATGGAATTCTCTTATCTCTTTGAACTTTTGCCCAATAGCGACAAACATGGTCAGGTCCTTGATTGGGCATATACAAAGATCAAGTTGTTTAGCAAGATCAACATTTATACAATTGTGAGTATTGCCAGAATCTACAAGTATATTGACATTTTTGTCTCTTATGAGCCCTCTAAGCTTCAAGGTTTTAGGATTTACTCTCTTTGTCATGTTTTTTGGTAGAGTAGTAGGTTTAATGTTCTTTCAACTTGGAGACTAGTTTCTCTGCTTCCTCAGGTGTGGTGGAACATATTTTGCAGTGACTTGTTGTTTTTGGCCTTTTGAAGAATTGCTTTCTTTATCCTGATTTTGTTAGACACATGAGACTGCAACTAGTGATGGTTCCTCATGATCTACATCTTCATTGTGTGTGACAACGATTTCTTCATCAGGTTCTTGTACTTCAACTTGCTTCTCATCTATTATTTTATAGTAGCATAAGGACATATCTTCACATTTATGTCTTGGCATCCATTTTTCTCCACACTTGCAACAATTATATTTCTTTTTTATCCTTTTTTTCTGACTCATTACTAGAAATGTCTGATTCTTTCTCAACTTCATAAATAAACAATTTTTTGGTAAGGCATTTGTGTCCTGATGTCCATTTGTCTCTACAATACCTACATTTGTTTGACTCCTTTTTACCCGAGCATTATTGTTGGTCTTTGTCTTCCTTGAATGATGACATTTTGAACTTATGTTTTTGTTCAAAAAAATTGTTGTATCTCTGGCTTCTTCAAAAATTTTGGGCTTGTACAACTTCAATTCTGCATGGATATACTCCTTAAGTCCACATCTATACATTTTAAGTAGTTGTTCATCAGTAAATCCTCTTTGTCTTGTAGCTAATACTTCCCATTCATGGGTGTATTCACTTACAAACCCTTTTTGCTTGAGATGAACAAATTTTTGTAGACGACATCTTCTTCTTCGTCATAAAACCTTTTTAGCATAGCATCCACAAAAAATTTCTTGAAAAAGAAACGAGCTTCACATTTTCCGAACCACCATAAGAATCAATCATATGCCTCATCTTCCAAATTGTTGGATGCGGTCATGATTTTCTCTCATTCACCTATTGGCAGGTTCGATTCAAAAATGGTTTCCATGTTATTAACCCACATAATAGCACCTCTATGGTTTTTTCCATCGTATTTTGGGAGCTCCTTAATTCGTTGTGTTAATGCTTGCCGCCTACACCTACTAGTTAGTGAGAAAATCCTATAACCCCACAAGGTGTGGTTGATGGCAAGGAACTAAGAGAAAGGGTTGTCACCTATTCCCAACTCTCTCTGTTTAAGCTATCTCCTAGGTTAGCTAAGGGGGGTGGTCCCTAAATGGAAAACTAAGTTAGAAGGTTTCTAGGAGATGTTAAATTAGGATTACTTGAGATTGTGAGCAAATAAGATGAGCAATATAAAATGAAATAAACTTTAACAACCATCAACACATGAGATAATGATAAGCATATGTAAAACCAGTGCCTTCAAAATATTGCTCTAAAATGAATGATACTTTGCTCAAAATAAAATAAAGTGCTTCAAATTGAAGCACAAACAATCCTATCAATTGAAACAAAAGATTGTTAGCAAGATACAAATATAAATGCAAGAAATGCCTTCAAGAGATGCTTTCAAAATATATGATCATTTATTAATCCAAAGCATACAAGGAGAGAATATCTTGCAAAGGAAACCAATTAGAATTCTACTTGCAAAATGAGATGATACTTGCCTAAACAAAGTATTCAACACATATTCATAAATGACAAGTGTATGGATTATTTGCAAGTAAAACAAATGAAATGCACCTAAACAAAATTTGATGCAATTATCTTGGTTACTTTTAAATTCTAAATGCCTATTCTAGATGTATCCTTCCTCCCGACTATTTTGGAACAAGTCTCTTATGTGAGTTGTGGAAGGGGTCCAAGAGAAAGACAACAATGGCTATATTAACGATACCTTCCTTGGATTACCCAACTCACCTGGTGCCTCCGGCACTACAGAGACTGTGGCTTTGACGACTGCAAGGTCACCGTGTTAACCACATAAGAGGGTCTATGTCCCTCAAGTTGATGGAAGAAAGGGGTCCCTAAAATTGTCTTTCAACCAAGCTTATGCTTGGAGGTAAATTAAGTTAAGATGCAACTAAAATTAGAATGCCTAATGCAAATGAGTTTGCAAGTGATATGTAAAAGATGGAATTACTTCAAGAAAATATGCTCCACAAAATCACTTGTATAGTTGCTCAAATAAATACAAGATACATAAGCTTCATGAACAATTTAAAATTGTGAGTTAAATAATTGCTTTGACAAATGATGGACAAATAACCAACTAAAGCAAATGAAGCTTGAAATGTATGTGCTTGCAAGATGAGCAAATAAAACGCATGTAAAATTTCTCAAGGTAAATGGGAATGCTTTGAAAGTGAATTAAAATGAGATTGATGCTCACAATAGTATTGCAAAAGAAACTTTTACTTGAGAAAAATGATTAGCTTGACATGAAAGTAAATGGTTGCTTTGAAAGATGAACTTGTCCAATACACAATGCTTTAGATTACTCAAAATGGAAATGTGGCATAACAATAAGGCATGAATTATTTAGACAAATGTCAAGCTAAAAATATCAAAGTTTCCTAAAAAAATATAGATGCTTGCACAAAGTAAGAGTAAATTGCTTTGCAAATTAAACTTGAAACTTGTAGCTAAAAATATCAAAGTTTCCTAAAAAAATATAGATGCTTGCACAAAGTAAGAGTAAATTGCTTTGCAAATTAAACTTGAAACTTGTAGCAACAATGATAAGTGGTGCAAGCTTAAAGCATGTAGCAAACTTGAAAAGAAATGTGATTTGTGTTACTTCCCAATTAGAGCATGCATATGTGTGAAAAATGAGAGAAATGGAAAATGTTAGAAAATCAATCCACCCACAAGCCTTTCTCCCTAAATGGAGAAATATGATGCCATGGGTAAAACTCACACTCCCACAACAAAAACATAAATTTTTATTGTTATGGTTACAAGGATGGTTAGAGCCTCTTAAAGGGCTACCCAAGGAATTGAGGGAATATACAAAATGAGATCTTGAAACAACAATGAAATCCCTCCAAGTATGGGAGTCTCACAAAAGGTGAAGAAGTTCTACAATTAGAAAATACAAGCTCTAGGATGATACACGGCCTAGCCTCTTCCACAAATCCTCCAAATGCCCATGGTTTCCTTGGAATGAGACTTGAAGCTTGAGAGAACCTACAAGAAATAATGTTAGGGCTACAAAACTAAAACAAAAGTTAGTGTGAAAAAGAAAGCATGTACATGAGTGATAATGCTACAAAATAATATGTGAAAATTTCTAAATATAACACTTCAGAAACCCCTACTACAATATCAGGTTTACTATCTCATACTTGTTCTTTACATTAACAAGTTATTTAAATGCATAAATATCGAAGTAAACACAAATGCAGCCTTCACAAATATACAGATCAACCACTGAAATAAACTGAGACAACACAAGGGACACCGTTATTTTTGGACAATTGTCCCCGAAAAAACCCAATGCGGGAAAACCGATGCAACATATATGAGGGTTTTATTATTAAGCAGATTTCTGAATACAACTAGGGTGTCAAAAACATCCTTGGCAGCAATACCTCTATCCGAAGACAAATATTTCTGCTGATCAGCAACTGGATGAACAATCCCACAGTGACTCTGGTTGTTCCTTGTGCTGGACAACAAAAGCTGCTCCACGCACTCCTCTGGAACTGCATCACCCTCTTTGGAACTGCATCACCCTCTCTGGCTCTGCATTAGCCAATCAGCTCTCAGTCTGTCCCACAGAATCACCTCAACGCAGCCTCTGAAGCTCTCTGCGTCTTCTGCGTCAGCCTCTATGGCCTCTGCGTCAGCTTCTTTGGCCCTCTACGTCCTCTGCGTTGGCCTCCTTAGCCTTTGTGTCAACCCTTGTTGCCTCTGCGTCAGCCCTCCTAGGCTCTGCGCTGCCTCTTTCGGCACTCTGCTGCCTCTCTGATATGTATTCTTCGGCCTCCTACCGAACTGCCCCTCACTGCAACTGATCACTTGTTCGATTTCCTCAGCAAACCTCGCCCCAGAAAATCGAACTAACTGATCTCTCTTGGTGTCTTGGTGTATCTCCAACTGATGCTCAAGCCTCCTCTTAGATTTTTCCTGTTGACGATTCAATGGCCGAGATTAAGTCCCTAATCAACGGCTAAGATTAGATTTGGTTTGATCCTCGTCTCTTAGAACTTTCTCACCCATTTTATATTAATACACATTAATATTTTAATTATCCTAAGTTTAGACTTAGGAACCCCATTAAAAATATTAATTATTTTAATATCTCTTCATCTGGGTGGAATTTCTCTAAAGATCTCATGTTGTTAAAATTGGCAACTAGGGCCAAACCCCATCTGGGTCATCTTATTTATGGCAGCTGATATTTTTCTTGGATTCCTCTCTGAGAGGTGTAGGATTGGTCTAAAGATCATCCGATTCCGACAAGTATTATGGAGATATGAATTTATTTATATTATTTGACAATTTGTCAAGGTTGGCCAGCAACCAAATAACCCCCAACTCAACCTCAACATTGCATTTAAATAGAGGAGGCCTCAAGTCATTTGTTACACACATCTCTCACATGATCTCTCTCTCCACATGTTTTGGGTTTGTCTTCTCTCAAGGAAGACGTTGTGGAAAGAGTCATCAAAGAGAGTCCTAGCTGTAGTTCAGATGTGCCCTAGCCGCAGTCTTAAAGGAAGCCCTAGCCGTAGGAGAGCCCTAGCAGCAGTTAAAGGAGAGCCCTAGTTGCAGATTGAAGGGAGATCTAGCCACAGTCAAGTGATGCCCTAATCCGTTGTCCAAGAGGTTCTTATACGCAGCAAAAGGAGCCCTTTATCTGCAGTCAAGAGATGCCCTAATACACAGCTAAAAGATGCCCTAAGATGCAACTAAAGGAGACCCTCATTTGCAGCTAAAAGGAGACCCTAAACCACAGCAAAAGGAACCCTAGCCACAACAAGAGAAGGAGCCTTAAGGCAAGGAGAAGGGTCTCTGTTTTAGGGCCACAGGTTAGACCAACTTTAACGAAGAAACAAAGGACATTAGGGTCATTCTCTTGATTATTTTAAAGTGCAGATGAACCTGTATTAAGGCTACATTACAGGAGTTTACTTTTGGGTTGTTTGTATGGGCATTTGTGGCAAGGTTCATCTCTGTCTTGAGCAGTAGATTGCACAGAAGACATTGCGGATGGACTGAGCCCTTTTAGTGGGTTGTTGGGTGAATATAGGGGTTGATTCTAGCCCTATATTACAGCGTATGAGAGCAACTAGGAAGGGAGACAACCACGGTCTATTATGCCTGATCAAGGGGTTGTTTTGTAGCCTAGGAGAAGGTTAAAGGGAAGCGTATAGTTGGAGGGACTGTGTGAAGGAAAGCCACAATCAATAGGTGGGTTGTTGGGTGTGTTAAGGGTGCTATAGCAGATAGAGATTATGCCCTAACTAGTAACCAAGTTTGCTAAGAAAAGACACTAGTCCTTGAAGCATGTAAAAGGTGCCAGATTTGCACCTTTGACATAACTAGTGATGCATCGAAGCAAGGAGGGTCTTATGGAAGGAAAGTGGCAGTACTCTCAATGATTGGTTGAGTTGTTCTAGGGCTATCATCTGCTGTATAGAAATCTTCAGTCCTTGGTTTCAGGTTTGCAACCTCATTGTGTCATCTTCATGATGAAGATCTCTGATGTCTCATCTCCTATTTGGAAAATCAGTATTGACTTCAAATCATTGTACTCTATCTCTATCTCTCTGCTGAACTATTGAAGACTAAAGAAGATTTGATCAAGGGTTTCCCCACATTGGGGTTTGCCCCTTGCTGGTGCCACATCTTGTGTCCTCTTATCTTGGCTTGTCTTATATTGTTTATGTTTATGTTCTATCTGCATTTTACTATCATGCTGATGTGATTGCTAATCTGGAAATTGATGTTGGGGTTATAAGAAAAATTGAAGTAAATTGTTGTTAAGCATAGAACATACCAAAAATTAACACATGTGCCTTAGCCTCTCCACCACTTTTCATGGCTAGAGCACATCTGATGTTACCAAAAATCAACACTCCCTCTTAGCGAGGAATGTGCTCTAGTAATGCTTCATCATAGAAATATCACACTGATCCTTCGCATCGGTACCTGTGCTAATGCTTTTCCTGTTGCATCACATCCCCTGCATAGTTGCTTCCTGTATTGCTGCCCATGACACTGCCACTGCCACTGCTACATCTGTACTGCAACTCCCTCTCAAAATGCTACATCATGCTGCCCATAGCACTGCCACTACTAACTACTGCACTGCAACTTAGTTACCGAGAAGTAAGTAACTGACTTTACCCAAATATTGACATCCTTGTCAGTCTAGAAGCCTCATGATGCTGAAGCTACCTCTGTTGCTATCCTTTGCTCCCTCTGCTGCCACTGCACTGCTACAATCTCTTTTGTGCCTCTCGCACTACTGCAACCTCCACTGTGCTGCTACAGACTTCTGCACTCTAGCACTGCCTTGTCGCTACATCACACCTTGCTCTACCTGACACCTGTCATCATGCTACTATCTTTAAGGGCTCCCGTAGCCGGATGTGATCCAAAAGTTTAGGTACCTCAAGGATCCTGCCCCTGTATGTAGTCCTCCTGACTACAACTCGATGTCTCCCCACCTCTTCTCTAGAGGTGCATGAGCACTCATGGAACAATCATCATCAGTCTCAACATCCTTCTTCGCCTTTGCTGGAGTTGCCTTTGAGTCAGAAGCTTCTCCCTTGCCTTTCTTCCTGGGGCACTGAGATGCATAATGTCCCAGCTCCCCACAATTGAAGCACTTGACCTTGGAGATGTCCTTCTTCTTCCTCTTCCCCTGGTGCCCCGCAAATGTTAGAGCTGCATCCTCCTCCTCTTTCTTGACTCTAACTCCCTTACCACTACTCCCGCCTTGGTTAACCTCCTGATCTCTTCCTGTTGAAGAGCTACTCACATCTCTTCCCAACTGGGGAGAGTCGCTCTGCCCAAAATGCTTTGGACAAACGTCTCCCAGTCCTCGGAGACTGCATTCAGAGCAGTCCTGACCATAAACTCTGGATCCAGTGTAGACCCCACGAAAGTAAGTTGGTCGTGAATTCCTTGCAACCTGAGGAGGAAGTGATCTATCTCCTCTCCTTTCTGCATCTGATATGACCTCAACTGATTCTCCAATAACATCTTCCACTGCACGGAAGAGCCCTGGTATAAGGTGGTCAGTGCCTCCCACATCTCCCTTGTTGTGTTCTTCTCAGCAATATGTGGTATGACATGATCTTTGACCCTATCTAGGATCATGCATTTCACCTTCGCCTCAGCCTCCTCATACTTCTCATTACCATTTGGGTCGACTGGGACAACTACGGTTTTCAAGGCATAGTCCTTGATGCGATGTTTATCTAGGATTGCCAAGATCCTGGCCTTCCAGATGATGAAATTGGAAGCCTCGTCCAATCTGTCATGATCCCTCAATCCGTTCACTGCCATCTTTGCTCCTCTTCTAGACTCCCTCTAAGTCTCAACCTCCCTCTTGGAAATCGTCCAACTGTCGAATCACTCCTCTCTAATCTCCCTTTGCTGCTGTAACTCGGATTTGGATTTATTGGCTAGAAATCCGTCGAAGTAGTGCTTCCCTCTACCTTGGTTCTGTTTCCTTAGACACTGTTTTGCACAAACAAAAACATCGTCCCACCAGCTCCTCAAATCACAATCTGAACAACTCCCTTAGCCCGGGCAACTAAAGAATCTGAGCCCTTTTGGTTCTGCGCAATCACAGTGAGAGTTGGATCAGCTCCTCCTGGCTGAGAAAGATGACCAGGCACGGCGTAGGCCTGATCTACCCTGCTTCTACCTCTACACTAGCCTGGACTGCTAACGCAGTTACTGTGTGGGCTCCTCCCAGCTACTGCATCTTCCCCTCCTGGCTCAGAAAGATGAAGCAAGCTCTACATGAGCCTCTGCGTCACCCTCGTCACTCCTCCTCTTGCCTCTTCTGCTCTGGAACAATGTTGTCTCTCGGGACAGTTGCTTCTCTGCTACAAATCCTCAGATTTCTTCTACTAGTGTCTTCAGTCCTCCTTGATCTGTAATCACTATGATACCATGTGAAAATTTCTGAATCGAACACTTCCAAAACCCCTACTGCAATATCTGGTTTACTATCTCCTACTTGCTCTTTACATTAACAAGTTATTTAAATGCGTAAATATTGAAGTAAACACAAATGCAACCTTCACAAATATACAGATCAACCACTGAAATAAACTGAGACAACACAAGGGACACCGTTATTTTTGGATGATCGTCCCTTGAAAAACCCAATGCGGGAAAACCTGTGCAGCATATATGAGGGTTTTATTATTAAGGAGATTTTTGAATACAACTAGGGTGCCAGAAATGGCTCACCCTTCAGAGAATATCCTTGGCAGCAATACCTCTATCCGGAGATAGATATTCTGGTTGATCAGCAACTGGATGAACAATCCCACAGTGACTCTGGTTGTTCCTTGTGCTGGACAGCGAAAGTTGCTCCACGCACTCCTCTGGAATTGTGTCACCCTCTTTGGAACTATGTCACCCTCTCTGGCTTTGCGTCAGCCAATCAACTCTCAGTCTGTCCCACAGAATCACCTCAGCACAGCGTCTGAAGCTCTTTGCGTCTTTTGCGTTAGCTTCTATGGCCTCTGCATCAGCTTCTTTGACCCTCTACGTCCTCTGCGCCGGCCTCCTTAGCCTCTACATCAACCCTTGTTGCCTCTGCGTCAACCCTCCTAGGCTCTACATTGCCTCTTCCGGCACTCTGTTGCCTCTCTGATATGTATTCTTCGGCCTCCTGTCGAACTACCCCTCACTGCAACTGATCACTTATTCGATTTCCTCAACAAACCTCGCCCCAGAAAATCGAATTCACTGATCTCTCTTGGTGTTTTGGTGTATCTCCAACTAACTCTCAAGCCTCCTCTTATATTTTTCCTATTGACGATTCAACAACAGAGATTAAATCCCTAACCAACAGCTAAGATTAGATCTGGCTTGATCCTCGTCTCTTAGAACTTTCTCACCCATTTTATATTAATACACATTAATATTTTAATTTTCCTAAGTTTAGACATAGGAACCCCATTAAAAATATTAATTATTTTTATATCTCTTCATTTGGGTGGAATTTCTCCAAACGATTTCTGAGTCTTGGAGATCTCATGTGCTTTGGCCTCTCTACCAATTTTCATGGCTAAATCATATCCGATGCTACCAAAGATCAACATAATATACAAAGATAAATCAAGTGATGGGAAAAGACCTCATCGCTTGTCTAGCTTATGTGAAGCTCTTGACTAGCTAGATTAAGAGATGAAATCACAAGAGTATAAGATGTAGATTTTCTTGAAATAATTGACTTAAGCACAAACTATGTCAAAGAATCCCTACAAGATCAACACTTTCGAAAGATAAGCTATTAAGATTCAAATAACAATAGAAGTTCCTTGAAAGTTATGCCAAGAGTGGGTTGGTCTATTGAAGACTTCCCTTCACGCTTGCTAGTTGATCCAAAAAATGACCTCTACAAAACTTCAAATGCATATTAGCTCATATGGATTAAATCAATAAACAATGACAAGAGAACTCTAGAATTTATTTGAAAATAGATAGAGTTGTCTAGCCTAGAGCATATCAAATAACCAATTGCAAATATAAGATAGTTATACATTCACAATTCTATAAAAGCATATGAGATAACAAAATCAAACTAAATACAAGTAGAGAATTATACCATCATTGAACCAAGCAAAAACTCCAAGAGAGAAACACCCATGAATAGACCCCAAAGTCTTTTTATTCATATGAAGAACAAGTGTGCATAGAAGCAGAACTTTCCCAACCAAAATAGCTAGTACAAAAGATATCTAAGTGAGAGCACAAAGCTCTTATTATATAGAAGCTTGGGAGCCAATCCTAAGGCAAATGGTGACAATCCCAAAGCACCTTCATGCAAATTCGAATTTCCCAAGGGACATCAAGAATCCCTCAAGCAAAATTGAATTCCATGATGAAATGACTAGTGTATATGGGTGGGAACCAATGTGGGAACAATTTCCCACAAAAATATCTACCAAATATTCTCTCAAATCCTCCCAAATGTGCATTAAATCCACAAATTCGAATTTCCTAGTAAAAAATTGTTGCATTTATGTCAAGAAATTTGATTTCCTTCACTGGGGCCATGTATTTAGGATGTAAGGTGCCAAATCATCCTCCAACTTATCATTTGACTCACTCCTTTGACTTGAGATAATTTCCAAGCCATTTCCATGTCATTTTGTCACATAGAGCAATTTATTTCTCTCCATTTAATTTATTTCTGGTTTAATTTATTGCTAGATTTCCCATTCAACTTAGGAAAAGTGGGTTTTGAAGATCTAGAACACATTTTTAACCCCTCAAAGTGTGCCATAGTAGAAACATGAGGGTGAGAGGTGTAATTTTTATTACTCATACACCATACAACTTATCTAGACATCATTTATTAGATCTCATATACAAATTTTATTCCAATTTCTACCCTGCAGGAAATTAAAAAAAAATAAAATATGACCCCCTAGACCTAACCAAATTCCACGATTTGTTTTGTGTGATCTAGTATGGTAATATACAATGACCCTAGACACTAAGACTCACCCAAGGCCTCACCATCAAGCCATACTCCGGCTTTGGGGTTATGCTTGGGGGAAAAAACTCAATTAATTATTAAGTCCTCATAAGGAGATGATAATTAACCAAGTGAAAAAAACCTCTCAGATTAATACTAACTTGATGATAAGATTCCAAGCTACCCAAGCTTGTTGCATAACTTGACTCCTCTTACTTGTATCACTTTTACATTGTCCCCGCAAGGATTGTGGAATTTGAGACAATAGAAAATGATAAGAAGAAGAAGTAGAGTTGAAAAACTATGGTAGTATGATGATCTCTGATGGTACAAGCATCCTTTGGTACATCCTTGGGTGTGGAGTCATTAGAAAATCCTCAAATGCCACTCCAGTGTTCAACACGCTAATAGTTTTTATCTGGGAATTTTGTATAGTATTGACTACCTAAGAAGTGTATTTGCGGCATTTGCGAGATTTCATGATGCGTTTGTAGAATTCATTATTTGGGAAATCTTCGCTTTTTGGAGCTTTGGGACTTTGTGTTGGTTCTTAAGCAATTAAAGGATTAAAAAATGAATTAAAACCTCCTATTAACTAGTTCTGCATTCCTTGCAACATTTTCTCAATGTTATCTATATTTTTAATATCACTTGCTAATTTCTCTTGAGTTACAATTATCCTATTTTGACCTTCTAACTATGCCTATTTCTTCTCAACATTATCGAGATGACGTCGTACCTTATCGATTTCTTCTTGATATTTTTTTGTGTTGGCTTCGTCATTACTATTCCCCATTTTGTTTCTTTTTTTCTTAGCAGAACCAATTTTTTTTTCTTTTTTTAATAAATTAAATAATAATAATAATTTTTTTAATTAGAATTAATTAATTATACAATTTAATAATATAATTCAAATATATATATATATAGGATTTATATAGTTAAATTCGATATATATGTAAACCTTATGACTATATTGATAACCAAAGGTCACCTTCAAAGGATGCGGTGGAATGAACACGTGAAAGGTTGTCAAAATTTGACCAAAGAAAACAGCGAGGAATAGAGTCTGAACCACTGTGTCAAGCGTCGACTAAGAGTAGGCAGCGTTTGTCGGATGAGAGCAAACCACGGGGATAGGGAACAATATAGACGGTAGCCAAGGTCAGAGAATTGCAGAAAATATATGAATAGGGAAGGGCGGTCCCATTGGAAAGGTGTACCGTCGACAAAGGAGGGACAAACGCAATCGGGAGAGGTTCCAACAGTGTACAGCGATGCGTGAGTGAACAGACGAGGTAGCTTAAAGGAATGGTGAGTGTGGGTGGTTGGCACGCAAGAACAAGGGAACAATCCGTAGTGATGGTGGGGATAAATAGCAGATGAAGGCCGACACAAGGGCAACTGGGATAGGAACAAGAGAATAGGGGCAGTGATAGTAAAAAATTAAGAAAACAGTGAACTACAAGGAACCACAAGTGTGAAGATCGATGCTCTGATACCATTGTAGGGAGGAAACTAGTACGCAAAAGAAGTAATTATGTATAGACTATGTTTGTAGGTGTAAGTAAATTGTATTATTGATAAAAATTGAATGGTGTACAATGCCTTCATGGTGGTTTGCCTATATAGGCATTGACTGGCCACGAAGGATGAATAGTCATGTCTTTTGACTATTTACCCCTTCATAAATAATAATGTTTTAATAGTTATTTAGTTAATTATTATTTTAATATTATTTATGTAATTAATATTTTTATGAATATTTTATTCACAACAGTCACCTCCTTTAGAAGTAGAAACCACTTAATAGGGTCCTTGGTTAACCCACTTATTGAGCTTGGAGACACGTGTACATGATAAATCATAAAACCCACTATGGAAGGGCATGCCACTATGAAGTGTCCACTTGATTCCATGATTTGTAAGCTCTTTTACTTGATTACTCTAATGATTTGTTGTACTGGAAGGCGAGGGGATGCATTGGATCTTATACAGGATTGTAGGTGGGTCTCCATTTAGGGTTTGGTCTCCCTATACGAGGTCCAAGCCCTCCAAAGTGTCATATTGGCACTTGTAAGGTGAGCATTGAGAGCCATGAGCCTCCATCATAGCAGAGAGCAGATTATCACTTCATGGATCCCTCAGCACCATTCATTGATTGCTCGTGTTCCACCTTTTGGATGAGGATGATGCACCTGGACCACCATGCCTAGTCGGCTTCACACTTGCACCACACACTTGGCAGATGTTCCAAGGCCTAGATGAGGATGTGTCTCACCATGGGAGACAGAAGAAGGGCTTATGTCATCATTCTAGCCCTTATTGATCCACTTGGAGACCCATGAGGATGTCATGGTGCCCCCACACCCACTTGGGGACACCACATTTGACCTGCTTAGATATCAAGGGGCCACCTCCTTGATCACTATGTTTGGAGCCTAATTCTCTCACCTTGGCACACTTTGAAATCCACTAGGCCTCTTCAATGGCCCAATGACTCATTGTATCTACTATTTTCCCCTCTTGTGAGGCTTATCTTTGTATTATGGAGCTATCTTGGTGGGCTTGTCACAAAGTTTTGTTATTATTGTACATTATTTTATTATTAAGGGGCATTATTAGGCTAATAGGCTATTCGAACCCCGTTATGGATTGTATAAATAGATGAGAGGCTCATTCATTTCTCTCATCACATTTTTGGATTGGACTATCTCTTCTTGAGAATTTCGGCTAGCCTCTTTGATGGATGAATTGGATTTCTAAATGCATTTTGATGTTTGGAAAGCTTATCTTTTGTCTTGGAGCTTCGATATTTTTGCACATTGATGATTGGAGGATTTTCGCTATACTTGTAAGTGTCATTTTCATGTTTTACTTTACATGTATTGTCACTTGTGTAATGTATGAATGTTTTCACTCATGAAGCTAGTGTAGTTGCCTTTAAGAAATGCGAATTTGTTAAAACTTGTCTTTGTGAGGGCTTTTCATATGTTTCATGCAAAAGTATGGTGAACAATGTCCTAGAGGTATATGATTGTTCATTATTACCTTGATAAGTCATTAATTGCAGCATCAAAGAAGTATAAACTTTCCTAGTAACCTATTTGCTGCCTCTAGGGCTATGCGAAGTTGCTAAGAGACTCCTTGATTGGGTATAAGACATTTCTAAACATTTATTTGCATTGACTCCATTCTCCCAATAGGCTAGGCACTGGTCTAGTCCAAAGGTGATCGCAAAAAGAAAACTCTTTTTCACCTCCTTCCTTCTTTTCTAAGCCCTAACCTAGTAGGCCTCCTAGGGCATCATCTAAAATCATTTCTAGCCATTGAAAATCCTTGAAAATTGGTCAACCACTGTGTTGGGATTTTCTTGAGAGATCCTCCAAATTTAAGGTCAATCCCACGGTGGAATCTCGAGATATTCCAAGCCCTAGCTTGAAGACCGTTCTCCTCCCTAGGTATCCTTTGGTTAGTGGCTTCATTAGGATCATTGCACTCAAATTCCAAGATAAATTCAATTCCTTTGATCCTATTCTCCTCCCAACTTGGTCAAGACCATCAATTTGTTGCTACAAACCAAACCCTTGGCCTTGTTCAGGTCCACTTGGGCTTCTTTGTGGTCCCGCAAACTTGAAACTCCAATTTCACAAAGGACACTTAGAAACCCTTTTCTTTAGGATTCCTTGATCTTGGGTACCCCTTTTCAAGTAACACTCCTCAAACCCTAGGTCTTGGTAATCCCCTAGCCCTTCTAAAATAGCTTTTCATCTTGCTTTTATAGCAAGTAAGCCCATTACCTAAGCCTCTCTTGCGAATAGGCTAGAGGAATTACCTCTCATCCCATCATTGATTTATTATTCCTAGTGATTCCTCTCATACCAAGACTCCTCTCATTGGTGAAAGTTTGTAAAGAGCAAGGAGCTTTAGCTAAGGTGATAGTGGGCTATCGCTCCATTGTTGCCACTTGACCTAGTAGTTTCTCTATAGGATCCCCTCCTAAGACCCTTGTTAGTTTGAGTAATAACAGGGTCATGGGCCAACATAAGTAAGGCGCACTTCTCGAGAGTGTTATTGAGCCTATACATCCATGTTGACTAGGTCATCCTTAATCATAACCTGATATTACAATAAATAATAGACTTACCTTTAATTAATGCCTAACAAAATGGATTATTGACACAATATCAGATTGTTGTGGAAACATGAAGATTACACCATTTTTAACATGCGCATATGTTGAAAAGAAGCTGCTAGTATTATAAGCCATGTCAGAAAATGAGAGAGAAAATTTTCATCCACGTTGACCACAAACAGTCAATGGGTCTGTTGAGTATAATATGAACCAAAGAAAAATTTTGTTATCTTACATGCACGGTTAGGATACAATCAAGTTCTTTGTTATATTATTATGCAGGTTATGGGACAAAGATACAAATTTAAAGGCTCATCTACCGACGGAGATAGTGAACATTTGATGAATCAAATATAAATTTGATTGTTGTCTTTCAGTTAATTCGTTTGAAAGTTTAGATCAAGCGAACAGAATTGGTAGGCGTCAATCGATCCGTGGAACGTATAAAATCTTTCACATATAAGTTCGTTATGAGATGAGCCCACTCATCTCACAATGATATAAAATCATTTCGGACAGAGAAGGGTTACATTTTTAAGGCAGCTCTGAAAAAAAAGAAGACTAAGTTCGACACATTGGAATTTGAATTGAAAAGGATGGGAAACTTAATGCATAAACTGAAAGTAACGTAAGGGTTTTATCTCATTTTCCCTGATCGAGAAAAGTATTCTAGGTCAAGCAGTAATCACATTTTAAATATCAATATAAAAGAAAATGTTTTTCCATGGAATAATACACTCTTTCATGATATAAATTTGGCTTTATTCTTCAATTGATTATTCAGATGCTTAAAAATGTGTTTTGTTGTGGCAATCTAACAGTCACTGATGGTTTTTTGCAGGACCCACTAGATAAAGGGAAGATAATTTGTGATGCCAAACTTCAAAAGCTTTTGTCCTGTGAAAATTTTGTTGACTTTGAAATGGCAAAGCTGTTAGCTCCTCATTTCTTGAAAGGATAATACTGCAAATGATAGGGCCGCTTGGACCTGTTTAAATCAATCGCATGACAAATTCATGAAGATCAAGGCATTCAGAAGATTCGTTTGGGATGTTGTACTATGACATAGACTTTTTGAGACATTAAACTATTCTAGCATTATGCAGTCATGATCTGTGGTTGTGAGAGATTTTGGTGAACATTCAAAACATTATGCATGGGCTATGGGTTCCTTTCCTGTGATGCTTATGTCTAACTACGTTCTTTTTCTGGACAGTATTAACCATTTGAATACTTTGTTTTTCTAGCTGCTGCTTGACAAGTGTTGCTTATTCCTTTCTGCTGTGACTACCAAATGCTTGGGCTCATCTCCTATGTTATAATTTATTGCAATGTTCTTGTAATATTCATGTATAACGGAAAAAGTTTCGATGGAATACTTTTTTGAAGAAAATGCATCTTATATTACACTGAATATACAAGAAGATCACATCAAAGCATTACATCAGGAGGCGTAAGACTTGTTTAGGCAAAGAAAAGCCAGCATGCCAGCCTTATCCCTAACCTCTAGAAAACCAACCTCAATAAAAATATCTAGCCTAGCAATGCTTGGAGCAACTAACTCTTTGGAAGGCAAGATTTCTCCAGGTGCTAGCAAATTCTCTGTTCAATGCAGCCCTTCATATCCTTCTCCACAAAAACAAGATAAGTTCAAACCAAATGATACCCCAAAGTTCTCTACCATGTTCTTTAATGATCATGTCTCCCAAAATCTAAAACTGTTCCGTTTCACTGGAGTGGGCCAACAAAGGGCATTACAAAACATTGCTGAAATGCATTCGCAGAGGGACTGGGTCACCATGCAAACCCCCAAAAATGCTTCACTGTTCCCCTCTTAGCAAACAGCAAATACGCCATTGATTAATCCATATAATGGAGTCAGGTTTTAACTTCCAAACAGTGGGTGATAGGCATCCAACCCAAACGCGGGATTTAAAGTCAACTCTAATCTTCTAAATGTGATGACATCTTTTAAGCTATTTAACCTTAGCATCTTGAGACCCACTCCTTGCAAGCCTGTGGTTTTTGGAGTTTCGACCTAATCTTGTCATATAGCTTCTTGGTATCATAATATGAGAAAGGTTTGCCATGAATCCGATGCCAATCCTTTTAAATAAAGCCTCAACTATTAGGTTTCATCATGAAAAGATTCTACTTTAAAATTGTCCAACGTAGATTAAAAAAAACAATTGTTCTCAACTGGAAAACAATGAGCTCATTCGGTTCCTCTTCATTCTAACCATGAGTTGGTATGACTATTTTATACATTATACCATGTATGAAATCTCTCTTAGAAAGCCCCTTATCTAAAGTTCTAAACAGCTTGGGAATAGACCCCATCTGCCCTCTTGTTGCTGGAAAGGTCTATATTGATCCAGCTACTAGATCCCATCCATTTCTAGGTCCTTCACATTCCTATTTAGCTCGTGGAAGACTTCCTGCTAATCTTACCAATTTGTTTTGAGAATAACAAACTTCTGATTGAATTAAGAGGATCCTATCTTTTCCTATGAAGAGTGCAAACATCCTATGCCACTAAAGAGAGCACTTTTCCAGTTCTCCATTTCTCCAAAGAGACCTTCATAGAAACACCGTCATTCTTTTATAGCTGTAATCTAGGAGGATATGTAAGAGTAGAAGACATTTCTAGGTGCTAAAATTCTATCTTTCATGGTTAGTAGATGCTTCAGCATCCCTAGCCCAGTTAATTTTGGCTATGGTCTTAGCATCCCTAGCTCTATAGAGGAGCTCCACCGCTGGAAATTGGCAGTGAAGTTCCCCACTGTACTTAACTAAATTAAATAGATCCACCGCTTTCTTCCTCAGGTTGCTTTCTTTTAGTCAACAACCTTGTGCTACCATCCTGCCTCAACCTCCAAGAACAAACTCACTCTTTGAATTACTGCCTACCGCCAGCTATTCCAACTTGTTCGATCAATTGGAAGTTGCACTAAGTTTCAAATCCGGGTGATAGCTCGGATGCAACCTTACAAGTGCCAGAGAGATATTTCATTTGTAATGAGGCTTACTCTAACACCCTGAGTGTACCATAAAAATCATTCTACTAGTAACGAGATCTAAGATAGAATTATTTCTGCATTATAGATTCTTACTCTAAGATGTTCGCTTGAATTTCATGAAACATATGCTTGCCATTTGAAAACCCTATAAAAATGCGATGTTGTCCAAAGTAGGTATCAAAACCCTTACACTGAATCAGGTCATCTGTGAAATTCATTCCTACTGACAAATCAATATTTTTTAGTGTTCTGAAAGTTTCATTTGCTTTGGTATCTTTAGCTTCATGGCTCCGTCATGCAAATGCTTTCAACCTGTAGATTAAAGGAATGGATACTGCATTTTTAAACCGAGTTCTCGTACGCACAATTAGGTGGTGACATACCATAGCGACGAGATTAGCATGGAGTAAGAGACACCCAACTTTCGGGAAGCTAGATATATTTGAGTAATGACGCTTTCTTCCTCTCTTCTTGGTAACTATATTTATATGGTAGAAATGTATTGAGGGTACACCATTTTTTTTCCCTAAATAATTATGATGAATGGATTCAAGATTAAATTTTATATTTCTTACATATCTCGGTGGTCTATTTTTCCAGCTTTATTATAATAGGTCAACACGTGCTTTTATGAGAATTGAAATTCAAAGAAATATTTTTTTTAAAGATTAATAACTCTTTCAATAATTTGGTGTTTGGTGGTTGGTGGAGTGATGTAAATCAAATTTTTAGACTCTCACTATACTACCAAGAGTATATTTCATCTATGTGTAAGATGAATATATTATTATTATTATTATTATTATCCAATTTTAAGGTCATGGCCAAGCTAAACATCAAATTGGTGTATGAGACCCACATATATTTCATCTATGTGTAAGATGAATATATTATTATTATTATTATCCAATTTTAAGGTCATGGCCAAGCCAAACATCAAATTGGTGTATGAGACCCTCTTGTTTGTGGGACAAGGGACTCACTTCCACGTAGCAATTTGATTGGTAAGTTTACGAAGACATACATACTCTACCCCCTATGGTTTTGAACATATGACCTTTTAGGATGAAACACATGCTCTTAACCACTAGGCCCACTCAAGTTGTATAAGACTTAGCAAGAACTGAGACATCCCATATTGACTACAAATAGAGGGACTCACTAGGTCAACTATTCCTCTAGCCTCATCACAAGAGGTTAACATATCATTTTCATGAAATTGAACACAGGTGGAGAAAGAGTTAATCACTCATCTTAACCATTTTCCCACTCAATCTGCTCTTACTAAAGGATAACATACCATTTTTCAAATTACTTAGATTAACCCATAAAACACCTTTATAAAACACTTAAGCTAAGATGACTCTTCAATAACTCATTCCAAAGAAATAAGGAAGAGTAAGAACTACCTTGAGTTACAATTTTCCTTAATAATTAAGGAATATATGTTCCTTATCCAGTGTTTCGCTACATATTTTAAATAATATTAAATATTAACAATAAATAATATGATGCATTTACATAAACTACAAAATTAAAATTTTAGTAAATATAACTTTTTTTAACAATAAAATTTCAAATTAAAAAGTAATTACAAATAGCTAACTTGTATATTATATAATAGTATATGCATAGAATATGGAAACAATATAATAAGCAAAAGCTGGAATGTTAAATGTGTTAATTATTTGAATTTACCTTGTATTTCAAACAAGAGAGTGAAATTTAAATGTTAAATGTCTTGAGCATTCCACTTCTTTTATATTTCACAATATGGATTGGTTGTGGGAGTCTTGCAACATCATGTTTATAATATTTTACTTCTTTTATATTTCACAACATGGATTGGTTGTGGGAGTCTTGCAACAACATGTTTACAATTTTTTAATCTTAGTGGTGGTGGATTTGTTGTATTGAAGAAAATTTTATTATGAAAAGAGAGAACATAATTAGGACAATATAGATATATTTAGTATTAAATGTATAAGTTGATTTTAGGTCAATTAATTAGTAAATTATTATATAATATGTATTTATTTATATTTGTAGATTGTACTTGTGTTTCATATCATCTCTTTTTTTATTTGGCATATTTTATTGAAAATTTGATTGTTGTTGTACATATTTTTAATTTGTTTCTTGTAAATGGTATAAAAACTTTTATGTTCCAAAACACAATTATTTGATTATGCAAACAAATGTCTTAGATTTAAACTTTTAGGTTTGAAAGTGTATTTTTTGTTCTAGGTTTAGAAGATTGGTTCTTGAATTCTATTGAGCACCTTGCCAGAAAATGTTCTAAAATTTCTACTAATCAATTGTAGAGTGAACCATTCATCATTATTGCACCTAATCAACATTATTTTGTTTTTGTTGTTGATATAGTATTTAAAATGTTGTATCATTCACATATTCATAGTAAAAATTTTAGAAACATTGTTTCTTAGCAAAAGGAAATAGTAATTGCTAAGCTCGAACATTATGGTTGAGGGGTGTTTCATAAGAGATATACTCTTCATCAATTAGGAAGTTTTGTTGTAGTGTTTGCCAATGAATTTCCAAACCAAACAATTATGTTCGTTGAACAAAAGCACGTGCAAAGGTATTGTGTGATAGGAACTACATATTGAGTTATAGTGATCCGGATTTAAACAAGAACGCAACAAATTACAGAGATAACCATAAAAACAGAGATGCAATGGAAATAATATTTCATTTCATTAATGTAAAATACTGAAATATGGTTACAAACAGAAATGGAAATAAACCAGCTAGGGCGATGGTAGCTTATCTCTAAGAAGAGATGTGGCGGCTACATGCCTCTGAACTGTGTTACAATGAGACTCGAAGGCCTATTTATTGTTGAGAAACCATGGAAAACCCTAAACATCCAAAAACCTAACCCTAGAAGATGAAACACCAAACTGTGGACCCCGTTTGGGTAAATTGGTACATCAACTTCCCGGGGTCGTAACTTTGGCATATGATCTCTGTTTGACACGCACAATATCTCGTTAGAAATATCTATTCGAGAATTACAACTTTGGGAAGAGCAACATAGGACCATGGACTAATGTTGCTCCCAGTTTTCCCAAAAAACGTCGTTTAGAGCCTCAAAACGGCTCTAGAAGTTCAGGACCTGAAAAACTGCTAAAAATAGTAAGTTGTGATACAATTAAGGAAACTAGAAAAGCTGAGAGAAACAATGGTGGGGGCCCAAGTGGATTTGGCAGGGGGCCACCAATATCCACCTGGATCATATAGAGCAACTTCAATCCCATAGAACCAATACTTTGCAAGGAATTGAGATATTAGAGTCAAGATGATTGTTACAAGCAACAACATCTAGAGTTTAGGATGAAAACCCTAACCACTGAAATGGATGAAGGGGGATAAAAATTGGCCATCTAGCAACTCAACGACGACTATTGATTCTTATGTTAGTCGAAGCAAGTTTATAGGAGGAATTTGGGTCTCCATTGCTTGAAAACAATGAAGAAGGTAAGTGCATGGACTTTAGAACAATTTTAACATAATCAGGTGGAAGAAATTTGTAAGTGGATCTCTTGGATGGAAAAACATAGTTTAAGTATACTCGAGAACTTAGGAACATCAATGTTGTTGGGAAAATTGGAATGGAAATGACAATTACATGGGTTCTCATAAGAGTTTTACAACAACTCCATGTTGAGTGTAGATCAACATCAAAGTATAGGCTTAAGATATGGATATTTATGTATTTTTTCGACAAAAGGAACCCATTTTATGAGATTAAGAGAAGGTAAAAGGGCTTGCATATTGTCAAAATAATTAGGAGAGAAAGCTTAAAACACAAAACAATGGAATTTTTCATCCTTTCCAACATGAATACTCTGTGATAGTGGACACTAAGAATGGGTTTCTTGAAAATTAATTTTACCCTTAGATTCCAAAACGATCATTACAATATTTTTAATTTGAGATTGGGCATTGGAAGAAATGAAGAAAATGAACAACTTTAGGCGATGGGTGAGTAGAGAAATCGGTGGAGACAAAGAGGATGGTTTAGTGGCCTCTGAGTCTAATAAATATGGGACCTCACTTGAAAATCAAAATAGAGTTAAGGACATTTTAATCTTACCCTATTAGATGCAATTAGATAATGGACTTGATAAGCCTCTTTGCTATCCCAAAATAAATTTTTAGTTCTTTAGATTTTTTTCCTTATTGGGAATATAATAAATGGGAGACCAAGGTCTTCATAATAGGTACTTTCATGTGGGACATAAAGTATTACTACAAGTGTAAATTTTCTTGTATGTTTGGGAAAATTGAATATTCAACAAAGGGTGTAGTACAACTGAAGATCCACTTATTGAAGGAAAAATTATGCATTTGTTTTTTTGGAAAATAAATGATAGCAAGGAACAAGGAGCTTTATAATGGGAGGATGCACTTTATTATGAAGGGGCAATTAATCCAATAATGTGTCAATGTCTATGTCAGCGTTTGTGATGCACATGATTGGAAGACACTTGACTAGGCTTCATTTTGTGATGAGAAATATCTTCTACACTCATCTCATTAGGGGAAACTATAGGGGCATTGATAGACCCTACACCCAAACTTGCTAAAAATCGTCTCTCTACTTTAACTACACATGATAATTTTATGGGCACTTGTAAAGGATATAATTTAGAATAAGATATCATTGAAAATATGATAGAATTGATTGGTGATCATGAAAATTTTGAGGAAACTACTAAGTTTAGACTTTCTAGTGAAGAAGAGTGGGCACCTCAATAGTTATAATTACAACTATAGAGTAGTCAAAATATGGTGGCAAGAACAAGGACTTTGTCTCATACATGGTTTTGATCCCTATCATAACCAAATTTTGAACTTGATTAAAATTTGGTTAAGGTAAAAGTTTTAATCCTTTTTATGCAAACCACCAAGCGAGGGAGTCGTCATCATTACAAAGGTATAATATTTAGTTTGAAAAAAACAAATCATATAATTATAAAGTGAAGGTTAAAATTAGTTAATAATTTCATATTGTTCTTAAATTTTGGATTAAAAATTTTAGTACAATGACAAAGGGCCTTGATTCACTACAAAGGACCTAGATCAAGTTTGGATAATACCTTTGAGCTACATTGTAATGTAAAAGAGATAAGGACACATGGAGGGCTTCTATTGATTGTGGAGGGAAAATGGTTGTTTCTAAATTTTCCATTTGAAGCTTTTCAAATTGGTTGTATTGCAATAGATAGGTGCAATGACATTTATTTGAAAAGGTTATTATTCAACAAAGTCATACCACATTCTTCAATTATTGAACCAATGTAGTTGTAAGCTTCATCTACACACACAATAGAAGGGGCAATACATTGGCCAAATATTACAATAATTGAGTATGCTAGACTTTGTGTCTTGTTCATTTTCTATGTTGAATTTGGAAAAGAATTATTTTCATTTCCATGACTCCCCATAGGAAACCCACAATTCATGTTAAGCCCATCAATCCAAATTATAAAGACACAAGTTTAATTGAATTACACCAAGATATTTTGCGACTTGTATTATGAAAAAATCTTCATATTAGTTTCATTAACCAACATTTGGAAGGATTCTGGATGGTTTCAAACAAATTCCTACTTTGAAAAGAGGCTTAGCCAAAACCATCATTCCTAAAGCTTATAATTTCATTGAATTTATATCAATGTGTGTTCAAGCATATAATACTAACCAATGAGTAATTACCTTAAAATACAACTCCCAAGTTACTTTCTTAGTAACTCTCGTGACAATTGCATAAATGTTAATACTTCCTTAAAATGGAACACATTTAAATGATGAAGATATTGTGGCATGTGTCAAAAACCTAAGCCCAAACCAAGATAATAGTTGTTTGTCTAATTATTTGTTAAGGGATCGGGTTTTATCTAAGACTTCCATACCTTATCTAGCCTCAAATTTTCCAAAACCATCATGGGAGGTAATTTCAATGATATGTTTGATTCTAGGTTATGATGATGGAAATATTATAGTTGGAGCCATACTTGGGATGATAGAAAGGATATTTCCCTCTAGTAAAGAAACACTTAATAATTATGCTCAATATCTCTCGAATTCTATTCATAATCAATTCATATAGTTTTCTTCACTCAAGTGCTTTTTATATCAATCATACTAGGTATATCTTCTTTTATACTTTTGAGAACTAGATTTTAGACATTTGAACATGAATAAATTAGATGTGAACTTAGATACTCTCTCGATGATAGAATGGAATCCAATAGTCAAAACACTTGCTAAAGATGTAGGTTTTAAGATTTTTGTTGATAGTTGAATGTGTGCCACTTACATTATATTCCATGGAGTTCACCCAATCAAACTATTTTTAGAATAAAAATAACTTCTTTAGTTAAGTCTTGCTACTAAAATGGGACATCAATGTCTATTAGAAGATCATGCAATTATCAAGATTTATGTGTGAAATATTAAACCTTGTATTTTACTAGCCTTCTTAACCCCTAGGATTTCTGTCTTGGAGTACATTAGGAAAAGACTACAATCTTATCAAATACATTTTGGTGTAAGGAATAAAAACGTTATTTTCCTTCCCCATTGAAGTGTTTTCCATTGTAGTTAAAAGAAAGTAAATGTTTCCTATTGCACAAAGGATGCTAGGATCATTGATCCTAGAAGATAGTGAATCATGAAAATATGACCCTCAACATTTCATTTCTAACTTGAGAAGTTTAATTAATTATGCTTCATTTATCCATGAAACTAATATAGAGATGGAGAGATTGGCTAATAAATAAACTTGGAAGGAAGTGCATGTTCTTTTATAGGGAAGTCCAAATTGCACTTTAAAGATAAGCCAAAGTTTAAGGATGAATCTATAAAAATTTCAATCAAGTTGACTGATCTGATTTTTGATGTAATGATGATGATTTTGAGTTGAACTCAAGAGGATTAGAGACTATAGCTAAATCAATGGTCAACATGTTCATCAATTCATGCCTAAGTACATCAAAAGAAGACGAAAAATCATTAATTTGGCTTATAAAGTCTGATGAGTTGACCTTATTGATTGATGGTATAACATTGAGTTATGTAAGCATAATATGGTGGCTTAGCTAGGCATGGTACTTGTAGAGAGATTTGCATGAAGCAATCTACCTAATATAGATATGCCTATATTTGTCAGCTATCTGATGAAGTCAGGATGATGAGTTCCAAGGTATGGCATTGATATTGATTATGGTTTTGGTTTTATATCCCGATGATCTACTTGTGACAAGTGATGAGCCTCTGATGATCTAAATCAGAGGGAGATGGATTATGAAGACCAAAATAATGTATCATGGCATGATGAATCGATTTCTGGAATTTGGGAAAGAAATTCCATATTGCAAAGCTATTGGAAAATGAAAATTGCAAATCCTTGGATAGTCGGATTTGAAGTTCAAAGATGTTGTTGAACTTGACATGGAATCCGAAGGTTGAAGCATTGATGTTCCGTTTTGAACATCCATCTATATATGTATGATGTGCATAGAACCTTAATGAATTCATGAGTGAGTTGCTTCACTCACATAGAGTTGCCTCTGAGCATGCTTTGAAATATCTGCATGAGGTGTTCTATTTTGAGAACGTGATATTTCTCCTATGATATGTATCTACATAGATGTATTGCTAATATTTGAGATTATTGTTGATAAGCACATTTGGATGCTGATTTAGTATGCAATTTGCCATGATATATTGGATGAGAGGTCCATAGCATGACCAAAGTTGATCATGATATTGCTATCAAGGCTAGCTGTGAGGTGGGATATAGAAGCTCCTTAGAGAGTTGTTTGAGCATGATCTGGATATGACATGGATACCATGGATACATTGTGATGATTCAATTGGCAGTAAGTCCCATATTTATAATTGGGACCAAGATACTCTCATATATTGAGACAGTGCAGTTGTTCGAAACAAGCTCAGGCTTGTGGTTGGCACCTTCTTGAGAGGAAGGATGATTATGTTATCCTCTTGTGATTCATATGATTATCTATGATCTGACATGATATTTTATTTGATGTTCTGTATGAACATGAAAAAAATTCTATTGAGACAAATTGATAATGAGAGCAACGCTAGTCAAGGACACTAAGAAAACTCTTCCTACCTTACTTGAGCTCCTAGGGTGAGGAATTGAGATAGAGGGCTCCTGGGGTTGAGGGAACTTTGGACAATAGGGCGTTACCCTATCTGTTACCCAGGGTAGAAGAATGTTGCTCCCCTATCTTTATAGGGTTAGAGAATGTTGCTCCCCTCTTGGTCTTTTCAAAGTATACCCCAGTTGGCATCATACCCACAAGCAGGCCAACTTGATGGGAATACCGCTCCTCATTTTGGCCAACAAGTTGAGAGTGTACTTAGGGTGTACAACCCAAGCCAATTATGATGCAGTTATTATACCACATGCCTATTCTGGGTCATTGATGGGAAGATCAGTAGGCAATAAGATGGGTTGAGATAACCCAATATGATTCCGGGTTGAGGGTAAGATCCCCGATGAAATTCCAGGGTCAAGGGTGTACTCCCCTGTGTGATGAGTTATCCTATTTCTCAGTATGGGTGGAAGCTATTGCTCCTCGATGTGGTTCCAGGTTGAGATGTGCTCCTTGATGATATGCTCTCCATGACGATTGATGATGATATTTTAGGTAGAAGCCTGCTAGTAGAGATTCCAGATAGCAACTTGATGGATAGAGGGTGGTAGCTTGAGCTCCCCTCCGGTAACAAATTCTTCTTCTTCTAGATCCAAGAATGTTTAGCATACGAGCAGGAACAATAAAGAGATAAGCATGAATACGCAAATGATAGATTGAGATATACAATGATGATTTGTGATGATGAGACACTTGAGATGGACATGGCATGATGACTACATGACAAATATGATCCGTTATGATACGTGATGACACTTGAATATTCCAGAATGACATATTGTTCGATGGACAAATATTGACAGGTGGAATTCTCCCTAGTTGAGAGGGAGTGTTAATTTTTGCAATTGAGGTAAAATTACACCTTGTACATCTCAAATTACCAAGATAATGATTGAATTATATTCCTCTGTTCGAGAGGACCAAAATTGACCTAAAGATCACCCAATTTGGTTAAGCGAAAGTTGGGTTATGAATTATTTTATTCACACATGTATTATGGAATGAGTCGGCCCTAACCACATGAGTAACTGCTTGGGTCATCCTTAACCCCAAGTGACCCCTTAGGAAATCATATAAATGGAAGAGACCTCAAGGTCAGGATGCATCTTCTCTTCTCTTTTGTCTTGGTTTGCATAGGTTCGACGGAAGGAGTTCGCTCAAGGGTCAAAAATCATAGGCGAAAGGTTTGCTCTCGGTTGGGGTCTTCTAGATCTTGGTCGCTGGCATAGATCATGGCATTTTGGTCTCTGGTCGCTGGCATACAAGCCAATGAGAGTGTCTATAGACCCTTGGATGTTGGCATAGAGGCTTATGGGAGCAACTCTAGGTTCAAAGGCAAATCAGAAGGTTCCAGTCCCCAGTCGCTCACACCAGGTAGCCTTGGAAGCGACCCTGTCATCTCGGTCACTCACACAACTCAGAAAGGGTGTGACTTTGGTTTTTCAGTCACTCACATAGCTCGGTTAGGGAGAGAATTTGGGTCTTTGTAGTTCAGTTCCAAAATTGCACACATAGAGACCTCCTTGGAGTGACTCTGTAGTCACAGTCACTCGCATACTATATTCGTGAGAGCAACCCAAAAGTTTCAGTCGTTCACAGAAAGTTTACCCAATTTAGATCTAGGGTTTGACATCTTGGCTTCAATTGACTTCAATTATCTGGTAGATCTGGGTTTCTCTCTACTATTATACATATATGTAGATCTGTAGATTTGATTTGTTAGTTTCCACTGCAAACATATGTATTGGGCTCATTGACAGTGACAACAATATTCAACAGTATTCTACACAGTGACAATAATACTCAGTAGTGTTCAACACAGTGACAACAATATACAATAGTTGACATTAGTTTATGACAACACATTACAATCATTAGTATGAGGGTTCTGATTCCTAGAATGATTAGATCTATTTCATAGATATCATTATTGGTTTGTTTCATAGATAAAGTGATGGATCATTGTACTCTCTTTTGTTGCATCATTTGATGACGATCTAAGAAGAAGAAGATTAGCAAGGGCTTTCCCCATAGTGGGTTTTGCCATGGTCTCAGACCAATCTTGGTGTCTCTATGTGTGTGCATGCTTTCTTCTATTGTCCCTTTTATATTCCATTGCATTGATGATGATGGTGATGTTGTTTCTTCCTATGTAATTGCATATGTTGATATATAATGGTGTAGATATGAATAATGTAATGATGAAATGGGGTGAACTTAATATATTAATAATGAAATGCAACTATCATAGCAAAGAACAATGTCGCCTTAAGAAAAATTAACACTAACATCCCTCCAAAACACTATACATAGGCTGCTCCAATACTGTCGAAAACCAAACTTTTCTTCCTTCACTTGTGAGCCCTTACTTGCTATCTAGCAACTCACATGATTGTACATATTCTAAGAATGAATGTGGCCCACTTAAAGATTAGAATACCCTCAAAAAAGTCCACAGGTCCTAAGATAATACAACCCTAATCACATAGATAGAGCAGGTCCTACCTCACTTCACTTAGGGTCTCAACCTCTCAATTTCATCCACATATCTTGAACGAGTTTAGCACAGACTTTAGGACATATATTTAAGGGCAACTTATCATATAAGGTGCCTTAAACTAGGGCATTAAACCATTATCCTAAACCTGATAGGACATTCCTCCACACTTAGCAAAAACACCAAAATTAAGAACACAAACTTACCTCTCTGTAAACTTGGCACAACTCCCAAATCTCCACGGATCTAAGCACCTAGAAGTCTTATATTTTCATCCTATACACAATCCTCAATAGTCCAGAACCTTGCTTTTATCTCAAACACAAGAAAACCCTTTATTCTATGTGATCACACCCTCAGGCACATAAATCTACTTGTTGTCACTTGAGGAAACTCATCCCATACTTGGCCTCAACTTCTAGCCTGAACATAGGCCTCAACCCTCTCCTTTCTAGCAGACATACTTTGGCCTATACATAGGATAAATCATAGATCATAAAAATAGAACTTTGGCCCAAAAATTTCCATGAGTAGTCCTCCATAACTTAGCCAAATCATATTACAAGACTAGAGCATAAACTCGTCCATCCCTTCTTGTAAACTTTGACTCCTTGGAGGCTTACAACTTCTTGTGCTTCTTCTATTGGTGAAATAAACTTGTGGATTGTGAGAAATGAGCTTGAATCAATTTCTATATACAATGATCCTAGGTGGATTACATTCCACCAAGGGTCATGTCTTATGGTCAAGCCCACTTGATCCAAACACCAAAAACCAAAGTAACTTAGCAATTAATTCCATTTCATTTCTCCTTTCACCACATCATCAAACGCTTAGGTGCCCCTTAGTTCTTCAAGTGTGCCTCACTTGATTTTGATGATTAAAAAAATATTTCTTCACTTGGTTTTGCGACGACAACATTGGGTACAAAACCCATTGCTTGGGTACACTGCCCACCAAGAACATGTGGGTCAAAATTCTCCCAAACCTTGTACCCTAGGGTGTGGGAGTATGTTTCAAGCTACACAAATCAACATGGTGAAACTAGTTAAAATCAAATAAATGAGCACCTTTAGAAGAAAAAAATAATGGAAGACTCAAGAATCTTAGTTGAAAAATAAGGAAAACACAAAATTGTCGTTGGTAAACTCTCTTATGAGATTGTAATTATTGTTATAGAAGACAAATTTAATGATCTTGAGTTGCAACCTGAGCCTAGTTAAGTAGAAAATGTTTAAAGGATCCCTTAATGACTATTGTCAAATTTTTATAGCTTCCTCATCTAAAGCTATTTTGGATGGGGGAAGAACATTTAAGATTAAGGATGATGAAAGTACACAAAGTTTTGGATCAACTTTATCTTTTGAAATGACTAATATTAAAAAACAATCCAATCAATTAAGGAAGGAGTTGTGTCTACAAACTTTCAACAAGGGCCTAACGGTAATTAGATTACTCACTTTAGTGGATTATAAGCAAGGGACTTTTGATATGGATTTTTTTTTTTCAGTCAAAGGTGATGACAAATGAGGGCGAAGTTGAGATGCAAGACTATGATTCTACTAGAATCAAATTTGATCTAAATAAAAAGGTAAAAAAAACCAAAGACGTGGTTTCCAAGGATCTTGTTCAAGCTATAATAGACCCAAATAAACTTCAAAATATGGTAGCTAAACTCACCAATCAACTTAAGCTATCAGTGTTCAAATCCCATCACTCCATTAATCTAATTGGATTCAATTCGTATGCTAAACTAAAGTTCAAGTTAGTGCCTAGTTTCTTTCACAAAGTTCTCCAAGAATTGGCTAAAAATCTTGTATATCTATCTAAAATTATACTTTTAGGTAATGAATGCAGCCTTACAATTTATTTAAAGAATAAAGTAGAAATATTGGTTGTATCACTAGTTTTTGTACAAGCTATGAAATGTGCCATGTTTGAAAATCTATCCACAACAACATAGATAAAACTACTACCTTCTTTTGTTTGAGGCAACCCAATACAAAATCCATACTTATAGAGTCTTATGGTCTACTTGGAATTGGCAATGACTAATATAAACTTGCATTCTAACTCTTTCCTTTAGCATGCTGACACATTATGCACCTTTCAAAAACCCTTTTCACATTAGCTTGCATTCTCGACCAAAAATAAAAATAATTTAACTAAGAAGATGTTTTATCTTGTCCAAAATGTCCTAATATTCTTTTCCTTTCTTAGATTTCTTCTCATTGAACACACTGTATGCATAGTTTACTATTCTTGAACAATAGTCCCTCTTGAATCATATAACTCAACCTTTGAGTTTTGTTTATGCTAGCTGGATTTTCACATGTTGCATATGCATCTTTAAAACATGTATCATCTTTATACATGTCCTTCATCTTATTAAATTGCAAAATATAAATTTGGATTTCACGTAGAATTAAATTAATTCTACTCAATGCATCAACTATCTTTTTTGATGTACCACTTGTGTGCTTAATAACAAATGTGAAATTTTTCAAAAAATTTACCCACTTAACATGTCTTTGGTTTAATTTTGGTTTACTAGTGATAAACTACAAAGCATTGATAAATGATTGGAAATCACTTATATTAATTCATGCCCACATGTCTACTACTCATCTTCTCTCTCTTCTTCTATTATGTTCCTCTTCTGTTACTTTTCTCTTTTTCTTCTCACCAGGTTGCCATTAATAGAGACCATACTTCCTGAGGAGCCAATATTATCAAACACCAAGCAAGTTCTATCCTCAAATATCAGAGCTATTATTTTGGACAAAAAATTATGAATTGCAGAGCTTATGTCAGGAGAAATGAATTAAGGAACCCTAGAAGAAGTGAAGTAAACAACAAATCTACAAACATCAAAACAAACTTGAATCTATATATGAATCCATTTTCTCCTCTCTTTTATGTCACTGAATTTTTCTACTATTACATATTTGGGCATAAGTCATATGAATGTTAGCTCAAAAATAGTAGTTCACAATCCTAGAACAACTGTAGAACATAAGAACCTAAGCAGTGGAGAAAGAAGAAACAAGAAAAGAAGGTTGATAAGTGTGGCCTAGTTTTGTATGCTCAAAATCAGAATAGTCAATGGTATGTGGATAATGGTTGTTCTAAACATATGACAGGAGATAAAAGTAAGTTTGAATCCTTAGGTGAAAAAAAATAAGAAATGTTACATTCAGAAATGATGCAACATGAAGAATTAGAGGAAAGGGTACAATCAGTGTAAATAATGGCAAAGGAAAGGCTCAAGATGTATTGTTTGTTGAAGGACTTAAACATAATTTGTTGAGTGTTAGTCAAATGTGTGACAGAGGTTGTGATGTTCTCTTCAGAGCTCAAGATTATGAGATCATATCAACAACAACATGGAAGGTGTTGGCTAAAGGATTTCAAATGGAAAATAATGTATATTTATTGAAAGGAGATAATGAAGAGTGTTACATCAACAAACAAGATGCGTCTTAGCTTTGGCATAGGATGTTGGGGCATCTCAATTTTGATCACATCATTAGGATTAGTAAAAAGAGATCAAAGATATTTAAAAAAAAAACAAACAAAAAAACAAAACAAAAAAACAAAAAAAACAACCAATTTGCAAGTCATGTTAAGGATAAATTATCAAGTAGTAAACCTTTGTAGTTAGTACATATGGATTTGTGTGGTCCTTCTAGAACAAAAGAACAAGGAGGAGAAAAAAATTTCGTGTTGGTAATTGATGACTATTCTAGATTGACATGGGTAGAATTCCTTAGAAATAAGTTAGAAGCATCTGACAAGTTCAAAATATTCAAGGAACTAGAAGAAAATCAAACAAGGTGCAAGAAAAGAGGTGAATTTACTTTAGATGAGTTTGTTTACTTTCGTGACGAACTTGGAATAAAAAGGAAATGTACTATTGAAGGCACGCCACAGCAAAATGGAGTTCCAAAGAGACAAAACAAGTTTGTACAACAAATGGCTAAAGCCATGATGCAAGAGAGAAACATTCATTAAACCAATTGGGAAGAAGCAATACACACACTTGTTCATATTCTGAATAAGGCTCATCTCAAACCAAATTGTGACAGAACACCATACAAATTGTGGCATGGTAAACCAACATCTATAAAACATTTTAAAGTGTTCGAAAGTAAGTGTTACATAAAAAAAGTGATGAAAAGTTAGGAATGTTTCATTCATGGTTGGATGAAGGAATATTTTTGGGATACTTGTCAAAAAGTAAAAGATACAGGTGTTATAATAAACGACTACATAAGATTTTGGATTGCATAGATGTAAAGTTTGATGAAGAATTGCCAGACAAGAGAAAGAACACAAGTTTTATCAATACTTTATATCATCATCATGGCAATGAAGAAAATGAAGTACAAGATGAAGAATCTAAAAAGGTGAAAACTCATTCAAAGGGTCCCTCAAGGCATGTACAAAAGAATCAACTTGACAATCAAATTATAGGAGATAAAAGTGAAGGAGTTCAAACAAGGAGGCAACTTGCAGATGAAACAGATGAGACGCAAATTGTCTTGTTGTCAAATATTAAACCAAGAAATTTTGATGAAGCAAGCAAAGAAAGCCACTTGATAGATGCTATGAATGAGGAGCTAGATCGGATTGAAAATAATAAGACCTGGGAACTAACACCAAGACCAGTAGGAAAGAATGCCATAAGTACAAAATGGGTATTCAAAAATAAGATGAATGAACAAGGAAAAATTATAAGAAATAAAGAAAGACTAGTATGCAACGACTACTCACAAATAGAAGGTGTTGAATATGAAGAAACTTTTGCACCAATGACACTATTAGAGGCAATCAAAATGTTTCTTGCCTTTGCGTGTTATAAATAATTCAAAGTGTACCAAATGGATGTGAAGTTTTGAATGGAGAACTTGAGGAGGAAGTATATATAGAAAAACCTAAAGGCTTCTTACTGCCAAACAATCCTAATGATGTATGCTGGTTAAAGAAGGCACTATATGGACTTAAACAAGCACCACCAACTTGGTACTCTAGGTTGGAAAAGTATCTAGAAAAGTAGGGTTTCAAGAGAGGTGCAACTCACCTTCACATAAAGGCCAATAAATATGAACTCCTAATTGTGGTTGTGTATGTAGACGATATTATGTTTGGAAGCAACAAAGATCATCTAGTAAAATGATTTGTTGAAGAGACGAAGTTTGAGTTTGAGATGTTAATAATTAGTATCTTACCTTTTACCTAGGGTTACAAATTGCTACAAAAGTTAGGAGGCATATTCATTTCTCAAGAGAAATACCTAAAAGATATGTTGAAAAAGTTCCAAATGGAAAAACCTGTCTCAACCCCCATGGAAATTGGATGCGAGTTATGTGCACATGATGAATCACCTAATGTTTATAAGAAGCTTTACAAATATATGAGAGGAAGTTTGCTATATCTAACTACCTCTAGACTAGATATAATGTTGGAATTTGGATTATTGGTAAGATATCAATCAACAACTAAACAAAGTCATCTACTAGCAACAAAAATGTTATTTAAATACTTGAAAGTAACTACATATTATGGACTATAGTACCTAAAAGGAAAGAAATTTACTTTGACAACATAGGCAAATGTTGACTAGCTAAGTTGTGTGGATGATAGGAAACATAAGAATGGTGGTGCATTCTACTTAGGAGAATCACTGGTTGCATGGTTAAGTAAAAAGCAATCCTCAATATATCTATCTACAACAGAAACTCAATTCATAGCAATGGTTTCTTGTTGCACACAAGTGTTGTGGATGAAATAAACTCTACAAGATATGAAGTTAACTTTCAGTGAACTAATATCTATTAAATACATCAATACTAGCGCCTCAAAGAATCAAATGCTTCACTCAAAGACTAAACAAACACTTCAACAAGAAAATGACCTTCCAAAAAGCGCTAAATGATCAAAAGAATATCTATTTATAATACTAAAAGAACTAATGTTTACACTGAAAGTATCAAATAGAAGAGTAACAATCATAAGAACATAGGCATGATTATGAATAGAGAAAAAAAACAATGCAAATGACATGGATGCGGATAATGAATATTATCAATGCATACGAATTAATTGGACAAGATTTATATCATATGAGTTCACATGATGCTCTTAGCGTTACATTGTTCAACATCTTTTGATATTAATCCTACTATGGTTATTTCAGAGCAACATTACAAATCCTTCATACATATGAAGGATTATGACAGCCATATATTCGCCAATCTTATTTTAAATGAGTCGGTAAGTTTTGTGTGCTATGGGTAGCAGCTTCACCCTAATTTAATTTTGATAAAGTTTTCCTCAACAATATTTGACAAGTGTAACAGAATATCAACAAATCAAAACATAGAATGTAAGTGTGGGATATCAATGTTGAAAGAATTATCGTTGAACACATTATCAAGCAATGCTTAATGTCTTAATGTTGAACGCATTATATCGAACACATTATCGGTATCATCAACGTTCATATTAAATGCTATAATGCACATCACTATTAATGTTTAATAAAAGCTTTCATATTGTGCCAAATTTAATACATTGGGTATGTTGCATTTTCATATATTGCAACAGAGTTTAATACACTGGCAAGTTAATCACATCGCAGCATGAGAGCCTCGCGTAATACATTGGTAACATTAATATATTCCAGCGTCAAAAATTGAACCAAGAATTTTTTATGAAGCCAACAAAGAAAACCATTTGATAGATGGTATGAATGACGAGTTAGATCAGATTGAAAATAATAAGAATTGGGAACTAATATCAAGATTAGTAAGAAAGAATGTCATGACTATAAAATGGTTATTTAAAAATAAGATGAATGAATAAGGATAAATTATGAGAAATAAAGAAAGACTAGTATGTAAGGGCTATTCACATATAGAAAGTGTTGAATATGAAGAAAATTTTGCACTAATGACAAGATTAGAGGCAATCACAATGTTTCTTGCTTTTGTCTGTTATAAATAATTCAAAGTATACCAAATGGACGTGAAGTTTACTTTTCTTAATGGAGAACTTGAGGAGGATGTATATATAAAAAAACCAGAGGGCTTCTCATTGTCCAACAATCCTAATGATGTATGATGGTTAAAGAAGGCACTATATGGACTCAAACAAGCACCACTAGCTTGGTACTCTAGGTTGGACTAGTATCTACAAAAATAGAGTTTCAAGAGAGGTGCAACTAACCTTCACATAAAGCCCAATAAATATGAACTCCTAATTGTGGTTGTGTATGTAGACTATATTATGTTTGGAAGCAACAAAGATCATCTAGTAAAATGATTTGTCAAACATATGAAGTTTGAGTTTTAGATGTCAATGATTAGAGAACTTACCTTTTACCTAGGGTTACAAATTCTACAAAACTTAGGAGGCATATTCATTTCTCAAGAGAAATACCTAAAAGATATGTTGAAAAAGTTCCAAATGGAAGACTATAAACCTATCTCAACCCCCATGGAAATTGGATGCAAGTTATGTGCAAATGAGAAGCTTTACAAATATATGATAGGAAGTTTGCTATATCTAAGGACCTCTAGACTAGATATAATGTTGGAATTTGGATTAGTGGCAAGATATCAATCAACACCTAAACAAAGTCATCTACTAGCAACAAAAATGATATTTATATACTTGAAAGGAAATACATACTATGGACTATGGCACCCAAAAGGGAAGAAATCTACATTGACAACATACATAGATACAGACTGGGTCAGTTATGTGGATGATAGGAAACATAAGAGTGGTGGACCACTGGTTGCATGGTTAAGTAAAAAGCAATCCTCAATATCTCTATCTACAAAGGAAACCCAATATAGTAGTTGCTACTTGTTGCACACAAGTGTTGTGGATGAAATAAACTCCACAAGATTTGAAAGTAACTTTTCAATGAACCGGTATCTATTAAATGCAACAATACTAGTGCCATAAGCATCTCAAAGAATCAAGTGCTTTACTAAAAAACTAAACAAACACTTCAACCAAAAAAATAGCCACCCAAAAAAAATTGAGCTAATATTTGTACCAAAAATATCACATAGAAAAGTAACAATCAATTATAAATAGATAAAAAAACAATACAAATAACATAAATATAAATATAGATAATGAACATTTTCAATGCATATAAATTAATTAAAGAAGATTTATATCCTATGAGTTCATTATAATGTTCTTAGCCTTACATTGTTCAACATCATTTGATATTAATACCACTGGTTATTTCATAGCAACATTACAATTCCTTCATACATATGAAGGATTATGACAGCCATATATTGGACAATCTTATTTTAAATGAGTCCGTAAGATTTGTGTGTTATGAGTAGCAGCTTCACCATAATTCAATTTTGATAAAGTTTTCTACAACAATTTTTTTCAGAGAGAAAATTATAATAGATTATATTAAGGAAATATAAAGATCTGTATACATGATCAAAATTCATGAGAATCAGCTGGAAACATACAGCTGATCAGATAGTATGACTGATGAGGCAGCATGTACATATTATCACTACATAAGAAAGCCAGCAACAGGAGGCGCTGAGCCAAGCATGAGCAAAAATGCGAAACAAAAAAGCATGAGGATCCAGACCAATAGAACCGTGGCGCTTCATGAGAAAAGCGGACCTTCTAAAAGAGATTTAAAAAGAGAGAAACAAAAACCTCCACAATTAAAGCTTCATGGGGTGAAGCGGGACCGCCATAAAAAGTTTTTTTTACACTAGGAGCTGTACCAGCATGTACCAAAACTGAAAATCCACCCACATTGTGAGTAAAGGTCCAAAAAAGTGAAATAGAAGCAGAGCTGGAATCTGAGGGGGGCAGATAGCCCGTGATTGAAATCAGGATAGAATCAAGAGGCATCCCAATATTTGACCAGTGTGACGGAATATCATCAAAATCAAAACATAGAATGTAAGTGTGGGATATCAATGTTTGAAAGCATTATCGTTGAACGCATTATCAAGCAATGCTTAATGTGTTAATGTTGAACGCATTATATTGAACACATTATTGGTATCATCAAAGCCTTCGTGAATATGTTATACAGTGTATATACATTGCGTCAACTTTCATATTAAATGCTATAATGCACATCAATATTAATGTTTAATAAAAGCTTTCATATTGTGCCAAATTTAATACATTGGGTATGTTGCATTTTCATATATTGCAACACAGGTTAATACATTGGCAAGTTAATCACATCGCAGCATTAGAGCTTCACGTAATACATTGGTAGCATTGATATATTCCAGCGTTAATACATGTGTTGTCAATTCCAGCGTTAATATGCTTTAATGCTTATACATTCCAACATTAATACATTTGTTGTCAATTTCAGCATTAATATGTTTTAAGGCTTATACATTCCAACGTTAATACATTTGTTGTCCATGCTTTAATGCTGAAAGTTAATACATTCCACTGTGGAAGGGTTACGACATCGTTAATACATTCTAGCGGTGGCAATGGATGTGCGCATGTTAATACATTCCAGCATTAAAGCAAGACATTCTAGCGTTAAAGCACCATGTTAATACATTGCAACGTTGATACATTCCAGCGTTGAAGGGTTACTTACATTGGCAACATTAATGGTATTTGCCAACATTAATATTATAGCATTGATATTTTGGAGCAGCGTTAATATTGTGGTAGTGATCATACGTTGCGATTGGAGAACAACGTTCAAAGATTGGCAGTGTTCATACGTTGCGAGTAGAGTTAATACTTTGTCTATATGAGCGTGCTGCTGGAAGCCCTCATTGTCGGTGTTATTTTTTAATTAGGCTTTGATTGCTGGTGTTTTTTTTTTAAATTGAATTAGGGTTTTGTGGCCTAACTCCAAGAACAAAAAATACATGGTTATTGCTTGATGTTTTGATTAAGGGACTTTCTTTGTCCATTAAAGTCACTGATCATGCTGGTGATGGCATCGTATTTGATGGGAGTACATAGGTCAATTAGAGGTTATGATATTTGACATAATTATAGCCAAGTTTTGTTTGTAGAGGCAGCTTGTTTGTATTTCAATCTTGTATAAAATCCTGCAACTTCCTTAGAGTTAGAGGTATGCATTGTGGTTATCCGAGTTCAAGGTATCAACAATGATATAATAATGATACTACTAGACTTGAAAGTATTTGTTAATGGTTGATCAACATTTTACAAGGAGAACTCGTCTCGAAGAGGGACCTATTGGTAGATACTTTGTAAGAGGAAAGATTTAATAAAAACAAAAAACCATTTTTGTGATGGTGTTATGGGTAAATAATGAATTAGATAGCTGGATGGCTTTGTTTGGGGGACAATATTTTTTTAAAGTAAAGTCCTTGTTAGAAACCATTACAACACTTAGAGGGGGTGAATTAGTATTGTACAAATTTTCACAAATTTTTATTTTATTTTATTTTTTATTTTTCACTTATGCAATGATATTAGGACAACATAAGTCACTTCAACACTTCATTCATATGGGCATGACATGAACGGACATGAACAACATAGATAACACAAAAGGGTTTTTCAAACTTTACTTTAATTCCTTCACAAAGCAAGCTACAACTTGTTGTTACAAATTTCTTTTGCTACAACTAGCTTCGTGTTGAATGGAGCTACAACACCAAATATTTACCAACACCTACTGGAAGGAGCTACAACCTCTTATTTCCAAGCTACAACTTGTGTGGCCTCAATGATTCATTTTTCATCCATTTTCAAACTAGAATCATTAATGCCAACTCAAAAAATAAATTAATTTGTCCCTTCACATACTTACTAAGACACCTTCAACAATCTCTTATTACTGGGAAATCCACCATCACACCTACAACATCAATCCACCTCAACTTGCATGCTGCAAAACAATGCTTCATATTTTTGCAAAATTCCTTAATCAATTCTACTTATAAAGAATATGGCTTCATAGTTTTGGCTTTTGTGCCTTTTAGTTAACTTCACTTGAATCCTTGCATGAGTCTCTAATTTTTTTTTTCCTTTTTCCTCTTTATTTGAGTCTTCTCAATCTGCTCATCAAGTTATCAACATCTTTTCTACTATTATGGGTTCAATCTTTGAGTTAAATTATCATTTTTTGTTGTTCAATAATTTGTTACAAAACTTAGCTTGACTTTTCTATTTCTAGCGAATCTCTAGACTTAATGTTTTTAAAACTGCTTCTTTAATTTGTCCATGTTGCCAAATACACTACCACTGATATATTCATGTCAATTTTAGAGCTTTTAGTTCTCTTTTGTTATGTTTGGCCTAACTGCCAAAATTCTAGCTATAGACTCATCCATCTAACCAAAAACACTTCCATACGCTTTTTTCCAAAGCATTTCCATATATAGTTGTTGACTCGTTCATGCCAAAGCCCAAAGGCTTTCATAAATGTGATTCCAAATATATGCACCATAATCTTCATGCTTTATAAAATTGTTGCCAATTCTATTAACCCTACATTAGTCCTTCTTTTACAAGCTTCTACCAAAGCCCACAATCACTTTATTTTATGGCCCGAATGGATTTGTCTTTAGCACTCTGCTAAATGACAAATCAAGGCTATAAATCTAGGTCAGTTAACACTTTTGCTTGGGCTCCTTGTGCTTTTTCCTAGCCTCAAAGGGATTTACCACTGTTGCAATATATATATATATATATATATATATATATATATATATATATATATATACATATACATATACATATACATATACATATACATATACATATACATATACATATACATATATATATACATATATATATATACATATATATATACATATATATATACATATTCTTGGCTCCAGCTACCAACCAACTCTTAAGACCAAGGCACTATGACCACTGCCTTAGTCCTTAAGTGCTTAGCCTATGGTCATGACTCCACATGAAACCCTGACCAAGTGCTTGTATCTAGCCCTAATGCTTAATTTGTTTTGAAAACCCTTCTTCGGGCTCTTGGTCTTCTCATCACACAAGACCAAGTTCTGGTGCTTGGTTCTCAACGATTTTTTGTTTGCGCCCTTAATTCCTTCAGGGGCCATGTGAATGGGATGAACTGTCCTATGGGGCCACCTACCTACTTTTCCATTGGTTTCAGTTACCAACTTCTCGATGTTGATGTGTCCCGTAGCCTCGTCACCCCGTTTCTTCCTCTGCGCTCTTCTATTTTCCCTTCGTGTTAGACCTTCAGGGATGACGTATCTCGATGGGGTCCACCAATTGTACCTATGCCCAATCATTGTAGTTCCAGGTTGAGTTGGCTCTGACAATGACTACATCAAACCAATGCCTAGTCAACCCATAACTCCTCCTTTGCACCTCACTCAAGCCTTCTGGGGTCGAGGGACCAAGATGATGTCATGCTTACATCACCCATGGCATGTGGCACTCTATGAGTGCTCCACGTGTCACTTGAAAATGGCCCACTAAGGTACCCAAAAGTGCCAAAGGCACCTACCATGTGTCCACCTCTCATTGGGCCATGTCACTACTGACATCATCATCCACCTATGCATCTATATCATCTATGTGAGCCAATCATATTGCACCACATGTCCATTTTCAGAGGAGAAAGAAATGTCCTTGGAACCGTGGTTTTTTGACTAATTTCTTCATTAAATTATTTTTAATAGAAATCATTGGGTTCAATCCTTCTATACCTCTTATTACACCACATAGCCCACCTGATACATCCCAGGCCCGCTCCTTTGTGCATTGCTTTGAATGTTATAGGGTTTCTTTTGTGTGCTTAGCTATCAATGTGGGGTCCTCCATTTCCCATTGGCTATTGGTTGTTGTTGCCCGCTATATTCGCCATCGTCAGCCCACAATACTGTCAACCCACAACTCTTCGCCTTCGCATTTTATTTTACCTATGGTCTTTATCTTGCAAGATAAGTTATTACAATGGGTTTGACCACTGCTCCTACAACCAATCAACTTTATGTCGGGGTAAGTTGTCAGGCCACCTCCGCCTGCTTTTTTCTTAGTGCGTTACTTGGAAATGCGTCAAGGTAACTACATCAGGATGACATTTATGGGGGCTCCACCTTGGACCGATGAAAAACCTTTCTACCACTATGTTGTTTGCTCCATGAACGCCTAACACTTTGGATAATGACTCCACCAATCTTGCTATCGGGTTTGGTAATTCTGCCAAACTAATACATGCCAAGGGTCCTCCAACCACTTTTAACTCTACAAATTTAACTTCTAGGGCTTCACCTTTGACTCTATAACTATTGATCCAGGAGGCCATTTCTAAACATCCACATACCATTGGAAAGCTCTTTCAGAGCTTTATTTGTCTACTTGATTCCATATGCTCCTAGGTTGATCCGTTGTACTATAAAATCCTTCAAAGGCACCACACCATTCTCCACTAACATTGATTTTCATTCTTCTTCTTGTGCCTGATCCTGAACACTTGTGTCCTCCTTTGTTGTCTTTGACATCTTTTTCCATATGTTTCCATCAATGAAAATATATTTATAACATTCTCCCCCTTTGGCATTGATGACAACATATTGATCAAACAAAAAAAATGGGCAAAAAAATGGGCAAAACAAAGTGGGCTTGTATTTGTTCTCTTATCTCTCTTTTGAATGTTGCTCCCCCTAAAATGTACTTCTCTTGTGTTGGACTGTTGCTGCTATGGTGTTATTGTTGTTAGTTTACACCATGACTCCTCCAATATTTTCTCTCTTAATTTGTTTGATCACCAAGTCATCTCCCCCTTTGACATCAATGGAAAAGAGACTAATGGAATCCATTTGCAACCTTACTCCCCTTGTCAACTATCTTCCTCTATCTTGTTGATCTTGTGGACCTGGCAATGCCATCTAGATGTAGTAAAGGTATCACAACTGCCTTTCTTCCTCTTGAAGGAAGAGCTAGTGGAGGGGAGCAAGAAGAACAACTCCCGATATTTTCCTCAAATACTCAAATTGTTCTCTTGGGAGTGGTTTGGTGAAGATATCAACAAATTTTTCTTTTGTAGGTACATACTCTAGCTTAACAATCTGATTGGAAACTTGCTCTCTCAAGAAATGATACTTGATTGGAATATGTTTTGTCTTGGAGTGAAAAACATGATTCTTTGACATGCTTATGGAACTTGTATTATCACAAATAATGGGAATAGGTTGATAATAAATCACTTGTACATATTGCAAAGTCTTCTTCATCCACAATACTTGAGCGCAACAAGAAGCTATTGCAATATATTCTTCTTCAGTTGTAGATAAAGAGACTTGAATCTTGCTTCTTGCTCAACCATGAAACTAGACATTCTCTAAGAAATAAATCATCACCACTAGTGTTCTTTTGATCATCCACATCACCTGGCCAATCAACATCAGTATAAACAATTAGTGTAAAATCTTTACCTCTGGGGTACCACAACCCATAACCCATTGTTTCTCTGAGATATCGGAAAATCCTTTTGGCTGCTAGATGGCTTTTTCTGGGGGCTGCCTGAAATCTTCCAACAATACCGACTTCCTGCATGATGTATGGTCTTGAAGTTGTCAAATACAATAGGTTACCAAGGATAAATTTGTATAAAGTCTGCTCTAATTCTAGTGATTCATCAATCTTGCTAATCTTGCAAATTGTTACCATTAGTGTGCTCACTAAAGAGCATTCCTCCATGTCAAACATCTTCAACACTTCCTTGAGATACTTGATTTATGAAATGAAAATCCCTTTGGGGGTCTATGCAATCTACAATCCAAGGAAATAAGAAAGTTCTCCAAGCATAGACATCTCAAACTTGACCTTCATATCATCTGCAAATTGGCATGTTAACAAATTTGAATCACTGGAAAAAAAGATATCATCAACATAAACAACCACCACTATAAGTTTTCCATCCTTTGATTTTGACATATAAATTGTTGTTAGTTTCATCTCTTTTGAATCCACTCTTGAGTAGGTAGCTATCCAACTTGGAATACCATGCCCTACGGGCTTGCTTGAGACCATAAAAGGACTTCTTAAGCTTGCAAACATAATCAAGCTTCTTTGTCAGCTGAAAACCATCTGGTTGTTCTATGTAAACTTCTTCCACTTCTCCACAATCATTTAACTTATTCTTGAAGACCCATATTGTGCTAATGACATTCTTGTTTGTTGGTATTGGAACAAGTTACCATGTCTGATTTTTCTCAATTTGGTCAAATTCTTCATGCATATTTTTTAACCAATTTTCACCTTTATTGGCTTGTGAAACATCCTTTGGTTCCTCCATGGACAATAGGGCTACATGTGCTTGCATAGGGGGATATAACAACTTCCTTCTAGTCTACACACCTATTTTTAAATCACCAACAATTTGGTCAACTAAGTGATATTTTTTCACATACCTTGAAGGATTCTTGACTTGAGGACTGGAGGGATCTCCATTGTCTTCTTCTGAAAGTGACTCATGGTCCTCCTCATTATTGTTAATTGGTTCATTCGAATTGATATTTATTGGTTGTTTTTCTTCAGATTCAACATTTTCATCAAATTTAACATCAATGCAATCAACAATTTTTTTTAAGTTCTTATTAGAGAATTTATAGGCTTTTTGTTATCACAATATCCCAGAAAAATACCTTCATCATCCCTTGCATTGAATTTACCAAACTTATCATCATTCCTCTTAATGTATCACTTGTAGCCAAACACTATGAAATGCTTGACAGTTGCATGTTTTCCATACCAAAGCTCATAGGGAGTTTTGTCACTGTTTGGTCTTAAATGAGGTTTGTTGAGAATAACCACTGCTATGTGAATGGATTTGGCCCAAAATATTTGTTTAACTTTCCTTTCATCCATCATAGCTCTGGCTAGCTACTAGACTAATCTGTTAGATCTCTTTGCTACACCATTCTCTTGTGGAGTCTCTACTATAGTAAATTGTCTCTTGATGCCATGGTTTTTCAAAATTCATCTAACTCTTTTGAAGTACACTAATCTCCATTATCATAACTTATGATTTTGATTTTGCAATCAGTTTCATTTTCATCCATGGCTTTGAAAGCTTTGAACTTCTCAAAAGATTTAGATTTCTCTCTAAGAAAAGCAACCCACATCTTCCTGTTGAAGTCATCAATCATTAGCATGAAATATAATTTACCTGTGGGTAATTGCATTCTTGATGGTCCACACAAGTCCATCTACACTAGCTAAAGTAGCTTGTATGACGAGTTCTCATTTGACTTGAATGGAACACGAGTTTTCTTACCCAATTGACAATATTTGCAAATTGTATTCTCTATTTTTGAAAGCATGGGTAAATCCTTCACAACATTCTTCTTGCTCAGTTTGAATATCTGATTGAAGTGTAGATGTCCAAGTCTCTTATGCTATGACTAACCCTCATCAATATTTGATAAGTAACACCTCTATGTTTTCTTTTTCAAGACATACACATTACTATCTGTTCTCACAACTTCAGCCACTATTTCACTTGTGCCTGTAGACTTGATTTAGCAATTTTTTGCTTTAAAAATCATATCATAGCCTTGATCACACATCTGTGACACACTTAGCAATTTGTGCTTCATCCTATCAACAAATAAAACATTCTTGGATTGACCTCTTCAATCTGACGAGTTGACAACTCCTTTTCCAAGAATTTTACCAGGGGCATTGTTACCAAAGGTTACATTACCCTTATCAACTGGTTTCCATGTTAAGAACTTTCTTTTGTCTCTTGACATGTGCCTATAATAGCCATTTTCCATATACAAATGATTGCCTTCACTCTGAGAATAAAAAATGATATTACATTACTTTGTATTCTCCTTTTCTCTCCAGGCCTTGGGATTTTGACTAATTTCTTCAACAATTGGTTTAGGTCTCTTATCCTTAAGTCTGGAATCAATTTCTCTATGCCCAAACTTTTGACATTTAAAACATTGAATTTAATTCTTCAAAGTGTTGGGTGTGTGTTATATTCTTTCCATGACTAGCCCCACACGCGTGGCGGGGCAATAGTCCCCCTTATTCATTTCACCGGGCCCCAGCCCCCCCTACCGAGGGGTTTGAGGGGGGTGGTAGCTTCCCTCTATGGGGTCTGGGGCATATTAGTTGGGCATACCTACCTATGGTTTTGTGCATGGTTTTCACACATGGTTTTGGCCATGATGGTTTTATGCTCACGGTATTTTGTAGATCCGGTCAAGGGAACTACGATTATGTTCTAATCTAGGGTTAATGGATTGGGGTTTATGGATGCTTTGACATGTGTATATATGTATTGTAACATTGAAAGGAATATAATCAAAAATCAATTTGGTAGTCCCGATTTTGGGATCTAGGGGAAAATCTTTGTGTATATATGTTTTATGTTTTATGCTCTTGCCATTGTTTATTTTCAGTTTTTTAGAATTCGTATGCAGGTAATTTCTGTACGGGGTTAAAACCTACATTTGGTATTAGAGTTGTTTTGGCTTCAAGGGAATGTTTTTTTTGCTAAGGGGTTTTTCTCAGGCCTATGGTAGACCATATTCATGGGAGATCTGCGGGATTGATTCTTGTGGTGAAAGAAGATGGTGAGTAGTGGAAAGATAGAGATCAAGAAATTTAATGGTTTTGAGTTATGGAAACTCAAGATGGAGGATCTGTTGGTGGATAAACATCATTGGATCGCAGTAGATACAGGAACTAAACCAATGGCAATGTTAGTTGAGGACTGAGCTAAGTTGGATCAGAAGGCAAAGAGCACAATACGATTTTGTATCTTAGATTCAATATTGTTGAATGTATCAGGGGAAGCTTCGGTGAAGGCTTTGTGGGACAAGTTAGGGATTTTGTACCAATCTAAGTCTCTAGAGAATAAATTATCCCTATGGAAAAAACTGTATAAAATGAGGAAAAAGGATGGAGACTCAGTGACAGAGCATCCGAATGCCTTTAATATTATGGTAAACTAGTTTTTATCTGTTGATATAAAAAATTCAGATGAAGATAAGTACATCAATTTGTTGTGTTCTCTACCAGATTCATGGGATAATCTGGTTGTTGCAATAGGTAGCAATGTGACTGCCTTGCAGTTTGATGAAATAGTCTCATCCTTGTTGTTGGAGAAGATGAGATAAAAAAATACAGAGGGCTAGAATGGTGATGCCTTGTCTATATGAGGATGGGCCCATAACATAAATAAGAATAAATCCTCGAGTGGGAGATCTAAATCTCCAGTAAAACCTGTAAAAGTGTGCTGGAAATGCGGAAAGGAAGGGCACTTCAAAAAGGACTGTAGATCCAAAGCTCCTGAGAAAGGAAAGGGATCTGATGATGCTCCTTCTGCAGAGGTGAAACCACCTCAAATGAAGGTGGGGATGTGTACTTGGCTTCTTCTTCAAGTACACATGTAGATCATGAGGCATGGTTGATAGACTTGTAGAAATTTGACCTGTAGAACAAACCGATATATGCAATATCCTAAAGCATAATACTTGTTCTACTTCTACAAAACATTAAGCGGAAACATAATCGAATTCATGAGAAACATCAAGTAGAAACATGCATAACTAATCAAGAGAAATAATCACACATAACACAAGATATATCCAGGGGAGTGCACCAGAATAAAACCCCAACCATGTATTATTAATCAAGTGGAGATCCTCAACAACATACAAAAAGAATCAGCTCAATAGCTATCCTGCTCTCTCTATAATCAAAAGATCCTGATGATCTTCAATCAGAAGATGAAAATCATGGACTACCTAGGCCTCAATATATAGGCTACAAGTCCTCCAATCTCCTATAATAGATCCTTATCCATGCAAGGAATACTTACTAGAAATATCCAAGCATCTGATAGTACACTGTCACACATCTGATCTCAACTGGGTCTTTGACAGAACTGACATGCAATAGTTATCCATGAGTGAATTCTCAGTTATCTAAAATAATAGTTGTCACATGCATGCAATCATTAACAAACTATATTTTATTATTTTAACAACTTGTTAAAATAATCTAACTGGACTTGACTAGTTAGAACTAAGTCAACTGATTCTCTCATTATAGAACTCATACTTATTCCCTCAATCAGTGCAGGAATTTAAGGATAAATTCCTCAATCAGTGGGACAACTCATGTGCATGCTCACAAAGACTTCAAATTCGAATTTCCTTAACTAATTAACTCAACTGAATTAAATAATTAATATTTCCAACTGCTGTTAAGACAAAAATTAATTTTACTTCCTATAGATAGACTAGGGACTGCTATAAATAGGAAGGGAGCCAGAAATGCTATTTTTAGAACTTTCTATTTTTAGCAGTTTCACCTCTCACCCAATGTGGCCAATGACCTCACTAGCCAAACTGCTATTTTTAGACACGCTATTTTTAGCAGTTCTATTTTTAGCACATTCTAAATTTAGCATTTCTTGTTGCACACTTTCCAACACTCCCTCTCAACAAGAAAGGCTTCCTCTCTAACCTGATCCTGTAACTCTAGAATGTTCTGCATGCAACACAACTACCCGGTCCACTTGCTCCAACAAGACTTGGAACAAAAACACTCCCAAATGACCACTATGTTGGGTTAGGAACATACTCTGACGCTGAAGCTCTACCTGTTGCTGAGAAGTGCCCTCTGACATTTGCGCTACTGCAACATCTCCATGCATCTCGCACCACTGCACACCTCTTTGTGCCAACTAGCATTGTGCAAAACACTTGTGCCTCTCGCATTGCTGCAGCCTGCTAGCTATGCATTGTCTTGGGATTCCCTGCACTGTCGCTCTCTCTGCAGCTCCATCCGCATCTGTCTCTACCCAATCAGTTAGTTCCTGCTACTCCACACCGGGGCTCCCGTAGCAAGGTCTCATCCAAGAGGTTGGGCACCTCAAGGATCCCGCCCCTCCTCCATGGGACAATCACTCCACATCGCCCCACCTCCTACCTAGAGGTATGGCTGCATGTGATCCCTCTTCCCACTTGGCTCGAAGTTTCCACCTACTGCAGGTCTCTGCATGAGTAGATGTCTCTACTCAATCTCCACTCAGCTTCCCCTATTGTGGTTGCTCCACAACCTCCTGAAGCTGCTGCACCAATCGTTGCTCCTCCACAATTGTTTGAGACTTCTTCTGGCTCTGCATGTTGAGAGGTAATATACCCTCCCTCTCAACCATCAAGTCTCCATCAGTTGCCTTGCTGCTCAAGGCTTTGCATGCATCTTGAACCTCAAGAGCATACAGGTTCTTGACCCATGAACCAATCTGCTTCACCTGTCTAGTGATGATGTGTCTAAGGAAAACCTTTCCCTTACTGAAGACTACATCATAGCCTCTGTCTTCCAGCATTGCGATCAACACCAAGTTTCTCTTCAGTCCTGGTACATACTTGACATCAGTCAAGGTAAGGCAAGCTCCATGCTCCCTCTGAAAAATAATCGTGCCTACACCTGAGACACTATACTTCTCATCATTACCCATCGCTATGAGTATCTGGAGATCTTTCTCCTCCAAAGTACTGAACAAACTCTTGTCACCGATCATGTGGAAAGAAGCTCCACTGTCAAGAAACCAACCACTTCCCACCATGGATGAAACCATGCATGTGAAGAGTGTGAAATCCAATTCAAACTGTGAAGAAAGTGCCTCACCTTCAGATCCTTCCCTGGATCCCTTCTTGGATTTCCTCCATGGACAATTTGCAGCATAATGGCCCACCTTATGACAATGAAAACATCGCACTTTTGATTTGTCAACCTTCTTCCCATCATTGGAAGAACTGGATTCGGAAAGAGAAACCTTCTCCTTCCCCTTCTTCACCTTACTCGCTAGGGCACAGTTCTCCTCATCATGCATGGATGAAGAACTGTCTCTGGTGCTCTGTCTGATCTCCTCCTGCATCAAATCCGACCATAGTCGTTCCCAATATGGTAGTTTCTCCCTTCTATTCACCGAGTCCCGGTAGCTATGCCAACTCTTAGGAAGGTCAAGGAGTGCTAGACTCACCATATCCTCATTCAATGTCATGACCCCTGCACTTGCAAGCTCATCCCTGCATGTGATGAGCTTGGTCAGATACATAGAGATCGTCTCATCCCTTTCACACTTGATCTTTCGAAGTTTGTCCTTCAGTGCCAGCTTCCTCTGATCACTACTATTCTGATATAAATATTTCAATGTTTTCCACATTGTATGTGGAGTCTCCTTCCCATGGAGGCTCGAGACAATGTGATCTCGCACTCCCTCCAAGAGAATTCTGCTAGCTCTAGCCACACACTTCCTCCATTCCACCTGCTCAGTCTTGTCAGTAGGCTTAGGAATTTCTTGATAAATGAAATCCTTAAGGCCATTATCTTCCAAAACTGCCTCCATGCGATCCTTCCAAGCTATATAGTTTGATCTACCATCAAGGGCATACTCAAGCCTCAAACCATAGAATTCCATCGATGAAATATATGTGATAAGAACTTGAGATCTATATCCTGAATAATAAACTTTGAATTTCTCTTGCTAGTATATTGTTCTTGCTTGATCACCTGTGCTCTGATACCATGTAGAAATTTCACCTGTAGAACAAACCGATATATGCAATGTCCTAAAGCATAATACTTGTTCTACTTCTACAAAACATTAAGCAGAAGCATAATCGAATTCATGAGCAACATCAAGTAGAAGCATGCATAACTAATCAGGAGAAATAATCACACATAACACAAGGTATATCCATGGGAAAGCACTAGCATAATACCCCAACCATGTATTATCAATCAAGTGGAGATCCTCAACAACATATGAAAAGAATCAGCTCAATAGCTATCCTGCTCTCTCTGTAATCAGAAGATCTTGATGATCTTCAATCAGAAGATGAAAATCATGGACTACCTAGGCCTCAATATATAGGCTACAAGTCCTCCAATCTCCTATAATAGATCCTTCTCCATGCAAGGAATACTTACTAGAAATATCCAAGCATATGATAGTACACTTTCACACATCTGATCTCAACTGGGTCTCTGACAGAACTGACATGCAACAGTTATCCATGAGTGAATTCCCATTTATCTAAAATAATAGTTGTCACATGCATGCAAGCATTAACAAACTATATTTTATTATTTTAACAACTTGTTAAAATAATCTAACTGGACTTGACTAGTTAGAACTAAGTCAACTGATTCTCTCATTATAGAACTCATACTTATTCCCTCAATCAATGGAGGAATTTAAGGATAAATTCCTCAATCAGTGGGACAATCATGTGCATGCTCACAAAGACTTCAAATTCGAATTTCCTTAACTAATTAACTCAACTGAATTAATTAATTAATATTTCCAACTGTTGTTAAGACCAAAATTAATTTTACTTCCTATAGATAGACTAGGGACTGCTATAAATAGTGAGGGACCCAGAAATGCTATTTTTAGAACTTTCTATTTTTAGCAGTTTCACCTCTCACCCAATGTGGCCAATGACCTCATTGGCCAAACTGCTATTTTTAGCAGGTCTATTTTTAACACATTCTAAATTTAGCATTTCTTGTTGCACACTTTTCAACAATACTTAGGTGCATCATTTCACTTCACTCCCCACAGGGAGTGGTTCTATGAGTATGATAAATATGATAGTGGTGATGTCTTCTTAGGGGATGATAGGAAGGCTAAAATTGTTGGTGGCGAAAAAGTCAAGCTGAAGTTGCAAGGTGGAAGGATTAGAACACTTCTGGGGGTTCTGCATATTCCTACATTGGCCAGAAATCTGATTTCTGTAAGCAAGTTGGATGATGCAGTTGAGAAATAATGTTCGAGAAAGATACCTGCAAGATGGTTCGGGAGCACTAGTATTGATGCGGGGAGTTCGGATTGGAACTATGTACAAGCTTTAGGGTAGCAATGTTATTGATGGGTGCAACAGTTTTGTGGTTCCTGAAAGTGGAGCAGAAAATCTGGTGGTCTTTGGAGAAAAGACCACGCTATGGCATCAAAGGCTTGGACATATTGGAGAGAAGGGTCTTCGAATACTTCATTGTAATGGTATGGTAGAAGGTATGTATAATTGGTCTCTGGATTTTGATATCTATGAAAATTTTGTATATGGGAAGCATAATTGGGTGAGTTTCCCCTCTGGTGCTAAGAGAGAGAAACATATATCTTGTGCACAGTGATGTGTTTGGACCTGTGTCGGTTCCATCACTAGGTAAGTATATGTACTATGTATCATTTATAGGTGAATTCTCAAGGAATACATGGATATATTTCCTCAGGAAGAAATCTGAAGTCTTTGACAAGTTTAAAGAATTTAAGGCTCTGGTGGAAAACCAGATAGAGAATAAGATAAAGGTGCCGAGGATAGATAACGATGGAGAGTTTTGCAAGAAGGAATTTGAAGAGTTCTGTAAGAAGTGTGGTATAGCATGACATAAGACTACTCCATACACACCTCAACAAAATGTAGTTGCAGAAAGAATGAACATGACGTTGATGGAAAAGGCAAGAAGCATGCTCAGTGGTGTCGGTTTAGGACAAGAATTCTAGGTAGAGGCGATGGATACTGCATGCTACCTAGTCAATAGATCACCTTCATCAATGTTGGAGGATATGACTCCACAAGAGGTACGGACTGGTAAGAAACCCTCTCTTTCACATCTGAGGGTATTTGGATGTGATGCATATCTACATGTTCCAAAGGAGAAAAGAACCAAGTTGGATATTAAATGTCAAAGGTGCATCTTTCTTGGGTATAAGGATGGTTTAAAAGGTTATAAGCTTTGGAATCCAAAAAAAAGGAAGGTTTTGTACAACCACAATGTGGTGTTTAGAGAGGTGAAAGATGTTATTAAACATGAAGTCCTACCAAAGGAACCTGAGAAGATAGAGTTTGATCTAAAGGAGGAAGAATCAGACTCTACAACAGAAGATGAATCAGAATATGAAGAGCCACAAACTCCAACTGTGAGAAGATCAGCTCAAGAAAGAAGGCAACCAGACAGGTATAGTCCATCTGCTTTCTATTCAAATTTATCTTTATCTATTACTGATGATGACCACAAAATTGTCAGGGAGGGAGTAGATTCAGAGGATGCAAAACCCTGGAAAGAGGCCATGGTTGATGAAATTACATCTTTGGACAAAAATGAGGCTTGGGATCTAGTGGAGTTGTCGGTTGGAAGGAAACCCAAAGGAAGCAAATGGTGTTTAAGAAGAAGATGAATGCAAAAGGAAATGTGGAGAAATACAAAGCATAGTTGGTAACAAAAGGTTATTTCCAGGTGTCAAGAATTGATTTTGGTGATAGTTTTTCTCTTGTTGCCAAGGTAGATTCTATTATATAACTTTTATCTGTTTCCACTGCTTCTGATTTTGAGGTAGAACAGATGGATGTGAAGAGAATATTTCTTCATGGGGATCTAGAAGAAGATATATACATGAAACAACCTAAAGGCTTTGTGGTGAAGGGTAAGAAAAAACTAATATGCAGGTTAAAAAAGTCTTTGTATGGGTTAAAACAGTCACCAAGAATGTGGTATCAGAAATTTGATACATATATACGGGGACTTGGCTTCACCAGAAGAAAAGCAAATCATTATGTGTATTTTAAATTAATTGTTGATCGTGTTATTTATTTGGTATTGTATGTGGACGATTGGAAATAACAAAGAAATTATCCAGGAATTGAAGACCCAATTGTCCTCCAAATTCGACATGAAATATGTTGGTGTTGCAAACTATATTTTGGGCATGGAAATTAAACGAGATCGAGGAAAAAGGAAGCTCTGGTTAAACTAGAGGAAGTATGTCGAGACAATATTACAAAGGTTTAATATGAAGGATAGTAAACCGGTGAAGGTTCTTATTCCTGTCGGTGTAAAGTTATCTGCTGAACAGTGTCCCAAGACAAAAGAAGAGGAAGAGGACATGTCTTGTGTTCCATACACAAGTGAATTCGGTAACCTAATGTATGAAATGGTTTGTACTAGACCATACATTGCACATGCAGTGGGAGTATTGAGCAGATTTATGTCAAAACCAAGGAAGGAGCATTGGACATCAGTGGAGGGTTTTCAGGTATTTGCGTGGCACTAGTGATTATGGTTTGTGCTACTAAGGAAGACTAGGATTGGATAGAGTTTTGGACATCCATGGATTTGTTGATGCAGACTGGGTTGGAGATCTGGATCAGAGAAGATCTACAAATGGGTATGTATTTAACCTGTTTGGAGGTGCAGTCAGTTGGATGAGCAAGAGATAGTCTATAGTGGAACTTTCAACTATAGAGGCAGAATACATGGCAACCACTCATGCAAGCAAGGAAGTAGTTTGGTTGCAGAGATTGTGTTCAAGTATGGGGTTGGTACAACAAGATATAAGGATATACTATGATAGCCAAAGTGCAATTTTCTTGGCAAAGAACCCTACTTATCATTCAAAGACAAAGCAAATTGATGTTCAATATCACTTTGTGAGGGATATGGTTGAGGACAAAAAGGTGTTGTTGGTAAAGGTGGACACTTTAAAGAATGTTGCAGATGCATTAACGAAGTCTGTGAGCACTGAGAAGTTTTCTTGGTGTAGAGAAACAATGGGCATTGCAGGGCTAGGCCAATTACTAATCTCTATTGTGGCCTCCCATGGAAAGAAAACAACAAGTGGGAGAATGTTAGGTGTGTGTTATATTTTTTCCACAACTAGGCCCATGCGCAGGGGGGTCACAAGTGGGGCGACCATCCTCCTTGTTTGTTGCATCGGGCATAGTGGGATTGAGGGGGGGGTCACAAGGGGGAAATTTTCCTCCATGTTCATTAGGTCGGGTGTAGTGGGGGTGATCGTCCTTCCTATTCATTGCGCTGAGTGCAGTGGGGGGGGGGGGGCAAGGTCACAGGGGGGGAAATTTTCCTCCTTGTTCATTGGGTCGGGCGCAGTGGGGGCGATCGTCCTTCCTGTTCATTGCGCTGACTACAGGGGGGGTCACAGGAGGGTGCAGAAGCCCCCCCTGTCAGGGGGTTTGAGGGGGGTGGTAGCCCCCCCTCTACAGGGTCTAGGGTAGTGCCCCGAGGAATTTTTTTGGACCCTATATTAGGTGGGTTGCGGGCAAACCTACCTATGGTTTTGTGCATTGTTTTCACACATGGTGTTGGGCATGATGGTTTTCTTCCATGGTATTTTGTAGATCTAGTCAAGGGAACTACGGTTATGTTCTAATCTAGGGTTAATGGATTGGGGGTTATGGATGCTTTGGCATGTATATATACGTATTGTAACATTGAAAGGAATATAATGAAAAATCAATTTGGTAGTCTTGGTTTTGGGATCTAGGGGAAAATATTTGTGTATATTTGTTTTATGTTTTATGCTCTCACCATTGTTTATTTTCTGTTTTTAAGAATTCGTGTGCAGGTAATTTCGATACGGGGTTAAAACCTACACAAAGGAGAAAAATAATTGTTGTACTTGAGTTTTCTTTTCCTTTGTCTAATCTGTTGATTTATTCTTCTTGTTCTTCGCTGCCTATAGGATAGATTTACTCTGCAATTTGTTCCTTTATGTCCATAATTAGTGCAGGTGAAAAAGTAACCTGGAAAATATCAGCATACCTGGAAAATTTTCTTCTATGCTGGGCTGATTTATGAGTTTTTCGATTTGCTTCTCCAACATTGTTCTTTTGTTGTTGTTGATGATTTTTTGACTAGTTTTTGGACTTCACATTTCCTTTTTGATGTTGCGTTGTATCTTCTTTTGTTGTTGGTACAAAAGTGATTTTTTGTTTACCTTTCAATTCTGCTACTGAACTATATTCAACCTCAAATCCAAGACCACTATGATCTTTGGAAACTATATGTGCTTCCAATAACTCAATTAAATTTTCAGTTCCTTTTCCACAGTTCTAATTGAAACTAATATGGGATTTTACCTTCTCTAATACATTTCTTAGTAAAAAAAATTCTCCTTCTAGCCTGTCACAAGCTTGATTTTTCTCATTCGGCTACAAATTTAAAGATTATAGAATTTTCTTACCTTCTTCAATTTGTAGGAGAAAAGGTTCAACAACTTCACCATTTTCCTTTATTATTAATTCCTTTAAGGCTCTATTTTTCTTTCTCAACCTTTCAATTTCTTCAAGTGCACTTACAAACTCTCCTTCTAGGTCAAGTTTCGCCTCGTCATCGTCAAAATTGATTGCTTCGATTTGTACATTTTCTATGGAAATTAGCATGAATTATTTTGGACTTTCATAATCTCTTTCCTTGTCTGGATTTGTTGGCTTCACTTTTATATGAGTTTCCTTCTTGAACAACATAGAGATCCCTCTTTTTATCCTTCTTCCTATCTTTTTGTACTTTCTTGAATTTTTCACTTGTATCATAATATTTCTTCTTCTTTTTAGGACACTTTGAAGCATAGTGACCAACCTTGCCACAATTAAAGCATTTAAAAGGTAACTTACCTTTATATTTACCTTAGCTTCTCTTGAGCTTCATGACAAACTTGGATTCTTCTTCATCTGATTCACAACATGAATCACCATGCTCTTCTTTGGGATTCTTCTATGCTTTGAAGGCTGAGCCTTTTGTTGCAAGCTTTCCATCTAATATTGTTATGCAACCAGCTCACAAAATAGAAGAAGAGATAGATCAACGACTACAAAATAAGCCTCTTCGAGGGGGCAACCTCCTTTACATTACACAAATGAATAATTCTTGGATGATACAAATGACAAGGCCTCCTTTCTATATATAGGAGTCCAAGGGGTCATAATATAATTAGATCCAACATAAAAATAATATTGTAAGGGCACAACAATAACAATAGTGGGCTTCTATGGGGCACAATAATAACAATATGGGGACTATATGGGCACAACAATACAATAAGGGGGTTACACTAATAACAATAAGGGGCTACACTAGTAGTATAGGGACCTAACCTGCTCCTCTCCTTCAAAAAGTGTTGTCCTCAATGCTTGAGTAGTTCTGGATGTTTCTGTATAAAATTCTCATCCTCCCATGTTAAATCTTCAGTGGGTAAATTCTTCCACTTGATGAGATACTCTGAAATTGATCGATTTCATAGTTGTCAGGTTCTTGTTTCCATTACTGCTTTAGGTTCCACTATGATTTTTCCTTGTCATGTTCCGGCAATATTGTTTGAACTGGGAGCTTGTCGCCTGTAAACTTATTTAAGCATGAAACATGGAAAATTGGATGCACTCGGGAAGATGCAGGAAGCTCCAATTTGTATGCCATAGTACCAATCTTTTGCAACACCTTGTAAGGACCATAGTACTTTGGTGATAATTTATTATCCTTCTTAGCTTGCTTGAGGGACATTTGTTTCTATGATTGTAGCCGTAAAAATACCCAATCACCTACGTCAAAAATTCTTTCTCTACAATGTTGATTTGCCTGTTGCTTCATTTGATTATGTGCCAAAGTGAGATTATCCTTTAAGAGTTGGATAACTTGTTGTTGATGCTTGATGTGATCTTCCATTGCTTGAACCTTAGAATTTCCTCTTAAAGATGATGTGATGGATGGTGCATGATATCCATAAAGTTCCATAAATGGGTTATTTTTGTTGAAGCGTTATACCATCATTAAACCAGAGGTAACCACTTGACCCATTGTGTTTTTTTATTAGATACAAAGCAATGAAGATATCCTTCCAAACATTTGATCACTATCTCTGTTTGTCCATCTATCTTGAGAGTTTGAGGAGTGGTAATTCCTGCCAATGCACTACAAGATTGGCCATATTCATTTATTCTTTATGTGGGGTTGGTTCTTGGTGTATATCCTCTTCTTTTGACGTTTCTTGATCCTTTTCTTCCTCCTATTCACAATCTATGTAAAATAATTTCTTCTCACCACACTTATGACCTTTAGTTTATTTTCTATCACAATTGTAACAAAGCCCATTTTCTCTTTTTTCTTCCAGTTATTGTGGTGTCAGCCTTGTAGGTTGTGGAAGGCTAGGAGCAACAACACTTCCATGTTTATAGTTGTGAGTGGTAGGATTCCTTGTTGCCATAATTCTTCTTTAAATTTTTCTTTCCAACCTGAATGCCTTCTCTAATGAATCAGTTTCCCAGAGACAAACCTCATGTTGAATGTTATCCTTTAAAGTCCCTATGAAGACATCAACCCTCTGCTTCTTTGGAATATCATTTACCCTTATATTCAATTTTTGGAAGTCCTCAATGTGCTCTACCATTGAACCCTTTTGTTTGAGATTTATCAATTGGCTAAAGAAGGTGTTTATCTTTGTATCTTCATAATGTGCTATCATTTCCTCCATGAAAATTGACTAGGTGATAACTGGTTTACGAGAAAAAAGCCCTCTATACCATACAACCTGATTTGGTTCTAAATATAAAGATTCAATACATACCTTTTGTAACAGTTACACATCATGTAGATCAAAATATTTCTCTATCTATAGTATCCAAGTTATTGGATCCCTGCCATCAAACTTCCTCATATCTCTTTTTCTTGCTTTTACGAGCTCGATCTTGAAACGACTATAACTCTGTAATTTTGGATCTCAAAGTTCTAAAATTTTGTCCTGTTGTATCAATTTGATTCCTCTTTCCAACCCTATAGGTCTAATCACAATTGGATTCTTCAAAAAAGAGGTATTCCCAATCTCCCACGATGACCTGATTATATACTAGTTCTGTAGAGTGAACTTGTACGAAGTTCCATGTCTCATTTTTTTAATCTTTGGCCCTACAAACGATACACAACAAACTACAACCCATCCTCTTTCTTCCACTTTTTACGAAATTTGAATTTGATGGTCAGAGATAAATCTATGATGGTTTTACCGAGGTCACATGTTTGAGATGGAATTTGGGAGCTTGCAAAACCCTAAGTCCCTTGGACCATATCTCCGACAATATAGTGAAATAAGATCTGAAATTCAGACACTAGGTTTATCAAGATTTTGGCTCAAATGGTTTTTAATTTCAACTTCTAAAACTTTGTAGAAACAAAGTTATAGAGAAACTCCCACGATAACTTGTTTGAAGCAGCAAAACCCTAGAATCCAAAGCTCTTATGCCAAATGTTATGCAACCAGCTCACAAAATAGAAGAAGAGATCAACAACTTCAAAATAAGCCTCTTCTAGGGGGAAATCTCCTTTACATTACATAAATGAATAATTCTTGGATGATACAAATGACAAAACCTCCTTTCTATATAGTAGTCTAAGGGGTCACAATATAATTAGATTCGACATAACAATAATATTACAAGGGCATAACAATAACAATAGTGGGCTTCTATGGGGCACAATAATAACAATATGGGGAGTACATGGGCACAACAATACAATAAGGGGGTTGCACTAATAACAATAAGGAGCTATACTAATAGTATAGGGACCCAACAAATATTCTCATCTTATAAGTAGTGAGTGTTCCAGGTAGCTGATCTAGAGTGAGAGTGTTTAGATTTTTCATATCCTCAATGGATGAAACCTTGGGTTTAAACCTCTCAGGAAGAGATATCAACACCTTTTGAATTACAATAGCCTCATCTGGTTTCTCATCAAGGCCTCTATTAGGTCCCTATAATACTAGTGTATTCCTTTATTATTATTGTCATTGTAGCCCCTTATTATTATTGTTGTGCCCATGTTGTCCCCATATTGTTATTATTGTGCCCCATAGAAGCGCACTATTTTTATTGTTGTGCCCTTACAAAATTATTGTTATGTCAGCTTTGATTATATTGTAACCCCTTAGACTCCTATATATAGAAAGGAGGTCTTGTCATTTGTATCATCCAAGAATTTTTCATTTTTTTAATGTAAAGGAGGTTTCCCCCTCGAAGAGGCTACTTTTGAAGTCGTCGATATATCTCTTTCTTCTATTTTGTGAGCTGGTTGCATAACAATTGGTATCAAAGCTTTGGATTCTAGGGTTTTAGTGCTTCAAACAGGTCATCATGGAATTATCGCTATAACGTTTTTTATACGAAGCTTTAGAAGCTAAATTTAAAACCCATTTGAGAAGAAACCATGATGAACCTCCTGACCGAATGTCAAATCTTGTCTTTCTATATTTTCGGATATATGAACTGAGTAAGTTCGGGTGTTTGCAAGCTCCCGAATTCCATCTCAAGCAGGTCACCTTGGTAAAATCATCATAACTTTCTCTCTGAGCATTAGATTAAAATATCATAAAAAGTAATAGAAAGAGGACGAAATTTATTTTGTTGGGTATCATTTTCAGAGCCGAAGATCGAAACAGTGACATGTGGCACGTCGTACAAGTTTTCTCTACTAAACCAATCTATAATTAGGTCATCACGGGATATTGGGCATAACTCTTTCTTGGAGAATCCAATCATGATCATACATGTGGGGTTGGAAAGAGGACTAAGAGGGATATCACTGACCAAAACTTTAGAACTTCGAGATCCAAAAATCAGAGTTACAGTCGTTTCAAGATCAAGCTCATACAAAGCGGAAAAAAAAAGTGTGTAGTTTTTTTTTTAAATTTGCATAAGTTTTGTTTGATAAAGTAGTTTGAAGTGATTCAAAGGGAATTGTGAAGCATAATTATCATTCATTGATAACCTGAACAAATAAAATGGAAACACCTAGTAAGCAACCTGACATCTCTACTATGACACATGAAGAAGAAGAAGAAATGCAACATGATATATGAAAATTACGAGACCAAGTGCAACAAATTTCGCTCCCACAAAAAGTAACTGAAGTTAAGATGGATGTTTTAAAGAATGGAATGGAAGCTAAGATGGATGGTATAGAAGCAAAACTTAAAGGAAACGTGGAAGATTTGAAGATATATTTGACAAAGTTGCTATATGAAATGCTTATTAATGGCAAAAGGGTAGTAAAGGAAACTCATGATGAGAAAAAAAGAAATGTTAGTCATGATTTCATAGACTCTAAGGTTGGATTGAAGACCCACCATGTTCCAAAGATTGATATGAGGAAGTTTGATGGCAAGGATCTCGTAACATGGATACTGCAGATGGAGTAATATTTTGATCTCCATAATGTGCAAAACACACAAAAGGTACGCATTGCAACTTTATATTTGGAGCCCAATCAGTTTGTATGGTATCAATGGATTTTCTCTAGTAAACAAATTGTCACTTGGGAAATTTATACAGAAGAAATGATAGCACATTATGAGGATACAAAAAGAAACACCTTTTTTAGTCAATTGATAAATCTCAAACAAAAAGGTTCAATGTTGGAGCACATTGAGGACTTCCAAAAATTGAATATAAGGGAAAAATATATTCTAGAGGAGCACATGATTGATGTGTTCATAGGGAATTTAAAGGATAAAATACAACATGAGGTTTGCCTTTGGGAACTTGATTCATTGGAGAAGGCATTCAAGTTGGAAAGAAAAAATGAAAAAAATTATGGCAACAAGGAAGCCTACCAATCACAACAATAAAGATGGAAGTATTGTTGCCCCTATCCTTCCAAAACCTATGAGTTTGACACCACAACAATTGGAAAGAAGAAAGAGAAAAAGGGCTTTGTTACAGTTGTGATAGAAAATACACTAAAGGTCATAAGTGTGCTGAGAAGAAATTATTTTACATAGATTGTGAAGAGGAGGAAGAAAAGGAACAAGAAACATTAAAAGAAGAGGATCCACACTAGGAAAAAACCCTAGAGAAAGAAGAAATGAATTCAACCATATCTTGTAATGCATTGGCTGGAATTACCATTCCTCAAACTATCAGGATAGAAGGACATATCAAGAAGAAAAAGGTAATAGTGTTGATTGATTCGGGCAATACCCATAATTTTATTCATTGTAAGATAGCCAAGGAATTGAATTGCTTCCTATATCCAGCGCCATAGTGTCAAGTGATGGTTGCAAATGGAGGAACCATAAATTTCTATGGAAAGTGTCATAATATCAAACTATCCATGGGAGAATATTGTTGAATATTCCAATGCTTTCCATTCCAATGGGTGGTGTTGATGTTGTACTAGGAGTCCAATGGCTACAATCTTTGGGTATGATAGATTTTAATTTTCAAGAAACTTTCTTGATTTTCTTTTTGAAGGAAAGGAATTTGAATTAAGGGGTATCACATGGAATCCGAGAAAGATAATCAGCTCTAAAGGCATGAAAAAGCTTCTAAAGAAAGAACAACAAGGTGTAATTGCAAAATTATGTTCACTAGATGTTCCCACATCTAAACCATCTATTTCTCCATATCTCCAAAAAGACTTGGATAATCATTCCGAGGTATTTGATACTTCCAAAGGCCTCCCACTTATTTATGATCATGATCATGCTATTCATTTGATTCCAAGACGTGTTCCTCCAAACATGAGGCCTTACAGATATCCCTATTCTCAAAAGAGTGAAATTGAATTTATGGTTACAGAAATGCTAGAGGCTGGTATAATTCAACCTAGTCAAATTTCTTTCTCTGCTCGAGTAGTATTGGTGCACAAGAAGGATGGATCATTGGGCATGTGTCCGATTATAGGGAGCTCAACAAGCTCACTATTAAAGATAAATTTCCCACTCCTATCATTGATGAATTATTGGATGAATTGCATGGAGCAATTTACTTCACCAAGTTGGACCTTCATTAAGGATATCATAAAATTAGAATGAAGACTGAAGACATTCTGAAAATAACATTTAAAACTCATGAGGGTCATTATGAATTTTTGGTCATGCCTTTTGGCCTTACCAATGCACCTTCTACATTTCAAGGTTTGGTGAATTCCATTTTCAAACCCTTTCTTAGAAAATTTGTGTTAGTATTTTTTGATGATATAATAATCTACAACAAGTCTTGGAAGGATCATGTTCAACGTGTTGATAGAGTGCTCAAACTATTGGAGGAGAAGCAATTATATGCAAAAACCTCTGGAAATGTTTCTTTGGAGTAAAAGAGGTGGTATATTTGGGTCATATTGTATGTCATGAAGGTGTTAAGGTAAAACCTAGAAAAATTAAAGCCATTAAGGAATGGGAAATGCCCACATCCATAAAGCATCTGTGAGGATTTCTCGGGTTGACAGGGTATTATCGCAAGTTTGTTATAATTATGGGAGAATAGCAGCACCTCTAACAACATTACTAAAGAAAGATGCATTTTCTTGGGCTCTAGAAGCAACGAAGGCCTTTGAACATCTTAAAGAGGCAATGTGCCAAGCACCGGTCTTAGCTACACCAGAATTCAAAAAAACCTTTATTGTAGAATGTGATGCCTCAGGATGTTATAAAACCAGCTCAAAAAAAGATTGAAAAGATAGATCAATGCCTTAGAATTCAGCCTCTTCGAGGGGGAAACCTCCTTTACATTACACAAATGAACAATTCTTGGATGATACAAATGACAAGACCTCCTTTCTATATATAGGAGTTTAAGGGGTCATAATATAATCAGAGTCAACATAATAATAATAATGTAAGGGCACAATAATAACAATAGTGGGCTTCTATGGGGCACAATAATAACAATAAGGGGACTGCATGGGCACAAAAATATAATAAAGGGGTTGTACTAATAACAATAAGGGGTTACACTAGTAGTATAGGGACCTAACATGCCCCTCTCCTTCAAAAAGTGTTGTCCTCAACAATTGAGTTCTTGAATCTTCTGTATAAAATTCTTGTCCTCCCATGTGGAATCTTCAGCGGGTAAGTTCTTCCACTTGATGAGATACTCTGAAATTTATCAATTTCGTAGCTGTCAGGTTCTTGTTTCTGTGACTGCTCCAGGTTCCAATATGATTTTTCCTTCCTCGTCATGTTCTGGAAATATTGTTTGAACTGGGATCTTTTGCAACTTTTGAATGACTGGCTACACTTCTTTGTCCTTCTTCCATTCATACGTTGTTTCGCTTATCCAATTTGGTTGGATAATAGAAATGGCGCACAAAAATGCTTCCACATACTCATACTTTCTTGAGAGTGCAGCTGCCACAACATTTTGCTTCCATTGTTTGTAGACGATTTCAAAGTCATAACCCAACATCTTTGTGGCCCATTTTTTTTCTCTTCAGAGGATAATTTTTGTTCTAAAAAGTATTTAATAATATCATGATCCTTGTTTACCTTTAAGTGTCTTCCCATTAGGTAAGGTCGCCATTTCTTAAGTTCGTGTAATATTGCCAAAATTTCCTTCTCATAAATAGCTTTCTTGAGGGACATTTGTTTGTATGTATGTAACCATAAAAATACCCAATCGGATACATCAAAACTTCTTTCATTGCGATGTTGATATGCCTGTTGTTTCATTCGATTCTGCACCAAAGTGGCGTTATCCTTTAAAAGTTGGAGAACTTGTTGTTGATGCTCAATGTGATCTTTCACTGCTTGAATCTTTTTCTTCTTGATATGTCCTTCTATATTTAGAGTTTGAGGAGTGATAATTTCTTGCAATGCATTACAATATATGTTCAAATTCATCTCTTGATGCTCTATGTGATATTTCACTTCTTAAACATTTTTCTTCTTGATATGTCCTTCTATATTGATAGTTTGAGCAGTGGTAATTCCAGCCATTGCATTACAAGATATGGTCAGATTCATTTCTTCTTTCTTGATGTGGTCTTTCACTTCTTGAACCTTTTTCTTCTTGATATGTCCTTCTACCTTAAGAGTTTGAGGAGTGGTAATTTCTTCCAATGCTTTACAAGATATGGTCAGATTCATTTCTTGATGCTCGATTTGATCTTTCACTTCTTGAACATTTTTCTTCTTGATATGTCATTCTATCTTGATAGTTTGAGGAATGGTAATTTTGGCCAATGCATTACAAGATATGGTTGGATTCATTTCTTTTTTCTTGATGTGATCTTTCACTTCTTGAACCTTTTTCTTCTTGGTATGTCCTTCTATCCTGAGAGTTTGAGGAGGGGTAATTCTTGCCAATTCTTTACAAGATAAGGTCAGATTCATTTCTTCTTTCTCTGAGATTAGATCCTGGCATATATCCTTTTCTTCCTCCTCTTCATACTTTATGTAAAATAATTTCTTCTCAGCACACTTATGACCTTTAGTGCATTTTCTATCACAATTGT